>OY744611.1:55334503-55437983 GCA_963556255.1 Allolobophora icterica | reverse complement strand
GAAGTTACGAAATCGTAGATATAAACGAACACATTCAGAGAATCATGAAACAATCAGGACATTATGACGAAACGGGAGATGCGTACTGTATAACGTTACAAGCGAACAACAATACTTTGAAGTCGGTGTTAGATATCGGTGCTAACTATCAGGTTAATATGACAATCGAGAACTCGATTAGAACTGTTTTAGGATTTAATAGCCGAGTGTATTCAGAAGGATATAACGAATCCGAGAACATAGTAAATATAATGAACGTAAATAGTTTGAGAGTAACCAGCGACGTAATAGGATCTTCGTACTCTAACGGAACAACGGAAAACATTATATATTCCTTTTTCCCGAATGTAGGCCCCGGATACAAGATTATAGAAGTGCCCGTTAATTTAGTATATCTTCCTATTAGGCTATTTACGATTTCAGCTATGGAAACAAAACTCACAGATCAAAATGGAAAACTAATCAACCTTCGAGGAGAGGAGTTGTCGATCAGGTTTAAAATTAGAGAAGTGTGAGAATTAATTATCGTGGTATTAAAGTTTTTAATTTCAATTATATATATAAAATGAGTCGATATACCAATACAAAAGTTAATGTTTCGGATGGACAAAAAGACAAAATTAAACGCGCAGTTGAGGCAGGGACAGGAACGAGTATAAGACTAACTCACGGAGATCTATCCGGGGAACACGTTTTAGCTCTTACACGAGCACAAATTAATAAAATGGCGAAAGCATATCAGAATGGAACTGGTACTACGCTCAAAATGAGTAAAACGCAAATAGACCATAATATGAAAGTCGAAGGCGGTTTTCTTCCAGCGTTATTACCACTTCTAGCTACAGCTGGAAAATTTCTTCTTTCTAGGGTTCTGCCAAGTCTTGCAACTGGAGCTTTAAGCGGATTAGCGAGTACAGGTGTTAGCAAAATGATGGGATCGGGTGTTAATGGAGGTGCTTTATACATAAAGAAAGGAGGAAGAAGCTACAAGATGGTTCCGCACGCAGCAGGTCTTTACCTGAAACCATGGTCAGAATCTGGATTAGACGGTGTAGGAGAAGGACTGTACATGCGCAGAGGTTCTGGATTTGTCAATGGTTCAGGATTGATTCTTGGAAACGACAATCCCATTTCAAAAGTACTTTCTAGTATTCCAATCCTTGGACCCCTTCTTGGTATGATTTGATTCTGTAAAGGTTTTAATATATATATAAATATATATAATATATATAATGTCGCGATACGGTATGCCAATACACAAGTTTATAACAAAACGCAATTCTCCGAGCAGAGTTAGAACTCGACCAGAATCAGTATTTTGGTTGCCTAAAGAAGTAACGAATCGGGCTATAAGACAACCGGGCTCACAGCGTTGGGAAATTTTCGCACAACGAGCGATCACAATTCAACCCAGATCGTCGGTCTCGCAAGAGCTAGGATTTGGCGTTCGACTAACTAGGGGAGTCTGTCTAGTCTCGCTTAGACAGGCGATTAAAGAAAAGAAATGTAGCTTGCAAGACTCAACCATTTGTGAAGATGTAGCAGACATTGTAATTACAATTCAAAACAATTCCGATTCTGTAGTCATCATTAACGAAAAAGATTCGCTATGCTACATTAATTACCACGTTTAAATTTAAAAAATCTTAATAATAATAATAATAATGGAATATAAACAAATGGAAAATTCAGCGCAACCGTATCGTTTTAAAAAAATTAACGAAATTCAAAAAGAAATCGAACAAGAACGCGATAAAAGGACCGCCTTAAGTACAAAGTATCGTAGGAACATAAGAATGATTAGCATTATCGACAACGCTCTGATAGTAACTGTGATGGGGCTCAGCAGCTCGGGACTGGCCGCTCTGGCTACTGTTATTGCAACTCCGGCCATAGCGATAGCAACAGGTACGGCAGTAGGTGTAGGATTGTTAATTATTATCGGAGGACAGGTTAGTAAGAAGCTTGCACTGAAATTGACAAAGCACGAAAAGATCAAAACGTTAGCGGAAGCAAAACTAAACACAATCAGTAGCCTTATTTCAAAAGCTCTTGTGGACGACAATATTTCAGACGTTGAATATTCGCTAATTCTAAGCGAGTTTGTGAAATTCAACGATATGAAAGAAAAAATTAAAAATAAAACCAAAATTAGCACAGAAAAATTAACGTTTAACGAGAACGTTTTAACTGGAACGTAAATTAAACGTGAAAAAATACGTTGGAATTTACGTTCGAATTTACGTTTAAAAAATATAGCTATAAGCTTATATAAGTAAAATATAATGTCGTTTCTAAAGATAACCGATCCCGCAAAAAGAGATGTTATCGTTGAGGAGTTTCTGAAATCGAAGAAGAATATTCGACAAAACTTTTTATCCGAGAGATTAGGAGACATCGGACTACAACGAGAATTAACGAGATTGTACAAACCAATAGTCGACTCGCAATCAACAATTTCAAAAGAACAAAAGGCTTTGTTATCTACTATAAAAGAAAACTCTGCAGAGACAGCTAACGCTTTAAAAGCGCTTCCCGCTTCTATTTCGACATCGTTAAAAGCCATTCAGTTTCCTCAATACCCTTCGATACAGGCTTACGGAGAAGACCCGGTAGGCCTAGAAGATATAAAAACCTTAGAACTAGGAGATATTGCGGTGAAGTACCTGCAACAATACGCGTCCGATAAAAAGACGGTAGACACAACGTTCGGTATAAACTCAAAAGCCGGCCAATTTTATATAGGCGACAGTCCTATATCGATCGACGGCAATAACGTGACGGTAGGCGATAGGCCTAAGATATACGAAGGAACTCCAGGACTTTGGGAATTATTAACGATGGCCAAACCGGACGAGTCGATTTTCAATGCAAACGATCGGGAAGAATATGCCGAGATTCTGAAGATAACGAATGCTATGAGGCAGCCGAAAAATCCAAGTAAACCAAAATCCTCTAGGAGCTTAAAATATAAAAATATTATTAAACCGATATGGGACTCGATGATGTCAAAGGCGCAAGGTAAAGGAATAGGCCTACAGCGTATCGTTATTCCTCAAGATCCTAATGCATTAATAGAAATGTTATCTCTGCGAATGGCCAGCTTCGAGGCGGGGAATACGGGTGTGAGAAATGAGATAGTTGGTATATGCGACGAGTTACTAAGACAAGGAGCGATAAATAAAAATGAATATAAAAATATAATGCTATTAATATAAAAAATGTTAGTAGTTGCTAAAAGAAGGTATAAGAAACAATACGTTATCGGAGGGGCGGGAATATTCGATATTGTTGCGGGTTTTTTCAAGAAACTATTTACGTCGAATGCGGCTAAACAAATAGCGTCCACCGCTCTCAGCGTAGGAAAAGATGCGGCTAAAGACATCGGGCAGAAAGCGCTGGATGTTGGTAAAACTGTCGTTGCTGACGCCGGGAAACGATTAGTCGATAAAGCGGTTGCTAAAATTATGAGTCCCAAAAATTTACCGACTACAAGGTCAGCTGCTACGGAACTCGCTTCACAAACGCTTCCAGCGCTTTTAGCGTTCCAACCGCAGCTGAATGAAGGCAAAGACTTGCTAACTCAAGAAAGTAAAGACGTCCTAACTAGACTTATTAACGACGGAACGCGTTCGAAGAGTACAAATATAAATAATTTAATGATGGGGCACGGTATGAATTCCAATGCAAAGAGCGCTATTAGAATTCAAGATCTCGTTAGACGTTTAAACGGAGCTGGATTGAAAGTTGCATAGGTTATTTATATTTAAATAAAATAAAATCATATATTATTAATAAAAAATGCAATCAGATATACTAAGATTCACGGAACAACCTTTGACGGACGAGAGTATCGAACGATACGAATTTCACGAGTACGAACCTACTGCGAGAACGAATCTAAACACAACGGGTGAGATTCGTATAAACATTGAACTCCAAGATTTATTCAGCCACCCTTCAGAATCCTATTTGCTATTCGAAGGAAGACTGACTAAAGCGGATAACACCGCATACGTTAATGCCGATGCAGTGGCTGTTACGAATAACGGGCTAATGCATCTCTTTAGCCAAATATCGTATTCTCTATCGAATCAAGAAATAGAAACGTTATTTCACCCGGGTCAAGCTACCACGATGCTTGGATTGCTAAAATACCCAAACGATTTTCAACTGGCACAAGGTTTAAATCAGCTGTGGTATAAAGACAGTGGTGCAACGGCCGTTCTCGCCGATAACACGGGGTTTGCGGTCAGACAACAGTATCTTATTCGAAAACCGACTGCTAAGGGAACGTTCAGCTTTATAGTTGAATTAAAGCATATCTTCGGTTTTTGCGATGATTACGACAAGATTGTTTACGGTTTGAAACATACGCTAACGTTAGTGCGTAAAGCCGACGACGATGCTATTTTTAGAGGTCACGATGCAGCGGCTGGAAAAGTTGCAATAGAAAAGATATCGTGGTTTATGCCTCACGTTATTCCATCCGATATGGAAAAAATGCAGTTGTATAAAACGATCGAATCGAAAGCATCGTTGGCCGTCGCCTATCACGCTCGTCAATGCGACACCATAACTGTTCCTCAGTCGACTACTTTCAGTTGGAGACTTAGTGTCAAGACATCTCCGGAAAAACCGAGGTATATAATCGTAGGATTTCAGACAAGTCGTGACGGTAATCAAGAACATAATCCGTCGATCTTCGACCATTGCGATCTTAAGAACATGTACGTGATGATGAATCAGGAAAGATACCCGGCTGTGGACTACAACCTATCGTTTCCTAATCAACAATTCTCGAGAGCGTACCGAGCAGCGGCAACGTTTAGCGAAAAATTCTACGGAATGGATCAGTTGATAACGCAGAGTAATATAACACCGAGTGATTATAAAGAACTATATCCGCTAATGATTTTCGACGTTAGCAAACAATCTGAACGGTTAAAATCGTCTGTCGTCGACATTCAGATCAAAGCTATATTTAATACGGCAGTGCCGGCCGAAACCGAAGCTTATGCTATCGTAATTTCGGACAAGTTGCTAGAGTTTCAGTCGGACGGGCAGAAGCTAAACGTCGTCTACGGTAGAAGTTCGTCTTAAATCGCCGCGATTTAAATGGGCGAAGGCTATGAATAAAATTTCTTTTTTTCTTAAACATACATAAAGAGATGTTTACTTATATTAGTAATAAGAAGATGAAACTTCCAGAGCTGAGAAGCTTACTGGTCCAGCACAACGTTAAGGGTTGTGCTCATCTCAACAAGCCCGAGCTTATAGCTCTATTGAGCGCAATGGAGATTCTTGCTCGCGATGTCTCAGAAAAAGAGAAACTAGAGAAACTAGAGAGACGACAAAGGCAAGAACTGCAGAAAGATCAGCAGAAAGAATATCGGAAAGCATATCAGATAGAATATCAGAAAGGATACTGGAAAGAATATCGGAAAGAACGAATACTTAAAAGAAACTACCAGGAAGGCGCGTATGATAGAACGAGATATATCAGAAATCAGCCGAGAAAAGTAGAAATTTTAGACCTAGAAACCGGTGATGTTGTCGTGTATCCGTCGATATACAAAGCAGCTAAGGCGCACGGGCAAAACGCACCAATAATAGAATGGTATAATGGAAAAGTATGGCGAAATAGATACAAAATTAAGGTGTACGATAGCATTAACGACAAAACTATCGATTCCGTTGTGAATGAGCAGTGAGATTTTGGGGAAAAAAATAAAAAAAATTAAACATAAATAAAATGTTTGTGTTTTTCTTAAACAACACTTAAAGAAATGAATATATATATGTATATATAAAGGAATGGACTACAAGTTGAAAACTGTAAAAGAATTGAGAGTCATGGCAAAACGGAGCGGCGTGGTCGGATATTGGAAACTGCGAAAAGCGGATCTGATTGTTGCTATGAGCAACGATTTTAATGAAGGAGGAAACTTGCTCGACTCTCCAGTTCCCAATATTCGAGCGCCAATTCTTACTCCGACCAAGTTCGTTTCCAAACCAAGTAATAAAGTTCTCAGCAAGTTGAAAACTAAGGTTAGGTCGAGTATTAATTCTTTTGCGGATTGGTTAGTTAGTTACATACCTCCTAAAGTGAAGAAACCTGTGAACGAAAGATTGGAATCGTTTAAATCGAAAATAAAGAGTCTTTTCGCTAAAATCAATACAAAGAAGTTCGAAATTCGAAAGACTGCATCGGCTATTAAAGGATTCACTAAACAATACACTATCGATGGTTCTTCTGGAATAGATGCCGTGTCTTTTCTTAGCGCCGTTAGACCGCAGGTGGTTAGTATGTTGTCAAGAAATCGTCAGGTTAAGGTTCAACTCGTTCTTACATGTACCATGGAGCGCGTTGATATGAAATCTGGAGAAGAAGAATCCGCGAATGTTCCATTCGTCTCGAAAACTGAAGTTATTTTAGATGCTACCGATATTAACGAAATATACAATAATGCGATAAACAAGATCCCAGAGACTATATCAAGTTTCCAGATGCGGGGAAGTAATTGGAGATTCGTGAATGTTGTAAAGTTAGATGTCAATACTGCTGTTTATAAACCACTGAAAGGCAGTTCTTACATTCCGTTGCCTACAGAACTATCTACCAAAAAGGCTATTATCAATATGAAGAATAATGACGAGCAATGTTTCAAGTGGTGCATTACTAGAGCATTAAATTCAACTGACAATCATCCCGAAAGAATTACGAAAGAATTAATCAAACAATCGAAGCAACTCGATTGGAGCGGTATCGAATTTCCGGTTGCTGCCGATGCTAATATAATAGGCAAGTTTGAAAGAAATAATAATATCAGCGTTGACGTATTCGGTTATGAAAATAAGATAGTATTCCCAATTTATGTGTCGAATCAACGGGACGATAAAGTTTCTATCGTTGAACTATTGCTTATTTCCGACGGAGATAAGAAACATTATTGTTGGATAAAGAATTTCAACAGATTGATGTCATCACGTACAGAGAAGTCAACTATATCAATGCACTATTGTAGAAGATGTTTAAACGGTTATACAAGAATAGAAGCGCTCAATAAACATTCCGAGTACTGTTCGCAAAACGCCGCTCAAAAAATAGAAGTCCCAGAACCGGGAAGTACGATAGGTTTTAAAAATTATAATAGGTCGATGAGAGTTCCCTTTATAGTTTATGCAGATTTCGAATCTTTCATCAAACCTATAGTCACTTGCCAGCCAGATCCTCGCGTGTCTTACACCGATAAATACCAAAAACACACGCCTAGCTCGTTTTGTTATTACGTAAAATGCTTCGATGATATATTATATCAACAAGATCCTGTAACGTACACGGCCGAAAGCGAAGACGACGATATCGGTCAAATATTCGTAGATAGTCTCGAAGAGACTATAAAACGAATATACAATCAGTTTAAATTTCCGAAAAACATGATATTTACTCCAGATGACCGAAAAATGTTTAAGGAAACTACTTTATGTCATATCTGTGGAGGGGCGTTGGGTACAGATCGGGTTAGAGACCACTGTCATTTGAGCGGTATTTTTAGAGGGGCCGCTCATAATGGTTGTAATCTAGACTATAAAGTTCCGAAGTTCTTTCCAGTAGTATTTCATAATCTGTCCGGATACGATAGCCATCTGTTCGTAAAAAAATTGCGAGGTCATCAGAATGAGAAAATTAAATGCATTCCTAATAACGAAGAGAAGTACATATCGTTTAGCAGAGAAGTGATCGTCGATAAGTTTCTAAACAAAGAAGGGAAAGAAATTAACGTTAAACGTGAATTGCGATTCATCGACAGTTATAGATTCATGGCATCGAGTCTTGACGCTTTATCGAAGAATCTGACGAAAGAACAATGTAAAAATCTTGGTGCATTATATTCTGGGAAACAGCTCGATCTTTTACTTAAAAAAGGAATTTACCCGTACGATTACGTTACTTCCGTCGATAGATTTAACGAAACCGAACTACCTCCGAAGTCCGCATTTTATTCGAGGCTCAATGATTCAGATATTAGCGACGAAGATTACGATCACGCCAAAAATGTATGGAATGCATTCGGATGTAAAACGTTTAGAGAATACCACGACCTGTACAATGTTTCGGATGTTCTACTCTTAGCCGATATTTTCGAAAACTTTAGAGACGTTTGCATGAAGAATTACCGGCTTGATCCCGCATGGTATTACACATCTCCGGGACTAGCCTGGGATGCTGCTTTGAAGTTGACCGGTATAAAGTTGGAGTTGTTGAGCGATTACGATATGATTCTGATGATTAAGCAAGGAATAAGAGGAGGAATCAGCACAATTTCGAATCGTTATGGGAAAGCCAACAATAAGTATATGACGGCGGATAAATTCGATAGCAGCGAGCCTTCGTCATATATAACTTATCTAGACGCTAATAATTTATACGGTTGGGCGATGAGCAAGCCTTTACCGACTCGTGGATTTAAATGGATGAGCGACGACGAGCTAAATAATTGGAATTTATTGGGATCGTGTATATTGGAAGTGGATTTGGAATATTCTGAAAAATTGCACGATCTCCACAACGACTATCCTGTGGCTCCCGAGAGCATCTCGTCGGAATTTACATATAATATACCAAAACTAATTCCAAACTTGAACGATAAAAAGAAGTACGTGGTACATTACGAAAATTTGAAGTTGTACGAAAGTCTCGGGTTGAAAATCGCGAAAATTCACAGAGGGATACTATTCGAAGAAAGCCCTTGGTTGAAATATTATGTAGATTTGAACACAAACTTGAGAACGAGTGCCACTAATAACTTTGAGAAAGACTTTTTCAAATTGATGAACAATAGCGTCTTTGGAAAAACTCTTGAAAGGATCGAAAATCATGTAGATATAAAATTGGTATGTCACGAGAAGGAAGCTATTAAGTTAGCTGCAAAAACTAATTATGACCGCCTGACGATTTTCGACGAGAATCTAATCGCCGTTCACATGAAAAGACCGAGGTTGTTTTATAATAAACCGATATATCTAGGCATGTGTATATTAGACTTAAGTAAAACTTTGATGTACGATTTCCATTACAATTTTATACGGCAAAAATACGGAGACAGAGCTAAATTGTTATTCACCGATACAGATTCGTTGGCATATGAAATACAAACAGAAGATTTTTACGACGATATCGCTCAAGACGTTGCGGTTCGATTCGATACGAGTGATTACCCAGAAGATCACCCATCGGGTTTAAGAAGCGGAATGAACAAGAAAGTTATCGGTATGTTCAAAGACGAATCAGCAGGAAAACAAATCCAGGAATTTATAGGTTTAAGGGCCAAGTTGTACTCGTATAGAATGGATGGGGAAGAACATAAGAAGTGTAAAGGCATTAAGCAAAATGTCGTGAAGAAAACGATAACTCACGATGATTATAAAAACTGTCTGTTTACCAAGAGAGAACGACTAAGAAAAATGAACGTTTTTAGATCGTATCATCACGAAATTTATACCGAGCAGGTAAATAAAGTTGCATTATCCGCGGATGATGACAAACGAGTAATAATGGAAGACGGTATTCATACATTAGCGTACGGACATTACTCGTTACGCTGCGCACATAAAGAATCTATTCGTTGATTATAAAATGAGTTTTAGAAGTGTTACAGAAATCGACGTTTGTGGAGTCGCATTACCGAATGTTCCTTTGACGAATATACAACTGCTAGACGCCGCTAAGAAGAAACTAAATATCACAAACTTTAGAGGCGTGTTCCTACGAGACGAGCTGCCCGAGAGACCGAGTAGGCCTACTAACGAAAGCGGCATTCTTAACCTAGATAAATCTAGTGGAAGTGGGACTCATTGGGTGTGTTGGGTCAAGAAGAAAGGCGAAATTTCGGCGAAATATTTCGATGGCTATGGTCTCCCTCCACCTACCGAGCTACTGAAATATTTACGTCGTCCGGTTTATTATAACAGCGAACGAATACAGCCCGATAACGAAGTGTTTTGCGGTCATCTGTGCTTGTACGTGTTGAAGATGATGGACGATGGCGCGAATTTTCAAGAAGTTATAAACGGTTTGTTTTAATATATATATATATATATCTATATATATATTATAAAATGCCTGTGGATAAATTCGGACATACTGATGTTGGATATTCAGAAAGAGTAATTGCCGGAGGAGTTACGCTGTCTCAAGCAAATGCTACTTTCCTTCGTATGGATGGAACAAACGCTGCGACCGAGAATATTAATTTAGATTCTCATAAAATTGTCAACGTGTCAGATCCTACTAACCCCCAAGATGGTGCTACCAAATGTTACGTAGATAATGCTCATAAGAAATGTTATCTCGGATATATACCTAATTTAGAAACCGACGAGAGTAGTACCGGATTCGTCGCTAGTGCCAGTTCACACATAGACGGATATCGAGCGTACGGAGCGTTCAATAGTCTAAACGCGGATGGTTTGAACGGATCTTGGGTTTCTAATGATTCTTTGAATACCTGGATACAGATAAAATGTTCCGAGCCGGTTAAAATTTGGCGAATCGCGTTGAAAGCCATCGATAATGTACATAGAATACACGGCGTCTTTTGGACCATATCAGGGCGTAACGACGGCGATTCGACATTTACGACGTTATTTACGATGACGACTCCGTTTGGCCTATTGAGAACCGCAACTGCCCCGTCATTTTTCAATATTTCAACGAATACTGCGTATCAGTATTACAGATTTACGAAAACACATATTCCCGGTGGGACTATTTTCGGTCAGATTAACGTAGGACTTCATAGCATACAATTATACATATACGATACTTAAATCGTGGTAGGCTATTCAGCCTCCTTTGAGCTTACCAGACGACTTATTCTGATATAAATAAAATATATATATATGTACAATGTATATATATTTTATATATATATATATACTAAAAATGCCTGTGGATAAATTCGGACATACTGATGTTGGATACTCGGAAAGAATAATTGCCGGAGGAGTTACATTGTCTCAAGCAAATGCTACTTTCCTTCGTATGGATGGAACAAACGCCGCGATCGAGAATATTAATTTAGATTCTCATAAACTGGTCAACGTGTTAGAACCTACTAATTCCCAAGATGGTGCTACCAAAAATTACGTAGATTTAAACAGCGGTGTAAACAAAGTTTCTAAGACTGGTGACGTTATGACCGGCAATCTATTTTTAAGTGTGGGCTCAGATCGTCAACGTAATATGGGGTGTAAGGATCTACGCGGAAACAAACTGTTTGCTTTGATACTGGGTAATCTGTTAAACAAAATAGAAGGTTATTTAAACCAACCTATAACGTTGCAATCGATCGAAGGTTTCTTGTGCAAAGTGGGAACGGAAAATATAATTCGATTCGGTAAATCGTCCAGCGACCATAAAATCGATGTTTACCAAGATATAGTTATGAGACAAAAATCTATAACCGATTTAAAAGACCCCGTTAACCTTCAAGATGCCTCCACCAAAAATTACGTCGATAACGCTCTTAGTAGAGCGGATAATAATGCTCTTAAAAAGTGTCATATCGGATACATACCTATTTTGGAGGCTGATGAAAGTGTTACCGGATTTATGGCAAGTGCTAGTTCAACTGTTACTGACAAGTATCAAGCGTATGGAGCTTTCAATAGTCTAAATGCAGATGGTTCAAACGGAACATGGATCGCGGATAGTAGATCAATCCTAAATGTCTGGCTGCAGATAAAATGTCCTGAGCCTGTTAAAATTTGGAGAATTGCGTTGAAAGCGATAAGACGCAACAGAGGCGCATACCAGATTACAAACTGGATTTTAAACGGAAGTAACGATGGATCAACGTTCACCCAATTACTAAGATCGACGCAGGCATTATTAAACACCGAAGCTGCTCCGTCATTTTTTAATCTTACAACGACTCCGACTGCGTACCAGTATTACAGACTTACAGTAACAAGCAACCCCAGTCACACTGTGGTAGGAGTAGAAGTCCTACAATTATACGTGTACGACACATAATGAATACATAAGACAAATATACGAGGGGGCTGTCCGGACAATTCCTTCTCCGGGGCTGGTTCTAAAACTGAATCATTGCTGTAACGAACGACCAAAAGCAAGAGCAAAAAAACGGAAAATATATACGGAAACGGATACTAGATTAAATTAGAAGGCTGATATATTAGCTTAAACTTGCGGTCGTTAGATATATACAATTGTCTGAAAAATTTCGATTGGCAAGATCTGTGTGCTAGCACCAGCATATCATTCCATGCTAAGACTTAAATCAAGGCGACAGGCCTGCCATGGAAGGTCTCCTTAAAAGAGACCGTAGCAGAATCGACGATTTTTATACGACCCCTAAAGAACACACACAAAATGCCATCCATACTAAGACTTAAATCAAGGCGACAGGTCTGCCATCGAAGGTCTCCTTAAAGGAGACCGTAGCAGAATCGATGATTTTTATACGACCCCCTAATGAACTGGTAATATCCGCGCTGTGGTAATGTATTGGAATAATCCTTTCATTTCCAAAAGACAGCGAGAAGCATATATGCTTAATGTATTTGTCTATCATAGTCAAAATTATAATATTTCAGTAATTCAGTCTAATAACAATTATGTCTATCGTAATCGTAATCTTTAAGTTTTCTCATGCGTCCAAAAGCGAAGTTATGGAAACCAGCTTATTTTTTACAGAATCATTCTACTGGTACCGGCGATGGGTGAACTCGGTTCCAGGTTAATATCCATATCAAGCAGGTCGTCAGACAGATTTGTTCTTCCTTCTTCCGCTTCAGCACAATGTTTATAGAACTCTGTAATAGCTTTATCGTCAAGGATAGGTCTCTCTGGGTTGACGTCTGTATCATCTTCGAAAACATGATCTGGTTTTTGGGACCCCTTCAGCCCTCTTCGATCTGAAACAAAAAAAACGCTATTCCAAAACACTTGGCGATTTTGCGATATTTGCATCAATCGATCAATTTAAATAAATTTAGTTTATTCTTGAAAGCATCGAAGGTCTCGTTAAAAAGAGACCTTAGCAGAATCGACGATTTCTATACGGTCCCTAATGAACACAAAGTGCCATCCATGCTATGACTTAAATCAAGGCGACAGGCCTGCCATCGAACCTCTGCAGAATCGTTAATATTCAGACTAATACCCCTGGCGAACAACACTGAAGATACAGCGGTCTCGTTTTGCGAGACCTCTGCAGAATCGTTAATATTCAGACTAATACCCCTGGCGAACAACACTGAAGATACAGCGGTCTCGTTTTGCGAGACCTCTGCAGAATCGTTAATATTCAGACTAATACCTCTGGCGAACAACACTGAAGATACAGCGGTCTCGTTTTGCGAGACCTCTGCAGAATCGTTAATATTCAGACTAATACCCCTGGCGAACAACACTGAAGATACAGCGGTCTCGTTTTGCGAGACCTCTGCAGAATCGTTAATATTCAGACTAATACCCCTGGCGAACAACACTGAAGATACAGCGGTCTCGTTTTGCGAGACCTCTGCAGAATCGTTAATATTCAGACTAATACCCCTGGCGAACAACACTGAAGATACAGCGGTCTCGTTTTGCGAGACCTCTGCAGAATCGTTAA
This sequence comes from Allolobophora icterica, assembly GCA_963556255.1. NCBI lineage: Eukaryota > Metazoa > Annelida > Clitellata > Crassiclitellata > Lumbricidae > Allolobophora > Allolobophora icterica. The sequence goes on along the minus strand of OY744611.1, from coordinate 55,424,337 downwards.
TATTCAGACTAATACCCCTGGCGAACAACACTGAAGATACAGCGGTCTCGTTTTGCGAGACCTCTGCAGAATCGTTAATATTCAGACTAATACCCCTGGCGAACAACACTGAAGATACAGCGGTCTCGTTTTGCGAGACCTCTGCAGAATCGTTAATATTCAGACTAATACCCCTGGCGAACAACACTGAAGATACAGCGGTCTCGTTTTGCGAGACCTCTGCAGAATCGTTAATATTCAGACGAACTTGGGAAATGGGGTTTTTTCCTGGACACTTGGGTTTTTTGCTTGGGTTTTTCTTATTTTACCATCATCATCATCATCAAAGTCTGCAGAAAACCTACCTTGGGTTTTCTTGGGTTTTTTAGTGTCCCAACTTGGGTTTTTTCATTTTTCTACAGTGGTAACACTGCAACGCAATATGATTACAAGTCATAGTATGAACGGAGGTCCATAAGTTATTACAGGAGTCGAATTTAACTGTAGGCAGCCACTAAGTGCGCCCATCACGTCCTACTAAGCAATTGAGAGTGAAAGACTTGCTCAGTAAAAAGGAATTCGATACAACGATTCAGAAGCACTTACCTTTAGACCTAACAATCTTCCCTTTCGCTGATTTACGCAACAAATCGCGAATCGTCTGTAACTTCTTCTCAAAGCTGACTCTATCATTGCGGATTTTAAAAACGGTGTTAATAACTGAACGTATATCATCCTTTGATGATTTAGCGATATCCAATATGAAATCTGCACCGTCAGACATTTTGAAAAACAATGATGCAACCTGACCTGAATAAGCGCGCAGAATTTTGAACTGTGAACTGTGATTGGCCCGCGTTTATTTGCGAGTTGGTACCAATGCGCCATCCAGCAGCCACTCATCGATCCACACCTATCATAAGTCCTGTTACTCATCTCTGCCTGTTTAAAAGAAATAAATCTAAATTACACAGCTCGAGGGTAGAATCGAACTCACGACCCTTCGCTTGCCCGGCGGAAAGCTTAACGCTGCACCACCGATGCTCAGTTAAGCGAGGAAGGAAAGAAAGGTATTTGTACGCATTCACCTTCCGACACCTAGCGAGTATAACTTTCGCTCCGATAACCACACGAAATAACACAGGCGCGTTAACAAATAATTATATCTACCTATAAAATATATCTTTTGGCTTAGAATGCAACTAATATATCTACTACTATTTTTATCAAGGCATATCTAATGCCTGGCTTTCATCATATCACTCCCATCCCATATGCCCCTAACTCCCAAAAGATCCTCCTATGCAATTTGCTCATCCTCCTACCTGATTTGAACAAGCTGGTCTCTATGACGTGGCTTTTGTGGGGTCTGAGATGTTTCGGAGCTTTACATTACATTACATTCGATTGCTTGTTCTCTTCTAAAAGACTGTGTCCCTATCCTCGTTCCTGTAATCACCTAAATTATCAATCTCTCACTCTCTACCGGCAACTTCCCAATGGCCTTTATGTACTCACTAGTTACTCCTCTTGTAAAACAAATCTTTACAGGGAAAACCCATCTAACTACCCTCCCATCTCCAATCTTTCCTTTCTATCTAAGTTGACTAAAGAATAGTCCTTCCACCAATCTCGCTTCACTAAACACCACTCCGCTGACACTTCACTAGCGTCTCTGTACAATAAACTGGTCTCTGCCGTTAGCTATCAGCAAGTCTCCTGCCTCTGTCTTCTTGACATCTCCCCCGCATTTGACACAATTAATCACAGCCTACTTCTTCAACGACTATCTTCTTGGTTTGGCGTCTCTGGCACTGCTCTACTCTGGTTCCAGTCCTACTTGTCTTCCCTATCTTTCTCTGTTAAAGCCTCCAGCCACTGCTCGCTACACCTCCCTCTCTCCTGTGGTGTCCCTCAAGGCTCCGTCCTGGGTCCACCACTCTGCTACCTCGCTTTATCTGGCCCGCTGGAAACCGGACTCGGAACTCTTTTGGACTACTCTCCGGAAAACCCCCTCTGATTTGACGTAGCGCTCGTGAATAGGCTGGTGCCCTGCGCCTGGCCTTCGAGTGGCACTTTAAAAATTTGGAGATTACGATTACGATCACATTTCCAGATTCTTAACATTTCTGTCGACTGAGCGAACATTGCCACATAGCGAATGGGTGTGAAAAGTTTCGATCAAATCTGGTAAACAACGTTTCTTTAGTCATTATAGATTCGCAGGTTGAATGAAACAGTCGCTAGGGGCGCTACAAGCTCAGTCTCTCTAAACTAAAGATTGAGGAAACTAAATTTAGCCAGCCAGCCAGCCAGATGACCAGTGAGTTAGACATTCAACCAGCCAGCCACACCACCAGCCAGCCAGCCAGCCACACCACCAGCCAGCCACACCACCAGCCAGCCAGCCACACCACCAGCCAGCCAGCCACACCACCAGCCAGCCACACCACCAGCCAGCCAGCCACACCACCAGCCAGCCACACCACCAGCCAGCTAGCCAACCAGACAGTTGACACGTTGGATCGAATTGTAGCAATGGATCTCGTGACAAATGCGACGTTTTTTGGTCTGTTCCTGTTCTTTACTAAATGTCGACTGAATGACCTTTGAAATGGAGGTCAGAGGTGTTTGTGACTTTGACCCCAGTCGTCGAAAGTCATCGCTTGTGACGTCCGTTCTGGAATGAGGCGCAGCTGGATCTTCATCAAGTGAACGACAGACGGAAGAAAGGAATGGAAGGATGGAAGGAAGGAAGGATGGATGGATGGATGGATGGATAGATGGAAGGATGGATGGATGGATAGATGGATGGATGGAAGGATGGATGGATGGATGGATGGATGGATTGATGGAAGGAAGGAAGGATGGATGTATGGATGGATGGATGGATGGATGGATGGATGGATGGATGGATGGATGGATGGATGGATGGATGGATGGATGGATGGATGGATGGATGGAAGGATGGATGGATGGATGGATGGATGGATGGATGGATGGATGGATGGATGGATGGATGGATGGATGGATGGAAGGATGGATGGATGGATGGATGGATGGATGGATGGATGGATGGATGGATGGATGGATGGATGGATGGATGGATGGATGGATGGATGGATGGATGGATGGATGGATGGAAGGATGGATGGATGGATGGATGGATGGATGGATGGATGGATGGATGGATGGATGGATGGAAGGATGGATGGATGGATGGATGGATGGATGGATGGATGGATGGATGGAAGGATGGATGGATGGATGGATTGATGGATAGATGGATGGATGGATGGATGGAAGGAAGGAAGGAAGGAAGGAAGGAAGGAAGGAAGGAAGGAAGGAAGGAAGGAAGGAAGGAAGGAAGGAAGGAAGGATGGATGGATGGATGGATGGATTGATGGATGAATTCTTGCTATGTTCTGCTAATGGTTAGAATCACAATAAACGAAGTCTTTGTCTTTTTTTCTGCGGCGACGCCAAGACTTCCGGTTGGATCGTCGATGATGGCTCCATATAAATTGGACGTCATTTGACCGACGCATGACGCGCCTGACACCTTTCCTAATGACGTCACATTAACAGGTGTCAGATGATTCGACGATGACGTTGACACCGGCGAGTAAGTAAGAAAACAAGCGGAACAGATTCAGCGAAAGTGTCGGATTTTTCTCGCGTTTATATAGCGCTTGCATATAATTTCTATGGAGCCAAGTAATTACATAGACTGATATCGTTTATCAATACATCACGTGATATACACGTATGGTACGTCACATTGCATTAGCCTTATATCACGTTCCTTGTCCGTCTGTCTGTGTATGTATGTAAGTGACTGTCTGTCTGTTTGCCTGTCTGCGTGTCTGCCTGTGTATGTGTATCTGTCTGTCTGTCTCTCTGTGTGTGTGTGTCTGTGTCTGTGTGTATCCGTCCGTCTGTCTGGTCAGCTGATGACTCATATTCAAGAATTGATGTCGTAGATCTCATTTTAAGTCCTGCATTCGGGTCCAGCTCTGTATTCAGTTTCTGAATGAATTGATAAATTAGACAAATTAGAGGCAATTAATTCTCGCATACCTCCTCATCTTTCCCCCTTCTTCTTATCCTTTTTCTCCTCCTCCTCCGCTTTCTCTTCCGCCTCCTCGTTCTTGTCCATATCCTACTTTTCCTCTTTCTCCTCCTATTCCTCCTCTTCGGCCTTGTCCTCTTCCTTCTCTTCCTCCTCCTCTTCCTCCTCGTTCTTGTCCTTCTCCCCACACTCTTCCTCCGACTTTCATCCTCCTCCTCGTCTTCCTCCTCCTCATTCGTCGTCGGATTTGCGTTGGTCCAGATTCCGCGCTCGATCTGGATCCAGTTTTTTTTGTTCCGTTGACGTAATACTGCATTCCTGAAAGACGCAAACGCGAATGACGGACCGATGGAAATGCTGTAGTCGCCAGTTCCTTTGCCACATGGAATGCTTTTTATCATGGAAGCCAACCGTTTCCATGAAATTGGCAAATGATATAACGCTGTCTTTAGAAGTAGAAAATGCATCTGAGATGCTTAGCGATCGGCTGACATTACCGACCATGGGAAAATCAGCTGAAGAAACAGATGCAGATAATTTAGCATTAGGAAGTTATTGTGGCCATTCGGCTCAGACACTTTTGTTTCTTACGCATAGGTCTATGTTATGTAGCGTCTTTTTATGTTCAGAATGGCGCCGTTTAAAAAGGCAGGTGAACTGTTGAATTGCTGAATTGATGATTTGATGAATTAATAACTTCTTAAGTGGGACATGGCAGCCGATTAGTTAGAGCGCTCTCCTTGTTACGAGGAGAGTATGGGTTCGATCCTCCTCCCCTGAGACGGTTATTGTTTAGGGCTTTGAGCAAGTCCTTCACTCACAATTGCTCAGAGCCATCGATTGATGCTTCGTCATGAGTTGGATCACTGAAGGGATCTGGAGAAAGGGTAAGACCACGAAAGAAACGGCCGGAGACCATCAGAGACTACTTGAGGTGCTTGTGGATGTCGTGGGACGAAGCTGGAAGACTGGAGATGCATGGACAGAGATGGATGGAGAAGATGCTTTGTGCAATGTGTAGACCTGCACTGGAACGACTAAGTTCTACAGATAGTGTATTAGCGACAGGGATGTGATGTATACACAATGAACCAACATGACACGTATCATGTGGCATTGAGTGTCATTGATGTGACATTGAATGTCCTTGAGGTGACATTGCATGTCACATCAAGGACACTCAATGTTCTTGATGTGACACTCAATGTCCTTGAGGTGTTCGGTTAGAAAGTGGGACATAGTTTATGGAGATGGAGTTGGAAACGTGAGGCGCTGTTAGAGATCTTCTTCCGAAATATAACAGCCTTTGGTATAGGACGATGCTAATTTGTTGACTAGTGGCATCAGATGGGATCAGAAGGATCTCCACAGAGATCCATCGGATCTTCGTCTTCCGTTGGGATTCAGAAGATGAAGAAGAAATGGAGGACAGCGGAAGGAAGGAGGGAAGGAGGGAAAGTCCTTGATGCGCAGAAGAATCAACAGGTGGAAGGGGAGAGAGGGAAAAAGGCAGGCGCAGAATTAACGGACGAACAGTTAAAGAAGCTTAGGGAGGTATTAAAAAACAAACGAGAAAGAGGAAGACAGCAATAGACAGACAGACACACAGAGAGACAGACAGACAGGTAGAGGTATAGGTGGGCGGAGACGTGATGATGGACGGATGGATGGATTAATGGACGGTGGACAGGAAGGAAGAGTCGATGGAAAGAGAGAGGGTGGGAGGGAGAAGGTAAGAGCTGGATGTTGCTGATGTGCCAGAGCGAAGCCACTGCCTTGGATCTTCTTACTTTCATCACCGTCAACAACAGCAGCTTCTGCAACTCGCTCTCTTCCTCTGAGATTCTGCAATGCAAACAAATCTAGCATCTACATGCAGCGATCGGCTAATGAGGCAAATTTCCCGCATCCGTTACCAAGGACACTAATTGACATCCAGCCAAGAAAGACTTCGACACAAGAACGATTGCACGCACGCGCCAACGCACAGACGCACGGACGGTCACAGCTTCCAGACTTCCGTATTTGGTATCCGCCAAGACTTATTAACAACATCTGTCGAGAAGAGAACCTCCTCGCTCAGTTCTCGTTCTCTTCTCGCTCAGTTATCGTTCTCTTTTTGTTTTTGTTTTCTCACTCACTACTCGTTCTCATCTCGTTCTCTTCATTATCTTCTCGCTGTCTTCTCATTATCTTCTCGTCCTCTTTTCGTTCTCGTTCTCTTCTCGCTATCTTCTCGCAGTCTTCTCGTTCTTGTTCTCTTCTCGCTCTCTCCTCGTTCTCTCCTCGTTGTCTTCTCGTTCACTTCTCGTTATCTTTTGCTCGTGTGATTAACTGCCTGACGAACCTATACCTGCGTAGAAATCTTCTAGCGTAAAAACACATGATCTTGTCCAGTCTAATACTGTTAAAGCAAGACTGGCAGACAGACAGACAGACAGGCCGACAGTCAGACAGACAGACAGACAGACAGACAGATAGACAGACAGACAGACACACGCTCACCATGGCTGCTCAAATGCCGTGGGTTGTCCAGTGTGTTTGTGTGTTTGTTCGTGTGTATAGCCTAATTATACCCTAATTGTCGTATAGGCGAGAAGATGCCAGAGAGTGGACTTGTATATGAAGATGAAAACCGGATATGACGCATCTTAACGCCTGCGTTACGTCGTTTCCTGTCGTAATGATTATCTTCCGGTTGTGACACAAAGGGTCGAAGATTTAGGGGTCGAATTTCCCTCTCATTATGGAGATAACGAGCAACAAAACCTGAGATGGATGAAGGGATGAAGGGACGGACGGACAGATTATTTTATGGATAGATGGGTGGATGGATGGATGGATGGATGGATGGATAGATGGATGGATGGATGCATGGATGCATGGATGGATGGATGGATGGATGTGTGAAAGGGTGGATGGAGGAAGGGATGGATGGATGGAGGAAGGGATGGATGGATAAATGAATGGATGAAGAAATGGAAGGATGGATAGATGCATTGATAGACGAGTGAATGCATAGAAGGATAAAAAAGGTGATGGATGGAATACTGGATGAAGGGATTGATGGATGGATGGAGGGAGGGATGAAGAGGCGATGACTCCAGGTATACATCTGACATAAGCCTAGGTTCTGGAGATGCAGTGGAGAAGCCAGAGGGAGGCAGGCAAAGGGAGAGAGACAAGAAGGCAGACAGAAATGCAGACAAAGAAGTAGAAAGGAAGGCAGAGAGGTCGAAGGGAATGGAGAGGGAAGAAGGCAGGTAGGCAGAGACAGACAGACAGAGAAAGAGAAACAGGGAGGTGGGTAGGCGAAGCAGACAAAACTACACAGATGCAGAGATGCATCCATGGAGACATAGAGAAAGAGAGGCAGGCAGGGAAGAAGGAGAGTAGAGAAGAGGGAGCGGAGTCGTGTAGTTAGGGATAAAGACGTTGATGCGGGAATTGCGTCAGATGAGATCGTTGGCAGAAGAAACGACTTCGAGATATGAATGTATGAGCAGGGAGTGGATGATGATGATGATCGATGCCCTTTGCCACTCTGCGTCTATACGTGTACTTCTGCTTGTCTCCTTCTCTACCTGTTTTCATCCTTCTCCCCTTCTCCTCCTCCTCCTCCTCCTACCCCTCCTCCTCCTAATTATCGTCCCAATCCTTCTACTATTCCACCTCCTTCATCCTTCTCCTCATCAGTGGCGTAACAACCATATAACGAGGGTGGACAAAGTCCAGGGGCCCCCGAGGTCTCAGGGGCCCCAAGCATTTTTACTGCGCACCCTGTGTCGTAGTCTGCTTTAGGGCCATATTCTTTCATTTTCCCCAAGCAAATTTTTTTAAATATGGTTAATTGTTCCTTCCGATGACACATTTAGCCTACGGTCTTCAAAAGTGCCGCAACCAAGCCCATGTAGGTCTGAGCATCTCTGCAGCCTGAAGTAGGCTAGCCTGTATATATATGACGAATGCTTCATGATATAATTGTATACACCACAGCTTTATGTACGTGTGGTGTCTATATATAGGCTATAGGTCACCGGGTCGCCGGGGTCGGGCTATATGACCCTAATCGTTGTAGAATCCAGTTGCCTATGAGTCAGATTCTCCCTTTCAGGCGTAACCACTGCATACACTTAAGTTTACGGTATACGCATATCTCTCAACTCCAGTCCTAAGAAATGCCTGAAATAATATATGCCTGATTGCACGTCTGTTTATGGCTCTCTCACTCACATGGATCTGCGATGGCCCTATAGCCAGTGGCAGAGCGCTCCTTCTCCAAATTGAAACTTATGCAGATGTAGGCCTATCTTAGATCCACTATCTAACAGAACATGCTTGATGGTCTTGCTCTTCTTGCGGTCGAAAACGAATGTGCAAAACAATTGAATATTAATGATTTGATAGACACATTTGCTAATAGTAAAGCTAGAATAGCCAAATTCATGAAGCAATTCTCTGAAGAAGCGCTTCGCACTGACGACGGTGACTGGGAGAGTGACAAACAGCACACAAGCAGTAGCCAGTTCTGGGATAGATGACGTGATGTGAGAGCTCAATATGAGAACTACAACAGACATTACATTACTGTGTACGTAGGCAATACATTTTTTGTGTATTCTTGTTTTGTCTTGAACCATTAATGTGACTTGAACTATGGACAATTAATCAGAACGTTTAATACTCTTTTTTAACTTAACTGCAGTTTAAAATAGCTATCTCATCATTTTCACTTTTTATTTATTTATTTCTTCCGGATATTTCTATAGCGCCTCTCGATGTCAACTACTACTCAGAGGCGCTCCCGACTACAGCATTTGATACTGTGCCGGAATTTTCACGCCGAAGCGCCACGAGCAATTGCGAGTGAAGGACTTGCCCAAGGTCCGTACGCAGCGGCTAGAGTGAGATTCGAACCTGCAACCCTCCGGTCACAAGGCGCAGAACTTACCACTGAGCCACCACGCCCCACATGGGTAAGGGCCCCCGAGCTTAGAATGTCCAAGGGCCCCCGGCTAGGTTGTTACGCCACTGCTCCTCATCCTAATCCTCCTCCTTCTGTTCCATCCTCCTGTTCCTCCCTTCTTCTTCTCCTCCTCCATCCTCCATCCTCCTCGCATCCAGTTGCTTCTGCATCTTGCAATCGGTGGATAAATCTCAAAATGTTTTTCCAATCACAATTTCTTTGGCTGCTAATTGCCAGATCCCGTTGCAGACGTAACTGTGTCTGTGCGTATCGGTCTGTCTGTCTCTGTCTGTCTCTGTCTGTCTCTGTCTGTCTGTCTGTCTGTCTGTTTACGTCTCGTTCTCTGTGTCCTTCTGTTTAAATCTGTTTCAAGTTGTGTTTAAAACTCTTAACGAGATTATCTATTCCTCGAATGGTTTCGATCGCAGGCGACGTTTAAAGTGGAGCTTACAGTATTAAATGGGTGATTTGTGTAACCCTAACCCTAACCCTAATCCTAACCATGAAACAGTTTTTGAAAGCGGCTGTTACCTTAAGTCGACTAAGAAAAAACCCTCTGAGGGGATTTGGTTAATCGACAGACCTGCGGTTCTGTCAAAACTGGGTTCAAAAATTGTACTTAGAAAGCAACTAACTGTGTGGTCAGATATAAAGCGGCCTTGCACTCACCAAAGACGTCAAATACACTAGGCCTTCGTTACAGTGCCGGCCTTAGAATTTTTGGGCCCCGTGCAGAGTACGTATACTGTACGGGCCCCCATGACACAAGTCAAATTGGTTTTCATTGCTAATAATTTTACTTTAGTAGATTTTTAACCAGTAAAAACAAGTCAAATTTAACTATACAGGAGAATTCTGAGATATAGAAGAAGTTGACTTTTATTTGATTGACAAAAGAGAAGATTTAATCAAAAGCAGAAATTATTTATTAGGGTGTCTTGTTCATGTTAATTTTCTGTGACATTTTGCCCCCCCCCCTATGTTGCGGGTCCCGTGCGACCGCACGGTTCGCACGACCCCTAAGGCTGGCACTGCTTCGTTGTGTCGAGATAAGAAACCTCTTTCATCTAGCAATAGAATCTGATCCAACACATTCCGTTTTAAAATATTTCCTGCGTCAGTATTAGATAAGCTGTCCTCGACCGAGACCCACTAACATTGCACCAATCGTCCGGCAAAAACATCTCACATGTGAATTATTATTTAGACCAAAGTTTGACAAAAAATGAGCCGAATTTCCACCAAAGTTAGGCTGATCTTAGGCCGAAGTTGATCCTAAGAAGAGTCGAATATACAATGTAGACTCATATTTTCAGTGAAGTCTAGAAATTCAATATCTTAGGTTGAGGTTAGACTTAAGCTTGAGCGAATTTAAACGGATGTTGTAGGCTGATCTAAGTCGGAAGCTGAGCTGAAGTTGGGTCCTAGACAGAGAACCACTCACTGGCTGATGAATTACTAAGAATAAAATTCAGTCGTTCAAGTCATGTGGCTTCTCTATCTGTTGAGCCATATTGTGGCGCCCCATAGAAGCCTTTCAGTTGAGGCCAACAGTCTAAGGTTGCTTGCTTTCTGCCAGGTACCATCCGTCTGTCTGTCTCTGTCTGTCTGTCTCTATCTGTCTGTCTCTGTCTGTCTGTCTGTCTGTCTGTCTGTCTGTCTGTCTGTCTGTCTGTCTGTCTGTCTGTCTGTCTGTCTGTCTGTCTGTCTGTCTGTCTGTCTGTCTGTCTCTCTCTCTCTCTCTCTCTCTCTCTCTCTCTCTCTCTCTCTCTCTCTCTCTCTCTCTCTCAATGAGTATGCCTCTCTGCTCTCTGTATGCTTAGGTGCGTGCTTGATGACCATGAGTGTGTGTGTGTTTGTGTTTGTCTGTGTATTTGGTTGTCTGTCCATTAATCTGGCGACCCCTGGAGTTGTTTACAGTCAAAGGAGAAACGACAGGAAAAGAAACAACGACCGTTAACACAGTAAACCATAGAAGAAGAAGAAGAAGAAGAAGAAGAAGAAGAAGAAGAAGAAGAAGAAGAAGAAGAAGAAGAAGAAGAAGAAGAAGAAGAAGAAGAAGAAGATGTAGAAGAAGATGGAGATGAAGAACAAGATGTAGATGATGAGGAAGATGATGAAGAAAATGCTGGAGACGAAGAAGACTATGACGATGAAGATGAAGAAGATGATTAAGAAGATGGGAAGATTAAGAATGAGAAGAAGATGACGAAGAAGATAAAGACGTTGACGAAGAAGAAGATGGAGCAGAAAATGATGACGAAGGTGACGAAGAAGATGGGTGTGATGAAGAAGATGAAGAAGAAAATGAAGAAATTTACGAAGGTGATGCCGCTCACGTGACGCGGTCAGTTTGCCCCAAGTACCTCCCTAACCGAAGTCGTCATTGCATGTGGACTCTCACCTGAGCAACCAATTAGTGAGCTCAGGTGGATAATTGGCCTTTGGTATAGGACGCCCGCTTTCTCTTCAGCACCGAGAAACAGGAAGTGCGTCATAGACTACCAGAGACATCGATAGATGGCGTCATACTGTTGCCAAGGGATACAAGAATATGGCGTCCTCTATAAATGGGGGATACGTGTTGCTAGTCATGGGGTCAATTAAATTGACCCCATTGTAAAACTCCCTTTGAACAGAATATCGGTTATTCACCCTATCACAAGCTATGTTCTGTATGTCTGTGTCTGTCTGTGTATGTCTGTCTCTCTGTGTCAGTCTCTGTCCGTATGTCTGTCTGTCTCTTTGACTTTCTTATAAGGTTTCTTTGACTTCCTTTAAAGGTTTCTTGACCCTGCTTTGTACTTCAACTTCGCCATCTGGTGTCTATGTAAGTATACAAGTATATATGTATGGTTGTATGTTTATATGTGTGTATGTGTATGTATGTATCCATGCTTTACATAAGTTATGCTGCCAAGCGTCGTATATGGTGTGCGCTACATAGGCAGCAGCAACCTCAGCAACCTCAAAGGCATCTCGGATACAGCTGCTGCTGCTGGTGCTTTAACATCACCCAGCATCACCATGACCACGACCGGCTACACTCAACGACAGCGCAATCGACTCCTTGGCTGCTTATAGGTCGCGTCGTCATCGACCGCTGCGTACAATATAAAGGATGACGTGACAGTTGCGTCGAAGTATAGGCTACAGTAGGAACGACGGAGTCTTTGGTTGCTCTACTCACAGATAAACGAACGTCAATATTAGTTTTCCCCTTTTGCAACAAAACTCAACTTTGATCGTCAAAATTATTACGTTTCCTGGCGCTAAAGAAATCTGATTTTCCGACTGAGTTATTTCCTAAAGTGGACCGTTGAAGCATTGCTACGATTTTCATCGAATTCTAACGTAAATTTGAGCTAAAGGGGAAGAAAGAAGAACGTGGGTGGTGAAGACAAGCGTCACCTACCGGTAGGTTTTGAATTGAATTATAAAGGTGCTATAGAAGTCGACCCAGATGTCGTTCGTTGAAGAACCAGTGACGCTGTCAACTGTTGAGGAGTGGCGTCAGTTGAACTCGACGTCGATCAACAACTGTTCCATTTCTGGTGATGCTGACTCCTTGTTCGTCTATCGCTTCAGCCAGAGCTTCATGTTCTACGGTCTGTCGATCATCGTTCCATTCGGTCTCCTCTCCAACTCCCTCAGCCTCATCGTCTTCATGACCCGCCCTATGCGACGCCGTGCCTCCAGCTGGTACCTCGCCGCCCTCTCCCTCTCCGACAGCATCTCCCTGCTGGCCATCGCCCTCGACTACTGGCTCAAGAACGACCGCGTTGGCCTCCAGTGGATGAGGACGTCCGAACTCACCTGCATCGCCGTCACCCACCTGTCCTACACGAGCCGTCTGCTTTCCGCATGGCTGGTGACGACCTTCACGGTTGAGCGATTCATCAGCGTCGTTTACCCCCTCCAGCGATCGTCCCTTATCTCGATGCCACTGGCGCGTAGGGTGATTGGTTTCGAGACCCTCGGGTGCGTTCTCCTCTCCTCCTTCACCCTCTTCACGATTGGCTTGGTCGAAGATGATAACAGTCCGAGTCACTACGAGTGCGATATTCGACGCGAAAGAGCCCAGACGTACCTCATCTGTAACGTTCTCTTCCTCATCTTTGGTTCCATCGTCATTCCAATTCTGACGATCGTCACCCTCAACCTGGCCATTCTCAAGAGGTTCTTCAACCGCGACGAGAACCTCACTTCCGCCGAGATATCACAACAACATCAACATCATCACAAGGACCTCGCTTCCGATCAGAAACGACAGGTCTACCATGTGAACAAGAGAAACGGTCATACCCCGATCAACCATCTCCATATTGCCTATGAGCATCAGCAACAGAATTCCTCTCCTCATCCTCCTAACCTTCCTCCTGCTCCTCCTCCTGCCTCTCTCCATCCTCAATGCCATCTTCATCACCACAGCAGTCACAGTTCAACGGCCATCCGCCGTGACATTACAACGGTCCTCATCGCTGTCTCAGCAACCTTCGTCATCCTCAACGTTCCCTACTGCATCTGCTGGTTCCTCCTCAACTTCCGGCGGCGCATCGACCTTGACCTTACCTGCGCCGAACACGTGACTAAGTTGACCCTGTACGCTGCCAAGTACATCTCATCTGTTCCCTATTTCCTCAACTACGGACTCAACTTCGTCCTCTACAGTCTCTGCGCTCGCTCGTTCCGCGCTCAGCTGTGGCGGACCGTGACCTGTGAGGTGACCACGGGAAGGTCAAGGCCACCGTCCCACTGCATCCACCATCATTCTGATTCGAAGACGAATGGAGGAGCAAAGGCGGTGGAGGAGAATGGGGCGTCATCTGACCATGACGTCGTTCACGGTTGACTGATGAGCGTCATGTGCACTTGCGCTACACAGAAACTAAATGAGGGATAGAGGTGAAACGGATATACGTGGAACAGAACCAGTTGGAAGAGAAACAATGGGAAGTGAAACAGGTGGAACAGGAACAGATGCACCTGGAACAGGTGGGACAGAAATATATGGAATAGAAACAGCTGGAATAGTTGGAATGGAAACAGGTGGAATGGAAACAGGTGGAATAGAAATAGGTGGAATAGAAATAGGTGGAATAGAAATAGGTGGAATAGGAACAGGTAGAATTGGAATAGATAGAATTGGAATAGATAGAATTGGAATAGGTGAACTGGATGGACTATGGAATAGGAGGAATGGAAACAAATGGAGTAGAATCAGGTGAAACAGAGCAAAGGGAATGGAATGCATCGGAGTAGAAATTAGTTTGGATGAAATACGGTAATTGGAACACGAACATATGATGAACGTTTAGCGGATGGTTTGAAAAGACGCGGTGCTATAAGAAAAAACTGGCGAAACTGTGGAAGCGACAGCATGGTGGATTTAATTAGATCTTCGACTCTAGAATTACATGTTTTCTATCGAAGTAAAGAAGTAAAAGAACCTATTTTTCTATCGATCTATCGCGTTGGATTTAAGCAGTGATTACAAGGGATCAATGGATGACGTAATCGATCTGACTTTGGGTTACTGCGTAGGGTAATGTGAAGTGGGTTAAGATGTGCATAGTTAAAGACAGAGCTAACTGTGCTTTGCTATGGCCGACTATTTTCACAATTTCTATTTTCTAAATATCTCTTTAATTATTACCAATCAGCTAGTTTGGGGTTTATAGCCCTATAGACTAAAGCAGGAAAAGAAAGCAAGACTGTTATGGTTCATCTATTACGTTACATTTCGAGGCTTATGTGGCATATCGATGTTCCTAAGTTTCCAATTGTTACTCTCAGAAAAAAGGTTCCGGAACTGAACAATTAAAAGGCTAAAATCGAGGACAAAGCCCGAGAAAAACTGGATTGGGGTTTGGGAGGGTCTCAATAAACACTGAAAACAGTTCACAACACTGATATTAAATTAAAATAACTAAATTATTATTTTTATTATTAAAATAAATAATTTTTAGTAGGTGAAAAAAGGTGCCGGAACGCCTTTCCGGCGCGTTCCGGCTGAAAAAAAGCACTGGTTACTTTTAATAATAAACTCAAAAACATCCCAATATATATATATATATATATATATATATATATATATATTTAGATGTTTTTCTTTATTATTGAAAATTTATTAATAAACCAACTAAACGTTCCAAAATATATGTGTGTGCTTATTTGGTTGTTTTTTCCTCCTCTCCTCCTCCTTCTCTTTCTCCTCCTCTCTCCCCATCCTCACCAATTCTCATATTAGGAGCGTCGATGAAAGCAGCGCCTCTGACGACAACTGTCGGTATTTCTCTGAGTCGTTCGAAAGATCGATTGTGTCAGTTCAGCCATTGATTGGTCGACGAAAAACAACGAATTCCAATTCAGTTGTTTATCAGAAATTTAAACGGATCGACCGGGAAACGAGTTTTGTCTGACGAAGGACACTCGATTGCTCACCCCACCCTTCGCGACACACGCCGGTTATTGCATTGTATTGCATTGTATAATATATATATAAGCTTATATGGGATACAGCTGCTGTAGCTGCTGATAGTGAATCTCTCGAACGAACTGCGCATGCGTCATATTTCAGGAATATAACATGCAAATATGGCGAGTTAATAATAATAATAATAATAATAATAATAATAATAATAATAATAATAATAATAATAATAATAATAATAATAATAATAATAATAATAATAATAATAATAATAATAATAATAATAATAACAATAATTTGTTGTTATGTTATTTCCTGGAAATAACATAACAACAAATTAATATCTAAGTCCCAAGGGATCATATGTACCTTGGGCCCCAAAAAAATAATAACAATAACTATAATAATAAGAGTTGAAAAATAGAATTAACAATTATGCTACATCAACAGCATCATCAAAAGAGATAAGAAACTAATTATAAATCAATACATGCATAGCAGATAAAACTACAGGAAATACATACATGCTCATACAAGCATACATATGTATCAATGTATATACATGCTCGGGTTTGTTTTGTCATTATGGTCACCCGTCACTAATCGCCTTCTCTTCCGGCAGGGATCAGGGACGTCATTTGGGGGGGGCAAGGGGGGGCATTTGCCCCCCCTGATTTTTGAAGAAATTTTTTTTTAAAGCTGGAACAAGAAAAGGAGGAAGAAGAAAGGGGTAGAAAAGAAAAAAATGATACTCACATTTATGGAATTATTATATAGGGCCTACTATTAACAAAACTAGAGTCTGCATAGGTTTTTTCACAAGACCACACGTCTTTGACAAAGGGGAGGGGCACATTATACAGTTTTCCCCCTGAAAATTGTGAAGAAACACCCAAAAGCTGTAAAATTTCTTCGCGCGGAGCGCGAAAAAAATTTTTAACCTATTTTTTGACGTCCCTGCCCCCCCTGAAAAAAGCTGAAATGACGTCCCTGGCAGGGATGTATAAGCCCAAAAGAAGCCCAGAAGCGCGTTTTAACCGAGACGTGTGGCTCTACCTATAATAAAATCTCCGCGGTTAAGATAGGCGTCTTAGTCGACAAAATGACACAAAACAAGGATATTCTCTCAGCAGGCGTTTTAATAAAAGTTTTATTTTGCCAAGCCGTTGAAATTGGTCGTGTTTTAGTGGAGAAATGTAATGAAACTTTTCATTTCCGCAACTTTTATTTTCGTTTTTGTAAAACAACGTCGCCATTTTGTTTACGTGGCGTCTTTCAATTCACTCAAAGTCAATTCCCAGCAAACACACCCGCACGGGTCCCTTGCGGGATTCATCCGGTTTGACGGTACGGGGTTCTCGCGGTTTTTGTCCCCGGTTTACACACGGGACCCTTGCGGTCCACCCCGTGTCAGTGGCGCCTCCTACCGGTATTCGTATTTCTACCGCCAGTCCGCCATTTTGTGTGCCTGCCGTTTCGAATGTACAAATATTTGACAGATCGCGATTTGTTTCTGTGAAAAGTAAGATTACGTTATATTTATTATTCTAATGAACCTATATCTGTGTACATTAACAGTTTATGTAAATGCTGTATTTAATTGTGGTCGGGATAGACGAAACGGAGATTGCAGTGGGTTAGGGTCAGGGCTGTAGTGGTAAAATTAGAGGTGAGTACACGCTACCGGTTAGTTTTCCGAAACAAATTAGAGGTGAGTATACGCTACAGTATTTTGTGAGTATACGCTACAGTATATAAATAAATATAACTATTTGGGAGGCAATAGAGCTGCCTGAGGCCATGCAATTTCCCATCGAAACCGAGGATGATTTGTCGAGCGTGGAGGACAAGGTGCTTGACACTTCAACGATGAAAATATTGGTGAGTCTTTTTACTGTTTAAATGGTTTTTAAAGCCTCGTGTATGATTCGCTGCTAATTTCTAGGGCATGCAATTTTTTATCTTGCTGTTAATAGGTTGTATTAAATTCTATTTCTTTGTGTCCATAAAGTTAGATGTGTACATAAATATTTTTTAAATATCGACATTTTAACTGAAAAGGCCAGAATTTTCTTAAAACGTGTCAAATTGCAATATTAGAAGATTTCATTGTCTTTTGTTCAGTCTTGTTGTCAAGACCTTAAACCTCAAGACCAAGACCAAGGCCAAGACTTTGAACCTCAAGACCAAGACTTTGAACCTCAAGACCAAGACTTTGAACCTCAAGACCAAGACTTTTTAAAACGAACTCGAGTGAACTGGAGACCAAGACTTTGGACAACAAGACTGCTCTTGTTAAGATTAAACTGCTTTGATCTGCTTAGAACTTCTTTTATTGTTTAGATACAAGTACTCGTGGATAACAGTGGAAATGATTTGTGAGAATTCATCAGACAAAACATGAAGTTCATTTTTGGAAACGATCCAGCTCGACGTTTCGGTGTGACAGGGCAGCGAGGCAAGAGGACATTCAAGTCATTGAAGCTGTTCGACATTTATGGTATGTATTTTGCATATAATACTTTTTGAATCAAGTGTAATTTTTACTGCTAATAACTTGTCACTCATTAAAGTTTGATGAACAGCTGACTATAATTCAATTGCAAGCTATCAATTTCAGCTTTATTTCTTGCTTCCAATGGATGTTTTGCTTTGTTACTCAAATAAATGAGATATTGCTAATGATAGTAAAGAAAATTCATCAAGTTGTGACGTCAAACGAAATGATGCAGTTGGCATGTGGGAACTATTTATGCTTGTTTCAAATAAAAAAATTCAATAGTCTAATGACTGTTTTATTAAGTGCTAAACCATTGAAACATTACTTATTGCATTTTTTAGGCTAAGACATCTTCGACATTGTTTTGACTTTTCTAATCTTGAACATTGTGCAGGCAGTGTCTCTAAATATTGTCATTTAATAACAGAAAGAGTTCATGGAATAATATCATTTTACAATACAATACAATACAAATCAGAGCACATCAAATTCTTAATTCTTGTTCTTTGTAACTTGTTATTTTAAATCTAAATGTTGCATGTTTGAAATTTCAGGTTCGGTAAAACATAATATTGCTACAAAGGACAGCACGAGGAAAATGGTTGAAGACGAGTTGGCCAGTTGGTTTGGTAATGCTAGGGATCATGGCACTGGAGGCTGCCAACTATTGAAATCGGCGCCATTCAAAGAGACAGAGTCAGAGTCGATCAGTGTTGATCAGGAGTTCACCAATACTGCTGATGACATTATTGTTAAATGAAATTACAGAGCAGATCGACTGCATGATTACTTTACTTTATTAAATTGACTTTATTAAATTGATGTGTCATTTAACGCTTTTGTTGATTATTTATTGCTTTAACTATATAGCACAGTTTACAGTACAGTTTGCATACTATACTGTAAACTGTGCCACTGGTGGAGTTCTTGTTTGACAGGTGGGGGGCGACGTTTTTGAACTGATCAGGTCAAAAAAAGAGTTTTGAACTGATCTGCTCAAAAGAGGTATTAAAAAAACTGGGGTGACTTTGCTGTTTCCTAAAAAAAATTTTGGGGGGTTGGTGGGGGCAGATGTATGGTGTGTCCCCCTACTGTTCAAGGGGGTCTTGTCCCTTTTGAACTGATCTGCTCAAAAAGAGTTTTGAACTGATCTGCTCAAAAAGAGATAAAAAAACTGGGGTGACTTTTTTGGTGTTTCTTCAAAATTTGGGGGGGGGCAGATGTATGGTGTGTCCTCCCCCACTGTTAAAAGGGGTCTTGTCCCTCTGGACCCCTGGGATTGCCGCCCATGAACTGTGCTAAACTGGGTATCACTTTTTAGTCATCTGGTAATGAACTGGGAAAGAACCGGGATGCCCGGCGGGATATCCCGTATGGGTCCCGTACGGAAACCGCGGACAAAAACCGGCGGGATCCCGCCGGGTATCCCGTACGGGTCCCGTGTGGCAACCCGTATGGGACCCGTGTGGGTCCCGTGTGGGTGTGTTAGCTGGGTTACTTTTCAATGTAGACGATAATTGTCGTAATGAAAATTCGTCATTTTATGACAGTTTCTAGTGCTGTGGTGATGCAAAAGAATAATCGCATTGGAAACCTCAGGAATGAAACAATTCTGCCGCCGACAGTTGTTAATTAATTGAAGCCAAATGAGGTTCCAGGGCCACTCCACCCTCGAAAATCCAGTCTTGGCTGGACTAGAATCCTGGATACAACCTGGGGTAGGATCTGGAGACTGTGCCCTGCGCTTAGGCCTAGTTTTCAAATGACATTTTAGAAATTTGGAGTTTGCGATTACGAAATTATGTACTAACAATCTATTAGGCCTATGCCAGTGCTTCCCAATCTTTTTAGGCTACGGAGCCCTTTTGACTTGAAATTTTTGGACGAAACCCCTAGGCCTACCTAAAGAAAGCATGTTCTGGTACAATATTTTTTAACAGTGATCGATTAAAGTTAGACTAGAAATTGTTTTAAATAAATTTTTCAACAGAGCCCCTGCCTTCACCTCGGAGTCTGATTTATAATGAAACAACACATTCAAACAACACATCCAATTGCTTCATGGAACCCTTGTCTTCCCTCCACGGAACCCACTTTGGGAAACACTGCATTATGCTAACTCTGAGCAACGACTATGTGCATGAATGTTTTATACCACCTATTCTCAGTCTCGGATCATACGACAGTTCGTGTAATCAAGAAATTACGACAAGTCATTAAGAAACGTTAGACGATAGCCTAGACGCGCAGGTAGCAGATGCGGCGTTTATTTGATACAGCGGTGTCCTTTGAAGTTGCATAATGTTTGTTCTTAGGCCTACTTCTTCGTCGTTGATGCATGTTGACGTATGATTGCCGACCCAACTATTAAGTCCTACGCTAAAAATTCGGTTGCTGCCTGCCCTCTGTCGATGATGTTGCTCCCTCTGGAGACCGTCTCGATCGGCTTTAGAAAATACATCATGATAATAGGCATCGTACAGCTGTGCATGCTATATTTCAGGAATATAATAATAAATTATGTAAATAACAATAATATTCTTTATTATTTAAAACTGAAGCAGTAAGATTACATTGAAACATGAAACTACAATCAAGATCTTAATTAAACACACGGTTTGGTAGCCATACAAGGCGCCGCCCTAGAGGAGGTTACGGGAAACGATTCGCGGGCTCTCCAGGCCATGAGTGTTAGGCCTACTATTACTCTATCCCCCTCCCTTATGGCGAGTGAGCCGGATTTCCATTGATTGAATTTGTCTTTGAAAATTTTTTAAATCACAGGATCGTTTCCGAAAGATGGGAAACAATCAGTCTTGTTGTCAAGACCTTAAACCTCAAGACCAAGACCAAGACCTTGAACCTCAAGACCAAGACCAAGACCTTGAACCTCGAGACCAAGACCAAGACCAAGACCAAGACTTTGAACCTCGAGACCAAGACCAAGACCTTGAACCTCAAGACCAAGACCAAGACCCAAAAAATCGAAATCAGGTCAAGACTTCTAAAAATTGTCAATTCGGAATATTCGCTATTTTAATGAAAACATGAGTCTTTTACTTTATTCAAGCAAATTAACTTTAAATGCAAACTGCAGAGAAATCCGAATTTGTATTCAAAAGTCCTTCATTGCAAACTCTTATACCAAATGCCTTTTGTATTTTATAAAAACCAATTCGCTCAGAATTTTCTGACCAAGGCGTGCCTGGTGAGCCTCATAAAAATTCCGCCATGTGAAAAAATACGTTCTACATGTGCTGAAGTCGCTGACACACACCGAGTAGCCTTTCAAGCACTAGATGTACAGATAATGAGTCCTTTTGAAATCTTCCCATGGTTTATCATACCGTCTGATACAGAATAACTGTTGCTGCTGCCAAAGGGTTTTCCTGACCAACATGACTCGTATCCATCCATAGATATTGGTCGTATGATGCAAGCAGGCTTGATACAAAATTCTTGAGTTCTGTTAAATGACTGTTCATATTGACAGCCGGTCTTGGTCTTGGTCTTGCGAGACCAAGACCAAGACCTTGAACCTCAAGACCAAGACCAAGACCAAGACCTTGAACCTCAAGACCAAGACCAAGACCTTGAACCTCAAGACCAAGACCAAGACTTAAAAACGAACTCGAGTGCACTCGAGACCAAGACCTTGGTCTCGAGGACAACAAGACTGGAAACAATGTGTTTGCATACTTGTGATTCTAGATGTCATCAGTTACAACACAGTATAAATAATTATTTATACTGTGGTTACAATTTGCTGACATCGGCAACAGTTCCAAAAACATCCGTAGGCCTACCGTTGGCTTGTCTTATGTCAAAACTTGCGCTAAAGCATCGGCAGAAAACTCGATACAGACGGCGACTTCTATTAATAGATATTACCGTCAACCGACGAATCATGTGGCCCGTACTATTTATCAGGTCGGGCGCGTGAACCATGGTGAAAGACATCATGGCGTGAACTCAAGTCGAAATAAAATGATTCGCTGTTAAACTGGCCTAGTTATCTGTACAACGATTGGCTGTTGGCGCAGCAATGTTTTCACGCTTTGTGGACAAGGTGGAGAGGGGTCTTTTTAAAATCGGAAATTAGAATTTTTAGTTCTGTGTGGAGCTGTTTGATATTTTAAAATTAGTTGATAATTACGTATTCTTAATGTTTTTTACTCTGGTTGCGAAACGATGTCAGCGTCTAAGTTTTTTCGTAACTTCTTGACATTCCCGCAAATGGTTAGACCAATTCCTCTTTCTATGTACATTTCGTAAACTAATTATTCTAGATTTTAGAATGAAAATAATGAATTTGTAGTTTGTGATGTGTTGTGACTGTGTTCGTTTATGTAAGAAGCAGTGAGTGAGATACAGAATGCTGTCATTCAACCTCCTCCCATCTAACACCGACGACCGACCAAACAACCTTGCTCCTGCGGACTTGGTTTCATATAGCGCTTAAGCCCCGGTGTATAAGGTGGTCTTCCTTGCGCTGATAACGTGTAGCGCTGTGCAGCGCTGAAAATTTAGGAGATTTCTATTTACACTGTGCTTTGATATAATAATCTCAAGTTTCTCAAACACAGCTGATTATGGCATATATTCCGGTGTCAAAACATATTGTGGTTGTTTTTGATACTGGGCCAGAAGTGTCAGTCAACTGACTTCCACACCTGCACTTTGTTTTTTTTCACATTGCACGCTGTTGCTGTGCTGAACAGTTTTGCCATTGTTTTCGGCTGTTAGTGGAAGGGCTTTAAAGGTTGAAGGTAAAATATGTTACTGAAGGATAAAAAATATGCAACATTTACAAACGGCCATCTGCATATTCAGTAACTAAAACTGATGTCAGTTCACTTTGATGTGATATCAACTCGGTAATCATGCAGATTTAGTGCCTTTGTGTATAAACAATATGGTCGCCACTGACTTTGCTCTACTAGAGTGCTGCTAACGATCAGCCACATCTCATAATGCAATTCACTAAGTTCGCTGGTTACTCTGTGCAGTGAACAATTTAAAAACCTATAGGATCGTTAGCTTGCTCTTGCTGAGTACTTTTTGTAAGCCAAAGTGCGGTTAGCAATTAGTAGAATAAAGGATATACTTACTTACTTAAGGGCACCAGCCTATTCACGAGCGCTACGTCAAATCAAAAGAGGTCCGAGTCTGGTTTCCAGCAAGCTTAAGTAAGTAAGTAACAAGCACGAACTTTAATTGACATCTAAAGAAATGGCAACATAATGCATATAAATGCCTTATTTCACATTTTCTAAATTATTATACACGAATATGAACTGTAATAAAAGTGTTAATTACTTACTTGTAGTGAATTGCATTATGGGATGTATAATAGTGGTAGGTAGCAGTGCTGCATTGGAGCAAAGTCAGTGGCAACCATGTTGTTTAATTGTATTCGTAATCTCCAAACTTCTAAATTGCCACTCGAAGGCTAAGCGCAGGGCACCAGCCTATTCACGAGCGCTACTTCAAGTCAAAAGAGGTCCGAGTCCGGTTTCCAGCAGGCAAAATCACATCAGAGGGGATTTCCAAAGAGTAGTCCAAAAGAGGTCCAAGTCCGGTTTCCAGGGAACCAGATCAAGAGAGGAGGCACAGCAGCTGTCAAGGCGGGTGTCGTTTATATGCACAGGCACTCAGTCTGCGTGATTACCATCAACTCTAAATAATGTTGTGGTAATTTATCATTTTTGGCTTCTGAATGGTTATGATGGAACCTGTAACGATAATTCCCAGATTGTTTAAAAATAGAGTGCTGCAGTACTGATGTCAGAAATAGGCATGCAGGAATTTATATAAGTTTGTTGTTGCTTTCTTGTACAAATATCTGTGTTATTTAATTCCTTGTGTTTGCATATTTATTAATTGCTTAGCTAGCGTGAACAAACCGTAATGTAGTAGCTTTGGTTTATTTACTGATGTATACATGTGTCTGTGTTAGTTGTAGCATTCATTGCTTCTATACTTGCTTCCGGTGTTTAGTATTTTTTACTCACAATCATAGTGTACTATTTCTATGTTGCTTGTTCTAGAGAAACCACACAGAAGCATTTAAACGAATTTTGCCAATAACGTTGTCGAGAAAATTAGAATCCAGTTCTGTGTTGTGTATTTTAGGGAGCAAAAGAGAACAACTGCCGTACAACTGGGTATATATTATTTTAATATATAATTTCAACCGTCATACGGTTTTTTTAACATAATTCTTGGTTTTATGGTCATTCTGTTCTGTTTAGCATCCTAAAACATGCTACTTCTTTTTCAAAGTTCTACCCTGTAGCTTAGTCTTGTCATGGATTGCTGATTACAAAATTTTCTTTTTACTAAAATTTCAATGTCATCAATGCTCTTTCCAGTTATGACCATGCTCAACTTGCAGACCTTTTCACATCTACAAATTCTTAAGTCAAAATGCATTAATTGATATACAATATTTTGAGAACCATGAGCAATGGCTGTTTTTTTTGGGACTATTTCAGAGAAAAACAGCATCGAAATAATGATCCGAAAATACAAAAGACTCGAGGTAGTATATGTAAAAATTTAGTAGGCCATGTAACCTAGAAAGTGCATTTTCACTCGTACTACTTTTGACATTGGTAATCGAACTAAATTTTAATTGTTCTTAGAATCACATTTTGCTCTGCTTAATTACTCCACTTCCAGGACTTCCAATGTGGCCTAGACTCAAGGAACACTAAACTGCCAAATTTGTGTGCTATAGCTTTATTATTATTATTATTGTTATTATTATTATTATAATAAATATTTTGCCGCCCGAGGAGTTACCCTCAGGCTCTTAGAGATTAAGAAGGTGCTAAATTGGTTCACTGAGCCACGTCTTCCCCGATTATTATTATTATTATTTTATTTATTTTTATTTATTTTTTTCCCTAAGGTATTTCATTCCCTCAGCAACTTAGAGATTAAGTGTGCTATATTATTATTAGTAGTATTTTTATTTATTTTTTGCCCTAAGGCACTTATTATTATTATGATTATTATTGCTATTATTATTTGCCCTGAGGTGCTTCATTCCCTCAGGATCTTAGAGATTAAGAGTGTTATATTATTATTTTTTTGCCCTGAGGTACTTTTATTATTATTATTATTATAATTTTTTTGCCCCGAGGTATACAGGATCCCTCAGGGACTTCAATATTAATTAATGTCACATCCGGAAAATCAAACCTCGTCGTCCGGAGGCTCTGGGAATGTCCCGTTGAAAGCAATGGAGTTGTAGCGTTGTATGCAAATAGATAGACGCTGGAAGAGAAACGAAGCCTCACGGCGGTCTCCACTGATGGTTGAAAGGCGTCTACCTATATCGCTGATGAATGCGGCGCCTGAGGGATTGACAGGGCCCAAGGTCTCAAAGGCAATTGCCTGGAATCTGTGGGTTGGTGGCAGTCCTAGATATTTTTGCTCCTTGCGTTCAGCCGCCTGGACTGATGCAGGCCCCCTGGAGCTGGCAGGGTGGGTGACATAGGAAAGCGCACACGTGTGAACCACAGTGGCGTCCCATGCCAAGTATCTACCCTCGGACCAAGGAATTAAAGTAGCACCATCCGGACGTTTACCATCTGATCTAAAAAGGCCGACTGGCTCCTTAGTACAAGGAACATCAGCCTTTACCAAAGCACGCCAGATGATGTCATTGATGGTAAAATGGCGCAGTGAGCGACCGCAGGCCTGCCTGCAAACAAATCCGTGGTGTCCACTAGGTCCGACCAGGTCCCCGCATCGGCAGGCGTGTGGGCTGCAGAGGTCAAGTCCCAAACGAAGGCCAACTGCAATTCGGACAGCCTCATTGTCCAAGGTGAGCCCGCATGATGGAATAGGAAGTGCGGCCAGCCAATCGCCTGAATGAGGGCTACAAATGGCAGTCAACCTAGCCTGGTCGACAGGGTTGTCATAACCTGGCCAAGAATGTATTGTGCTCTTGTCTCGCTCGATCAGCGGACGATCCCAGATGTTTTGTCTTGTAGGCAGCGGTAGCATGACAGCAGGTGAGGTCTGCTGACGTGACAAGAGCAGGTCTTCAAAAATGCCATCGGGTGCCAGGGAGCTGCTGTTGAGGATGGCCGATTGGAGCTCAAGAGTTGACGCAGCTGATGCCAAATAGGCAGAAGAAGCAAGCGAAACAACTCTACGAAGCCCAAGGCCGCCATCTCTCACAGGAAGCGTTGCTTGTAACCACTGAATGTCGTTGAATGAGGTTATTATTATTATTATTATTATTATAGTGTTGTTGTTGTTGTCAAATTTCAATGATAAATATTGTAATCAGTATAAATTCAAACAATGTTAGAACAATCAAATGCATAGACATTTATATAGAGTTTCAACAAGAGCATACAAGTGTTACCATCTTCTGAGAAGTTTCTACGGAAGCATAAAAAGAAGTTTGTTTCCTTTACCTTAATGTCTTTGAGTGTTTCTACAAAGGCATATAAACACGTTTTAGTGTTCAGTGTTTTATTTTTCAGATTTCCATACAGCAGGTGAACGTGTAAACACAGAAGATCTAGAACATTTGGATATTCCGTTGGTCGTTGTTATCTTTCCAGACAACAGAATGAAAAGTGACGTTTATCGTTTACGGAACAACACAGCGCAAAAGAAAACACAGATTGTTAAACCTGAGCATAGACTTTCTACTACACTCCAAAAAGACGACTCTGCTGATGACAGAGGTAAAGGATCCAGTTTAATCATGGGTCATCGATGCAATATTGAACAGAAAGACACAAATTGTAACTCTGATGAGGCGAATAGAGGAGTTCCTCCATTATCATCCCATCGCGCAAGTGATGCTCATGGTAAATCGTCTTCATTTTGCAGTCCTGTAAAGTCCATGGTTACTCTGAAACTGCCGCCTGGTTCTATTTTACTTAGCGACCGAGGCATGTTTCACACAAAAGGCAAGGAGAAATCTTTTGCCTGTGGGTACTGTGGTAAGAATTATAAGTGGAAGAAAGATGTACACAGGCATATCGTGAAGACACACGAAGAGAAGCACGAGACGATTCATACGCAGGAAAAGCCATTCACCTGCGATCAGTGTGGTATGCGGTTTAGACTTAAGAGTGATCATTGCCGTCATAAATTAATGCATACAGAGGAGAGAGTTTTTCCTTGCAAGATTTGCAACAAGTCGTACGCGTCCAAGTGCGATTTATTTGGCCACAGTGAAGTTCACAACGAAGAGGAGTACAGAGAAGGCGTCATTTGCAACATCTGCAAGAAGGAGTTTACACATCATCACTTGAAGAAGCACATGATGACACACACTGGTGAAAAACCGTTCAAATGTTCGTTATGTGACAGAAACTTTCGTCTCAAGCTACACTTGTGGCGTCACATGATTGTTCACAAAGAAACGAAGAATCTGCTGCTAGGAGAATCTCATGACCCAGAGGAAAGTGAAATAATAGTACCTGTCCAGTTAACCACCAGTCAAGGCATACAAAAATTTAGTCTATTCGTGAGTGGTGCACTCAAAAAGTCGTCTGAAAACGTATACAATAACGTTGTATCAGAGAGTGTACAAGTGGTGATGCTGGGAGAACCACAGACTTCAAATACTACGAAAACAAAGTCCAATCAAACTCAAGGTAAATGTTACCAGACAAAAGTCGTGAATACAAAGCGGATTTCACTTGCGTCTGGTATCGTAGAAGACGAAGTTTCATCTTCTGAGGGATCGCGATGTTCTTCCACAGCACAAACGTTGCTTTCATCAGATAAATCAGAGGTGGCTGAAGAATTTCCTGTGCCATCTACTCGTCAAATATATAGTAACCAAGGTGCATCTTCTTCAGGTTTTAGTTATGTAGGATCAATGGTATCATCAAAACTGCCGCCTGGTTCTACTTTAGTTAGCGAACGAGGCGTGCTTCGCATTAAGGATAAAGAAAAACCTTTTGCTTGTGCACACTGTGGTAAGGCCTACAAGAAAAAGAATTCTGTTTTTGGTCATATCAGACACAATCATGACGAGAAACTCTACTTTTGCGAGTTTTGTGGTAAACTTTTTGCGCAACAATGTCATTTGGATAGTCACATGGTTCTCCATAAGCAGGAAAAGGCATTCGCCTGTGATCAATGTGGTATGCATTTTCGATGGCAGAGTAGTCTTCACCGTCATAAATGGACACATTCGGAGGAGAGGCTTTTCTCTTGCAAAAAGTGCAACAAGTCGTTCAAGTCCAGTGATATTTTATCAAGGCACAGCGAAGTACATAGCAAAGAGCAGCGAAGAAAAGACTTTGTCTGCAACATCTGCAAGATTGCTTTTCGTCAAGCATTTGCGTTGAAGCAGCACATGATGATTCACACAGGCGAGAAACCATTCAAATGTTCGTTATGTGACAAAGAGTTTCGCTTGAAGATACAGTTGCGGAATCACATGAACACTCACAGCGGAAAGAAGAGGCTTGCGGATAAACTGTGCTCCGTGTGTGGAAAAACCGTTTGGGCCTGTTATATGCCTACGCATTTGAGAATGCACACTGGTGAGAAACCATTTGAATGTAATATCTGTGGAAAGAGGTTTCCGAAGAAGGATAATCTCGAGGGACATATAAGAAGTCACACGGGTGAGAAACCCTTTGCTTGATGCGAACATCAAGATAAGGTCGTCAGCATACATAATGCATCCCAAAAATAGCTCCCCAATCCGACACCCATGATTGGACGTTTCTCTATAATATCATTTACATACACAGCGAAAAGTATTGGTGAGAGGACACCACCCTTCCTAATTCCACAGACTAGACTGATCATATCAGACATCATGTTGTCCCATCTGACATATGCTGCACTCATGCTATACCAACTTATGAAGATGCATAAAATCTCGAGGGACGGATCTATCCATTGACTTGCTAAATAATGCATAATGATTGACTTTATCAATAGCTTTAGACATGTCTAATGCACACAGGTTTACATTAGAGCAATGATTAGAAAAGTAATCAACTACAGATCTTACAGCAAGCAATGCACAAGAACAGTGGCAGCGATCTTGTTTGAGAGGTGGGGGGACATTTGGGAATTGATCTGGTCAAAAGAGTTTTGAACTGATCTGGTCCAAAAAGAGGTTTAAAAATTTTTTTAACCTGAGTGCGAACAAATTTTGATGACCTATTTTTGGTGTTTCTTCAAAATTTGGGGGGTCTGATGTATGGCGTGTCCCCCCCACTGCTAAAGGTGGGGGTCTTGTCCCCTTCGACCCCCGGGATCGCCGCCCATGCATGAGAACAGCCCAACCCATTTTGAAACCAAATTGCAGGTCTGAAGTCAGCAAGTAGGTACCATACAGCTCCAGCAAACACATTTAAAAGAGTTTAGACAGATTGGAACTCAATGTGATACCGCGATAGTTGTCACTCTTACTATTGTCTAGGGTGGCCCCTTTTTCCACAGGTATAGCCCAACCCCTTTTTGAAACCAAATTGCAGGTCTGAAGTCAGCAAGTAGGTACCATACAGCTCCAGCAAACACATTTAAAAGAGTTTAGACAGATTGGAACTCAATGTGATACCGCGATAGTTGTCACTCTTACTATTGTCTAGGGTGGCCCCTTTTTCCACAGGTATAGCCCAACCCCTTTTTGAAACCAAATTGCAGGTCTGAAGTCAGCAAGTAGGTACCATACAGCTCCAGCAAACACATTTAAAAGAGTTTAGACAGATTGGAACTCAATGTGATACCGCGATAGGCTAGTTGTCACTCTTACTATTGTCTAGGGTGGCCCCTTATTCCACAGGTATAATGATGCCTAAGCCAAACTTTGTAGGTACCTTGCCATGCCTAAGCATCTGGTTGAATAGAAGAGATAGGAGCACACACAGTCTAGGATGAGCATGCACTAGATGCTCTGCCTCTATCTGAACCAAGCCTGGGGCTTTACCACGCTTCATTTTGCGGATGCACTGGTCAACCACCTCTACAGATACCATGCTGTGTTCACAAGCTGGATTGTGCTGGATGAACCGAGCAAGAAATTTATTTCTGAGTTCTTGGTTATATTTTACATTATTGGATGAGCATGCATTTTTAAAATTGACGGCAAAAGGCAGTGGGAATTTTACTGGGTTCAGTAAAGCCATCCACTGACACTTAAGCGTTGCGTTTACTTTGAAACTTGCTTTCACATGTTTTCAAAAATGCAGTGCTATCTTTAGCCAGAAGATAATCATGCAAGTCATTATAGAGATGTGCTTATCCTCTGTTGCCTGTTTGTTTCTCCTAGCAAGCTTCTATTCAGCTTTTGCACATCTTTTGGCTTCATAAATTGGTCATTAGATTGGCCTACCAACTTTCTTCCACATATCATGGACTGCTATAGCCTTGTGCTTAAGTAGATCAGTAACCAGTAATGTTTATAGTAAGAGGCAGAAGTCATGGGACAATGCTGCCCAACATAATGCCTCAACTATTTTGTCATAGACTGCATCTATATCATTAGCACACTCACAGGTGCAACCCACTGCACAGTCTGTGCACATATTAAGGTAACTGATATCTGATACGTACACATTTGTAGCGTGATAGTATGAGATAAAGGATCATAAGGTCAGCTTTATCCCATCAATCTTTTCTGCTTACTGTACTGAAAGACCGATGAGTGTGAAATGTTAATGTGAATTTATTAAAGAAGGTTACAGATGCAAGTGGTTGAGTAGGCCTACGAGTGTTTATAAAGGAATAAAACGCACGACATAGATAAGTCCGAGGCTGCAGTTCAGCGCTCGTTCAGCCTGCAATCCATTCCGTAGTTCCCAACATTTTTCAGCGTAGGTCTATACTAAGCATAGATTCATATACCACGCGCTCGTGCATTAGGGGCCGTCCATATATTACGTACGGGGGGAGGGGGGGTAAGATTTTGGCGATTTTGCGTACGGGTGCGTACGGGGGGGGGGGAGGAGGGGGGTGGCCGAAATGTGTACGTACGCAAAATAAATTTCGAATTATGACGTCCACATTAGCCTATTTATAACTCTGTATTGTCCTATAGTCGTCCGATGGCATTTTATTACATTATATAAAAGCCATGTGAAGTTATTCTGTGCTGTGAACGAGACACCAATAATTTGTCTATATTGGCCCTCACTCATCCTTCAATCTGGCCTAAAGTGCAGAGAGACACTTTCTGTGGCTGGTCTTCTCGGGGGGGGGGGGTGTGCGTCAAGCGTACGTACGCAGGGGGGGTGCGGAAGAAAGTACGCTTGCGTACAGGGGGGATGGGTCCAATTTTCCCGAATTTTTGCGTACGTAATATATGGACGGCCCCTTAGCTGGTGCCCTGCGCTTAGTTTTCAAATGGCACTTCATAAATTTGGAGTTAACGATTACGATTATATCATCCATAATCATACAATGAAATATCAATGATCCATTGTAGGACTATATGCAAACTCCCAGCAATGGCTGTGTGTATGAATTTTTTTATACTACGTGCTCTCAGTCTCGGCTCATACGACAGTTCGTGTAATCAAGAAATGACGACAAGTCAGTAAGAAACGTTAGACGATAGACGCGCAGATGGCAGATGCGGCGTTCCTTTTATACAGCGGTGTCCTTTAAGCAGTCTTTTTGTCAAGACCTTAAACCTCAAGACCAAGACCAAGACTTTGAACCTCAAGACCAAGACCAAGACTTTGAACCTCAAGACCGAGACCAAGACCCAAAAATCACATTCAACCCAAGACTTCTTTTCCTTACAAAAAAATTGTCAAGTTGTCAACATATCCGTACCGTTGGCTGGTCTTATGCGAAAGAATTGCGCTAAAGCATCGGCAGAAAACTCGATACAGACGACTACTTCTATTAATAGATATCACTGTCAACCGACGAATCGTGTGGCCCGTATTATTTATCAGGTCGGCTCAAGTCGAAATTAAATGATTCGCATTTAAACTGGCCTAGTTATCTGTACAACGATTGGCTGTTGGCGTATCAATGGTTTCACGCATGTGGACAAAGTAGAGAGGGTTCTTTTTTAAATCGGAAAATTAGAATTTTTAGTTAAGCGTGGAGCTGTTTGATATTCTAAAATTAGTTGATAATTACGTATGTTTTTTTTACTCTGGTTGCGAAACGATGTCAGCGTCCAAGTTTTTTCGTAACTTCTTGACATTCCCGCAAATGGTTAGACCAATTCCTCTTTCTATGTACATTTTGTGAACTAATTATTTTAGATATTAGAATGAAAATAATAAATCTGTAGTTTGTGATGTGTTGTGACTGTGTTTGTTTATGTAAAAAGTAGTAAGTGAGATACAGAATGCTCTCATTTAGCCTCCACCTATCTAACACCGACGCCCGACCAAACAACCTTGCTCTTGCGGGTTTGGTTCATATAGCGCCTAAGCGCCGGTAGGCTTCCTTACGCTGACAACGTGTAGCACTGAAAATGTTGGAGATTTCCATTTACACTGTGCTTTGATATAATAATCCCAAATTTCTCAAACGGTGTCAAAACAAATTGTGGTTGTTTTTGGTAATGGGCCAGAAATATCAGCTGACTTCCACATCTGCACTTTGTTTTTCCACATCGCGCGCTACTTCTGTGCTTAACGGTTTTGCTATTGTTTTCGGCTGGTAGTGGAAGTAGGCCTACTTTAAAGGTTGAAGGTAAAATCTGTTACTGAAGGAACAACAACAGGCAACTCTTACAAAAGGCCATCTGCTTATTCAGTAACTAAAACTGATATCAGTTCACTTAGACGTGATATCAACTCGATAATCACGCAGACCAAGTGCCTGTGTATATAAACAATACCTTTACCACTGACTTTGGTCCAATAGAGCGCCGCTAACTACCAGCCACACCACATAATGCAGTTCGCTAAGTAAGTAAGTAACGAACACTCAGAGGCCAAGCGCAGGGCACCAGCTTAGTCACGAGCAATACGTCAAATCAGAGGGTGTTTCCAGAGAGTAATCCAAAAGAGGTCCGAGTCCAGTTTCAGAGGGCCAAATTATATCAGAGGGGGTTCCACAGAGTAGTCCAAAAGAGGTCAGAGTCCGGCTTCCAGACTACCAGATAAAGACAGGAGCAGAACAGCTGTCAAGGCGGGTGTCGTTTATATGCACAGGCACTCAGTCTGCATGATTACCATCAACTGTAATGTGATAATGTGGTAGTTTATAATTTTTTGCTTCCGAGTGGTTAGCTTCTGGTTATCTGAGCAATGTTCGCTATTAGATAAACTCTCTGCTTTAAATGACACTTAACATCATTTAACATCATAGAGACCAGTGCAGAGTGCCCCCACCGGGGCCGTGCGCCTTATAACGTATTATTTGTAAGAAGTTGTGGTTTAAGTTGCGCCTGATTGATTGATTGGTTACGATGGAACCTGTAATGATAATTCCCAGATTGCTATGAAAATAGAGTGCTGCAGTACTGATGTGAAGTAGGTATGCAGGAATTTGTTTATCTAAGTTTGGTGTTGCTTTCTTTTACAAATGTCTGTGTTATTTAATTCCATGTACTTGTATATTTATTTACTCGTTAACATGCACAAACTGTAATGTAATAGCTTTGGTTTACGTACGGATGTATGAGTCTGTGTTAGTTGTGGCAATAATTGCTTCTGTACTTGCTTCCTGTGTTTAGTAGTTTTGTTCACGATACGAGAGTTCTATGTTGCTTGTTCTAGAGAAACCACAGAGAAGCTTTAAACAAATTTTACCAATGATGTTGTCTAGAAAATTAGAATCTAGT
Organism: Allolobophora icterica; assembly: GCA_963556255.1. Classification (NCBI taxonomy): domain Eukaryota; kingdom Metazoa; phylum Annelida; class Clitellata; order Crassiclitellata; family Lumbricidae; genus Allolobophora; species Allolobophora icterica. Next base: position 55,390,627 of record OY744611.1, on the reverse strand, counting down.
TCTGTTTTTTGTATTTTAGGGAGCCAAAGAGAACAGCTGCCATACAACTGGGTATATATTATTTTGATATGTATTCAACCGTCATCATTATTTTTAACGTAATTCTTCTTTTTATAGTCGGTATGTTCTATTTAGCATCCTAAAGCACTCTACTTCTTTTTCAAATACCCGATAGCATAGTCTCGTCCTGGATTGCTGATTACCAAATCTTCTTGTTATTTATTTTTCAATGTCAGCAATGCTGTTTCCAGTTATGGCCATGCTCAACTTCCAGACTTTTTCACATCTAAAAATTCTTATGTCAAACTGCATTAATTGATATACACTATTTTGAGAACCATGAGTTATGTCTCATTTTTTGGACTATTTCAGAGAAAAGCAGCATCGAAATAATAGTCCGAAAAACCAAAAGAGTCGAGGTAAAGTATTTACAATTTATTAGGGAAAGTAGGCCGTGTAACATAGAAATCGCATTTTTACCAGTATTACTTTTCATATTTTGTAATCGAATTACATTTTAGTTGTTCTTAGAATAAAATTTTCGTCTGCTTAATTTCTTCATTTCCAGAACTTCCTCTGTGGCCCAGATTCACGAAGTATGGAACACCAAAGAATACCGAAGTTGTGTGCTTAGCTTTATTATTATTATTATTATGATTTTTTTTAGCCCCGGGTATCAAGGATCCCCAGGTAGGTAAAAAAATTGTCTAGAGACATATATAAAAAGTAATATTATTACAATGATTAATATTGTAATTAGTATAAATAGAGACCATATTGCCAACCTAAGGTGGATAATGGAACGGCAAAGGGAGTATGGACAAGAGGTGCACATCTGCTTCATTGATTATAGTAAGGCATTCGACTGCATTAACCACGATTTAATGTGGAAAACCCTACTTGAGATGGGAATTCCGAAACACTTGATATGGCTATTAAGGGGACTATATGCGCTTCTGTATAGCCCTGCTGAGAGAAGCGCTTTATAAATGTTCAGATAAGATATATGAAGATCAGATAGCGGTGATAAGAACAGAGTATGGAGACACTGATAAATTCAATATCAAGAAAGGGGTGAGACAGGGATGCATTTTGTCTCCATTCCTGTTTAACTTATACGCTGAAAGAATAATGAGAATGGCGGAAATGGAAGGAGCAAAAGAGGGAGTAAAAATTGCGGGAAGGACATTGAATAATCTTAGATATGCGGATGATACAACACTAATGGCAAAAAGAAAAGATGAGCTGATAGAATTAATAAGAAGGATAAGGAGAGAAAGTGAAAAAGCTGGCTTATACTTCAACATAAAGAAGACAAAAGTCATGACAACAGCAGAATGGGATACTTTTGAGATTGACGGAGAAGAAATAGAGGTGGTAGAAAGCTTCACTTTCCTGGGATCATTGGTTGAAAAAGAAGGAAAATGTGATACAGAAATAAAACGAAGGATTGCAATTGGGAAAGCTGCAATGATTGGACTGGAAAAGATATGGAAGGACAAGCATGTGAGCATAGATACAAAAAAAGGCTCGTGAGAGCCCTAATCTTTCCAACGGTTCTGTATGGTTGTGAGTCGTGGACAATGACAAAGAACATGGAGAAAAAGGTCAACGCATGTGAAATGTGGATATGGAGAAAGATGTTGAGAATATCATGGACAGAGAAAAGGACGAATGAATCAATACGAGTGGAGATTGGTGTCGAGAATGAAGAGTCATTAAAACAAAAGGCGACAAGATTGAAGCTAGGATTCTTTGGTCATGTTATGCGATCTGATGGGCTAGAAAAGGAAATGATGTTGGCTTGTGGTGAGGGAAAAAAAGACGGGGTCGACCAAGGAAGAAATGGATGGATGAGATTCACGATGTAACTGGCATGAATCTGGAAGAACTAAGGGACCTGACTTCGAATAGGAAGCAATGGAGAATGTTTATCATGACGAGCGCTAGAGCTCCAGGAGTTGACAGCACAAGGTGACAAGGTGAGTATAAATTTAAATAATGTACCAACAATCAAATGCACAGACATTTATGTAGAGGGAAATATTTAGGAAAACTGAAAATGGTGACATGATGCCTTTTGGTGGCACACTGTTACTTCCCAAGGGTATGTAAACAGGTTTTACATTTCAATGTTTTATTTTTCAGAACTACATACAGCTGCGGCATGTGCAAACACAGAAGAGCAAGAACATTTGGATGTTCCGTTGGTCGTCGTTATCTTTCCAGACAACAGAATGAAATGCGATGTTTATCACTTACGAAAAAACACAACGCAAAAGAAAACACAGAATGTTAAACCTGAGTGTAGACTTTCTACTACACTCCAAAAAGAAGACTCTGCTGACAGAAGTAAAGGATCCAGTTTAATCATGGGTCATAGATGCAATATTGAACAAAAAGATGGAAATTTTAACTCTGATGAGGCTGATAGAGGAGTTCCTCTGTCATCATTCATTCGTGCAAATGATGACCATGGTAAATCCTCTTCATTTTGCAGTCGCGTGAAGTCCATGGTTGCCTCGAAACTGCCGACTGGATCTACTCTGGTTAGTGACAGAGGCGCGTTTCACACAAACGACAGAGAGAAACCTTATGCATGTGGGTACTGTGGTAATAGCTACAGGTGGACGAAAGATGTATACAAGCATATCATGCAGAAACACAAAGAGAAGTATGTGACGATATATATGCAGGAAAAGCCATTCATCTGCGATCAGTGTGGCATGCGCTTTCGACTTAAGAGTGATCATTGTCGTCATGAATTAATGCATACAGAGGAGAGAATAATATTTCCTTGCAAGATTTGCAACAAGTTGTATACGTCCAAATGCATTTTATTTGGCCACAGTGAAGTTCACAACGAAGAGGAGTACAGAGAAGGCATCATTTGCAACATCTGCAAGAAGGAGTTTAGACATCTTAATCATTTGAAGGAACACATGACGACACATCCTGGTGAAAAAGCCTTCAAATGTTCGTTTTGTGACAAAAATTTTCGTCTCGAGCTACACTTGCTGCATCACATGATTGTTCACAAAGAAATGAGGAATCTACTGTTAGGAGAACCTCTTGACCCGGAGGAAAGTAAAATAAAAGTAACTGTCCAGTTAGCCACCAGTCAAAGCATAAAACAATTTAATCAAGACGTTTATCATTTAGACGAAAACACAGTGCTAGAGAAAACCCAGATTGTTAAACCTGAACATAGACTTTCTGCTGCACTCCAAAAAGACATCTCTGATGACAGAGCTAAAGGATCCAGTTTAATCATGGATCATAGATGCAATATTGAACAGATATACACAAATTGTAACTCTGATGAGGCAGTTACAGGAGTTCCTCCGTCATCATCCCATCGTGCAACTGATGACCATGGTAAATCCTCTTCACTTTGCAGTCACGTGGAGTCCATGGTTACTTCGAAACTGCTGCCTGGATCTACTCTGATTAGTAACAGAGGTGCTTTTCACACAAACGACGGAGAGAAACCTTATGCATGTGGGTACTGTGGTAAGAGCTACAAGTGGAGGAAAGGTGTATACAGTCATATCATGCAGAAACACGAAAAGAAGCACGTGACGATTCAGACGCAGAAAAAGCCATTCACCTGCGATCAGTGTGGTATGCGGTTTAGACTAGAGAGTGATCATTGCCGTCATAAATTAATGCACACAGAGGAGAGAGTATTCCCTTGCAAGATTTGCAACAAGTCGTACGCGTCCAAATGCAATATATTTGGCCACAACAAAGTTCACAAGGAAGACGAGTACAGAGTAAACAATAAAGGCATCATTTGCAACATCTGCAAGAAGGAGTTTAGGCATCAACATAATTTGAAGGAACACATGATGACACACACTCGTGAAAAACCGTTCAAATGTTCGTTATGTGGCGAACACTTTCATCACGAGATACACTTGCTGCATCACATGATTGTTCACAGAGAAACGAGGAATCTACTGCTAGGAGAAGCTCATAAACCAAGGGAAAGTAACATCAAAGTACCTCTCCAGTTAGCCACCAGTCAAGGCATGAAACAGTTTAATCAGCGCAATAGTAGAACAGAAGAGAAGATAATTCAAGTTTGTATTTTGCCTTCAATTAATTGTACTACGCTTGTGGAGCAATTACCAGACTATAGAGGCCTTATGGAAAGTAACATTCATCCCTTTCAGCTGGAAGACATTCAACTCCAGACGAAACCAAGCCTTCCAACGGTTCCAAATGGATTAGCAATAACTGTTGCTGACTCTCCACTGAGCTGTACGAATAGTCTACCTGTGAGTGCACTCAGAAGTTCGTCTGAAAACGTATACAATAAAGGCGCCATTTGCAACATCTGCAAGAAGGAGTTTAGACATCAATATAATTTGAAGGAGCACATGATTACACATACTGGTGAAAAACCGTTCAAATGTTCGTTATGTGACAGAAACTTTCGTCTCAAGCTACACTTGTGGCGTCACATGATTGTTCACAAAGAAACGAAGAATCTGCTGCTAGGAGAATCTCATGACCCAGAGAAAAGTAAAATTAAAGTACCTGTCCAGTTAACCACCAGTCAAGGCATAACAAAATTTAGTCTACTCGTGAGTGATGCACTCAAAAAGTCGTCTGAAAACGTATACAATAACGTTGTATCAGAGAGTGTACAAGTGGTGATGCTGGGAGAACCACAGACTTCAAATACTACGAAAACAAAGTCCAATCAAACTCAAGGTAAAGGTTACCAGACAAAAACCGTCAACACAAAGCAGATTTCACTTGCGTCTGGCATCGTATACCAAGACGAAGTTTCATCTCCCGAAGGATCGCGATGTTCTTCCACAGCACAAACGTTGCTTTCATCGAATAATTCAGAGGTGGTTGAAGATGTTCCTGCGCCATTTTCTCGTCAATCAAATAATAATCATGGTACATCCTCTTCAGGTTTTAGTCATGTAGGATCCACGATATCTTCAAAACTGCCGCCTGGTTCTACTTTAGTTAGCGATCGAGGCGTGCTTCGCATTAAGGATAAAGAAAAGCCTTTTGCATGCGTGCACTGTGGTAAGGCCTACAAGAAAAAGAAAGCTGTTTTTGGCCATATCAAACTGCAACATGACGAGAAACGTTACTCTTGTGAGTTTTGTGGTAAACGTTATGCGCTACAATGTGAATTGGATAAACACATGGCTGTTCATAAGCAGGAAAAAGCATTCGCGTGTGATCAGTGTGGTATGCAGTTTCGATTCCGAGGTAATCTTCGCCGTCATAAATTAACACATTCAGAGGAGAGACCTCTCTCTTGCAAAATATGCAACAAATCGTTCAAGTTCAGCGGTGTTTTATCAAGGCACAACGAAATACATAACAAAGAGCAGCGAAGAAAAGACTTCGTCTGCAGCATCTGCAAGATTCCTTTTGGTCAGGCATGTTTGTTGAAACTGCACATGATGATTCATACTGGCGAGAAACCGTTCAAATGTTCGTTGTGTGACAAACATTTTCGCCTGAAGGTACAGTTGCAGTATCATATGAACACTCACAGCGGGAAAAAAAGATTTGCGAGTGTACCATGCTCCGTGTGTGGTAAAACCATTTCGGCGAGTTATATGCCTACGCATGTGAGAATGCACAATGGTGAGAAGCCATTTGAATGTAATATCTGTGGAAAGAGGTTTCCGAAGAAGATAAACCTCGAGGGACATATGAGAAGTCACACGGGTGAGAAACCCTTTGCTTGTAGCAGATGCGACAAGCGATTTGCTCTTTACAGTAACATGATGACACACAAGGCAAAATGCAGGACAACTTCAGATAACGTGACCTAAATATATTGCTGAGATTACGATACGCCTACTAAATGCAAATGAGTTGAAGCAAATAAGTTGTTTGTATGGACTATTAGTTTGGTTAAAGGGATTGATGTTTCGTCATTGGACAGTGGCGCCTAATAAATGCGTAATAATAATTGTCTTATTCTGCCTGAAGCCATGTTCGTAGGTCCCTAGACTCCCTACCTACTCTGTAATCGCTCATGCTTGAAGCTTCTTGGTAAGTCTTGCACGAGGTACTTCGGAAAATGCTTTTGCAAAGTCTAGGCAAAGTGTGTCCACTACTTTTCCCTAATATTTCACAAACCTCAAAGAACTAGCAGATTTGTCAAACATAAAAGTCATAAAAATACACATTGATCGCCCTTTTTTGTGTCGCATTAGCTCAAATTCCCCACAATGTTTTCCGTATTAATGTCTGACCGAGAATAAAATACTGGTTAAACTGACTGGGCTATAGTGAAAACGGTTCTCTTAATTCCCGATTTAAAGAATGGCACTACGAGTAGTTCCTGTGCCCAGGGGCGTCTATCCCCCCCTAAGTCATTGGAGCAAGGTCCATTTTCCCCCTCTTCTTCCCCCCTCCCCGTTCCTTCCCCCCTAAAATCGTGGCACAAACATTGACAGATCTTTCCCCCCTTATTTCTTGGATGGAGCATTTGCTCCAAGGTTTCTATGGTGTAGACGCCTCTGCCTGTGCCTACAGCTTTTCACTTCCGTGGAACCTCTTGGGTTTGCATTTACCACGGAAGATATGTGCTAATGCATTCTCAATCTCTTCCCTAAGAAGAGAAGTTTAAGAAATGGAGCATGTATTGTTATGTCTGGACGTTTGCTAGTTTTAACCGTTTCATCTGTCAGAGTCATCCACAGTTTTCCGTAGTAAACAATTTCTGTGACAATCCTTTCCACTTCTGCCTAAAAGTGTTGTTTGCTTAGTGAACAAGGTAAATTCTGATCTGAAATATTGATTGAGAGTATCTGACCATACAATCAGGGCTAGCACATATCGCAGATTGGACTCGCAGACATAATCTGCAGCTGAACGAAAGTAAATCTCTGGAGATGATAATTCCACGAGCCAGATGCAAAACCATTCCTCGACCTGAGAAAGAACGAGAGAGTCGACTCGATGAACATCCTTGGAGTCTATATGTCTGGTAATCTCAGAGCACCCTGACTCAGACCTCAACTGGACATCGATTTCTGGACAATTCCTCTGATACGACTCAACGCTTGTGAAGAACTGCGCTAACTTTAGCGTAGCACACAGAGGCGTAACTTTGGTCTAAAAAGTGTGGGGTACCGGTACCAATTTCTTTTCCACTTTCCCTTTTTTCATGTAGACCATCTCTGGGAAGGAACAATAATAAAATATTGATTGGCATTGTCTAAAAAGTGGGGGTACCAGTACCCCAGTCCATATTGTGGGGGTACTGGTACCCCTCGTACTCCACAAATTACGCCTATGGTAGCACGTTAGAAACTAAGCCTTGGAGACTTGGAGTTAACGATTACAATTCGAACAGGGTCGAGGCCACACGGTCGCTATAGGAAAACCTGTACAGTTACATTGACTTGAAAAGCAATGTCAACCACAGCGTTGGTGTTGCTGTAGGTCGACATAGGTTGAGCACAGTCTGTGCATACAGTCAGTATTTTGCTAAGGGATTTGGTCGGATAGCCTGCGACGAATTAGACGCGCTGGTGCCAGTAATGGATCGACTGGACAAAAGCTGGCGACATCTGGTGAGGGAGAAGGGTGGGAGGGGTCTTGTGTGTGGGTGGGGTTGGGGGGGGGGGCGGAGATAGAAGACCCGCTGATGGAGAACGCAAAGGCCGGAGTAATCACGCCGCTCTCATATATCACAACTAACCAGACGACGACGAAGAGACGTCAAGGACAGACGGACGGATGGATGGACAGAAGAACAGATAAAAGAACAGAAGAACACAAGGAGGAAAAGAAACAGACATGCAAAGCGACATATAAAGGACAAACAGAAGGATAGAAAAGGACAAGCAGACGGACATAAAAGGACAAGCAGAAGGACAGAGAACGCCGTGGAAGACCAGCTAATGTATGCAACAAGAAAAGGAGAGAGAGAGAGAGAGAGAGAGAGAGAGAGAGAGAGAGAGAGAGAGAGAGAGAGAGAGAGAGAGAGAGAGAGAGAGAGAGAGAGAGAGACTGACTGCTGACGGATTGATTGTCCTAAAACGAGGACTAAAAGGGAGGAAGGACGCAGGGAGGAAAGGAGAGAGTGGCGGAGATGACGACCAGCCTCAGATTCAGAGGCTGCTGTGGCAGATGCAGAATCCTTATTACATGGCAAAACGTCATCGTGGTGACGTCTAGAGGTCATCTAATGGCATCGGGGATAAGTCCGTACTCGATCAGAAATCTCGTTTCTTCTAGTTGACACTCGTGACTCGAGTAGGTCACTCATTTGTCTCGAGTTTGACTGGCTGTCATCCTCAACTTAAACTGTACCTTTGGCTGGCTTTTACCCGTAAAATTGTTGCTTTGACTGGCTTCTGCTCAGAACTGTTGCTTTGACTGGCTTTCGCATTAACGTGTTCCTCTACTGGCTTTTCCCCAATAGTGTTCCTTTAGTAGCTTTTTCTTATTCATGTAACTGACAGTTAGATGAGTCTTTTGCCCCAGTTCCTTTGACTGGCTGTCATCCTGAAATGTATATTTTGATTTGTGAACTGTTCAGTTTGGCTGAAGGCCGGTTATTGCATTGTTTTGTATGTGTAATGCTCTGCTGTCACATAAGGGTTGTTCTCTCTGCATGTCTGTCCGTCTGTCCGTCTGTCTGTTCATCTATCTCTTTCTGTAGGTGTCGAATTCGTCGCTTAATACCATTCCAATCTTCTCTACTTTCCGTTTTTCCTTTGAAGCAGAATTTCCAAACGTTTTGTGGCTTCAGACATCACATCCGATAAACACCTTCCGACTTCAGACGACAACACATTAGTCCTACATGGAATAGGTAGACTGTGTCCATGAATATTATACTATAAACACAAACAAATTAGCCGAGAATAAATATATTCTGTTAAAAGTATATATTATATGCATTAAATGCATATAATATATACTAATACTTGTATTTTTCTTAAGCTAAAGAAGAAGAGCTGTCCCTTAATTGTGCTAGCCCTGAAGCAGCCATGGATGTACATGTATAGTGTTAGCAACTTCATTTTCTTAGCCTTGGCATATAAGTGCGGGTGGCCAGTCCTCTTCCTTGCCGTTTCACCTTCCCACTGACAATGTACAGTCAATGTACTCATTATAGCTGAGTTGGCTATGGGCGCAGGTGGAGCAGAAATCTTGAACCAAATAACTGCCCTGGTGGGGATTTGAAGCCCTACCTCTCTCTGTAGAAATTTCTTGATTACAATTGATCCTTTTAAGTAACTGATGTACGGTATGGTTTATAAATCTCAAACTAGTCTGATCAAACCTCATTAAAAGTTTTTCTTTTGATCAAAACCTCAAAATTTTCTTCTCATCAAAACTGCATTCAAAGTTTTTCTTTTGACCAAAACCTCAAAGTTTTTCTTTTGATCAAAACCTCAAAGTTTTTCTTTTGATCAAAACCTCAAAGTTTTTCTTTTGATCAAAACCTCAAAGTTTTTCTTTTGATCAAAACCTCAAAGTTTTTCGTTTGATCAAAACCTCAAAGTTTTTCTTTTGATCAAAACCTCAAAGTTTTCTTTTGATCAAAACCTCAAAGTTTTTCTTTTGATCAAAACCTCAAAGTTTTCTTTTGATCAAAACCTCAAAGTTTTTCTTTTGATCAAAACCTCAAAGTTTTTCGTTTGATCAAACCTCATTCAAAAGTTCTTCTTTTGATCAAAACCTCTTTCAAAGCTTTCCTTTGCACGTTCCGCAGTCAATTTTTCCAGGCAGCCAAAGCAGAGTCGATTCAGCTCAACTGAGTTACATTACATTACAGAGCCTCTAATCCTGCAGGCTGCAACTGGCATTTCAATATACACATTAGACATTCTTTTGCATCAAATTCTACCTAAACAACAACAAAACTCTTACAAACACACAGCAAATTGATTTTTATATTGGTTCATAGTTGAAAACCTTTATTCAAATAAGAAAAAAATCTGTGAAAGATTATCGCTACAAGTGTATTGCAAAAGAAACCCTACGACATAGCAGATCAAAAAACGTTATGCAGACTTTGCAGAGAAAAGGCACAAAATTCTAAGGCACGTTCACCAAAACAACTCGCTACAACTGATCGCTACAATGGATCATTGCTGACGAATTCATCAAAATATAAGGAAGATCAAAGGGACAAAGATCACCGAGATCTCAATCCATCACTCCTCATAATTTTGAAAGAGATACATACAATGTGAACTCGTAAAGATGAAGTCTTCGGGGACAAGTCTTCTGATACAGCGTGGAAAGAGGATGTGCGTTAAAAGGAATAATGCTGAAGAAGTCACCATTTAGCACCACAGTTCATAAATATCGCATTAACCAGTACGGCATATTAATGGATTTGAAGGCCAGAACACCATTTCACAATAAGCCGAATGGTGTGTAAACGAGGAGTCTGTAATCAAACCCACACTAACTAGTAAAACAAACAAACGTATTGTTGACAACCTGTAGATTGCCTCATATCTTTGAATGGGTTCCATCAACAGTCACCCCTCACATAACAACCTTGGCAGAAAGCAGACAGCGATTTGCAGGGCAATCTTCCATCAGATCCATTTTCTCAAACACGTCACCATAACAACAAGTCTTTCCCTCCCAGCCAGTGCCGGATTTAGACTTGCCCTACGCTATATAAAGCTTGGAGACCCTTGTTAAAAAATACACTACAAGGTCTCAGAAAATTTGGACACATATATGCCTTTCAATTGTTGAATAGAAAGGCATTTAAAGTTAAAAATGTAAATTATTTTCAAATGAATGCATTTACTCAGGCGAGATGGAATTTATTTAATATACATATATATATATATATATATATATATATATATATATATATATATATATAATATATATGTAATATATATACACATATATATATATATACATATATACAGTACACATAAAAATTTTGTACAATTCTGAATTGTTTAGGGCCCTGCGGATTGTAAGGCCCTAAACTTTTTTTAGCTTATGCCTAATTCTGGCACTGCTTCCAACTCTCTTTCCCTCCCAACTCTCTATGTCTTGCTATTCCTACACCGTCTTATAAAACGTTGTATCTGCCAGGCTGAAATCGCCACCCAACACACAAGCAGATTTCAAAGAGCACCTCTTAAAACAACCTCTATTGAGACACTAGAGCGTCAAAGAAATCGTCTGCTATTTGTGGTTGTCTTGTTATAAAACTCGGACGAGTCTCTCCCGAATAGGTGATATGCAAATCTGTGATTATAAATTACAATTACCTCCATTAACAATAAGCTAGTCACACATGAATGAATGAATAAATGAAACGTAGAAAAGAAAGAAATAAGGCACTGAATCTGCAGAACTCACTATGAATCATTCCTGAGGAGTGGCCCAGTTGGCCAGACTGAATCATAACTCAAATCTTCAAACAACCCTAAATGGTTGACGGGTAAAGTAACTACACTATAAATCAGCCAATAAAAGAACTGCGTGTGTGTGTGTGTGTGTGTGTGTGTGATAGAGAGTTCCCAAGGTCACACAGGTGATTGGTGAGGCATGGATGGGGTGAAGAAGAGCTATCTGCAAAGCAAAAGAAACCATCAAAGAAAGAGGCCAAGAAGGGGTCACAATGGTCAAGAAGGGGTCCCAAAGGAAAGTCAAAAAGGAGTCATGAAACGATGTCAAGAAGGGGTCGTGAAGGTAGGTCAAGGGGTCACAAAGGTCAAGAAGGTAAAGGGTCATGCAGGTAGGTCAAGGAGTCGCAAAGGAGTTACATACAGACATACCTCCAGATATCCATTTGTGTAGAATTGCAGTATATAAGTCAATAACAATAATGAAGTTAAATTCTACAAAAGTGTTGGTACAATTTTTCTGTGACCAAGTTAGCATCCACATCATTGTAACCTAAAGACAGCCACAATGTCTAATCTGACACAGTTGTTTGGCTGTAGGCCACATCTAACTTCCACACACATCACCTGCAGCACTGCAGTCACATCAGCACCTATACTGTTACCAAGCACAACATGTTCGACTGCTCTAAAACAACACCTAACTAGCAACAAATCACGCGATAATGAACTCAACTGTCAAAAAGTCGGAGGGAGTTAATCAGCAAAGATCTTATCGCTAACAATCAAACAAAAGGCACATTGTTATCATAATCATCTCCATCATAGGCAGCGGTTGTTAGAAATCGAGCAATGTTCCTAGAATATGCAGTTTCCATGACAACAGATCGGGGCAACTGGGGCGCTGCTATTCGTCCTTTCCCTCCTCTGGCACCTCGAGAATTGGGGTCGATTCGCTGTGAGGCCGACCTGCATCTCCATGGAAACGGTCGGCTGGGGAAGCTTCAGAACCGGTTGCCATGGCTTCATGATCTCTCCGATCGAGAAAACCTGTTAAAGCGCAGAGAAAGAAGGACGAGATTAACGGAGATAAACAGAAGATGAAACCTACGCAACGTCATCTACTGTACTCTGAAAATGCTTTACTTCAGTCTCTCAAAACCATACAATACAATACAATGCATTATACTACGGTACAGTGTAATACAACACCATACGATCCAATTCAATAAGGAAAAATCATCATAGAAAGAGGTCAGGTAGGGGTCACGAAGGTCAAGAAGGGGACACAAAGGTCAAGGGGTCACGAAGGTCAAGAAGGGTCAATAAAATATGATATATGACAAAATATAGCATGAAGCAATAGAATACGATATGGCAGACTATGATACGATACATGATAGAATAACACAATACGATGCAGAAACACAATATGATACGATATAATGCAGAGGCATTGCAGTTTGGCTATACAGTCACCTTTCATCCAGATTTTCCTTACGATCCATACAGCAACATGATCTCGGTTGTTACTTCAAATGAAACAATACAAATGACCAGATGACCAAATTGTCAGATGACCAAAGTGTCAGATGTCCAAAGTGTCAGATGAACAAACTGTCAGATGACTGAAGGAATTGACGACATAGAATCGCAATACCTGCTGAGTCACCGGATGGCACTTCATTTGCAGACGAAGAGTCTATGCTTCCAGCAGCCGCACGATGCGACATCGCAATCGACGGATTCGACGCCATCGAGTCACAGGTGTCGACCGTGACTGAAGTCGAGGTGCCGTCGCTGACATTGACCGTGTCGATCGACCCAAACGCGATGGATCCGTTGTCAGCACGTGTCATTCCACTAGCCATCGTAGTGATCGAATTTCGGTGCTGGGATGAATCGACCATCGCCTGGTCTCGCAAGAACGGTGCGACCGCACCCATCGTTCTTGAAGCCGGGAAAGAACGGAAATCATCGCGGCGATGTCTGGTGGAAGACACCCACGGACTGGAAGACTGAGAGGATGATCGAGGGTTCATGGTCGCTTCCTCGTACGTTGGGAGAGTGGCCGGAGCAGACGAGGCAAAGTCAACGTGTGGGATCAACGCCTCTCGATCTTGGTCATCGAGGTGTTGGCTGGAGTAATCGCAGTCTGACGGTGGGCGTGGAGCGGGAGGACAGAGCTGCCCGCGTGGCTTAAAGCGACGCTTTAACAAGACGACACCCATTATAGTAAGCAGAAGACCGAGAACGCCACAGGCAGTGGAAATGACAACAACAAACGAATTGGTGTTGAGCGAGTAGGTATCTGTTGTTGCTTCACTCACTATATAACAACAGAGACAACGGTGAATGCAACAAACCATTTTTGTATAATACAACAGGGTTGCTGTCTTCATTCTCTGCCTATGACCTCAGGCTCTTGTTATTATTAATCGTAAGACACTCGTAACAACATTAATATCCATAATTAAATGGATCACTTTTAAAATCTCCTCCAGTTTAATGGTGACTTTTAAGCCGAGCCTTTTCCTTAAAACTAATCAGTAGCGACTACTTACTAACTTAACCAAAGTAAGCTCTCATTAACTGCAGCAAATAACAATAAGAGTAACTGATGATAAAATGAAAACAGTAATAACTAATTATATCATTAATAACATAATTTCAATAATAATCTATATAAATAAAGCCAGCTTTCTGTGTGTCTGTGTGTCTGTCTGTCTGTCTGTCTGTTTGACCGGGCTTAACTTCTACAATTTTGCACCTTTTCACTCGAAACCTTCACTAATGTGTCGGCCTCGGCTTCGGACACCCAGTGGAGGGGTTCGCGTCCTCCGTTTTCAACCCTACCATGGTGAAAATGCCCCAAAACGCTACCCACCCGACCGTCCATAACGCGCAAGCTCGCCTATTCCACTGCCAAGCGGTTCTATTTATGGCGCCGGTATTCCCCAACGTCATTAATAATCCGCTTAACGACACCGCGGTTCTATTTATGGCGCCGGTATTCCCCAACGTCACTAATAATGCGCGTAAGTTGTTTACTTTCGCACAAAATATAATGACGATCGATTCGAAGTATATTCATCATTTTACAGCAAAATTTTAACACATGTATGTTCAAAGACAAAGATCTAAATTATTTACAGTATATCAAACAACCAGTCTCCTCTACTAAGGGCGAGGCCGACTACAGACCGGCAGTGAGGGCTAGATTTCTGGCGTTTTCTTTAACACGCCAACGCCCGGTTCACCCTCTTCGACTGCGAAGCAGTCAGTCCACGGGAGACTGCGAAGCAGTCTCCCCCACAGGTCGCCAGACGCCACAAGGGCCTCCAAGACTGCGAAGCAGTCGCCGCCAGAGGGCGACTGCGAAGCAGTCACTTCACGGCAGAGGTCGCTAGACGCCAGAAGGCGTATACAAGACTGCGAAGCAGTCTCCGCTGTACGCCAGAAGGCGTCTACAAGACTGCGAAGCAGTCTCCCCCACAGGTCGCCACAATTGCCTCCAAGACTGCGAAGCAGTCGCCGCCAGAGGGCGACTGCGAAGCAGTCGCTCCACGGCAGAGGTCGCTAGACGCCAGAAGGCGTTTACAAGACTGCGAAGCAGTCTCCGCCAGAGGTCGCCAGACGCCACAAGGGCCTCCAAGACTGTGAAGCAGTCGCCGCCAGAGGTCGACTGCGAAGCAGTCACTCCACGGCAGAGGTCGCTAGACGCCAGAAGGCGTCTTCGCAGTCTCCGCCAGACGTAGCCAGACGCCACAAGGGCATCCAAGACTGCGAAGCAGTCGCCGCCAGAGGGCGACTGCGAAGCAGTCACTCCACGGCAGAGGTCGCTAGATGCCAGAAGGCGTCTACAAGACTTTCGAAGCAGTCTCCGCCACAGGTCGCCAGACGCCACAAGGGCCTCCAAGACTGCCAAGCAGTGTGAAACTTATAACCCCGGGCAACGCCGGGTAATCCAGCTAGTTATTAATATAATTATTACAATACGCTTAGACAGAACAGAAACATGCCTCGAACGCAGAGTGGTTTTTCGCCAGACCACTGTCCCCCAGGAAGACACGTCTGGATGAGAGCAGACGAAGGGTTCGGCTCGAAATTCTTGCGGCAGACGTGATGGACTTCGGTCCCGACTCGGAAGAAGTCGCAGTGACTCGGTTTGCACATGTAGAAGCCGTGAACGACGGGCTGCGGCTCAGCACAGTAAAGATCTAGACGTTAGAAAAATATCACCTCACGTACTCATCGTTGCATCTCAAAACGTGTGTACACACTGTAATTTATTATCATTTGTACTTAATTGTAATTAGTAACTTCTATTGCGCCGGTGTCTAATGCACAAGGCATCAACCAATGGCACATCAAAACCAAGCCACAATGAGGTCAATATCCAGAAGATCAGTCTGTAACACATTTATTAAGCACCACGGTCTAATGACCAAGCATCAATCGACAGTGCTGAGCAATTGTGATTGAAAGACTTGCTCAAGGTCCATACACAGTAACCGTCTCGGGGAGGAGCCTCGAACCCGTACCCTCCGCATTACAAGGCAAGCACTCTAACCATAGGCTACCATGTCCCAAACACATACAAAGACCCATATGAAAAGGCAGCTAACATAAGTCACCAATAACATACCATTCGCCATCAAGTTCCTAAAATTTTTTGACTGAAACACAGGAGAAATACAAACCTAGAGGAAGGCATCGAGGACCGTAGTCCGACCAGTAGCCGGACGATTGGCACGTGATCTCCGTTGCTCCAACGGCCTTGAAGCCTTCCTCACATTCGTAGGAAACGGTTACGCCAATCCGGAAATCGGGGTAGAACGACTTTATGATCCAGTTGCCATTTTCAATGTCCATCGGCTGATCACAGGACGTTCTACGGACTACGCAAGAACAAAGACAGGCACAGATCATGAATATTCATTAGCACACACACACACATACACACACACGTTCAGAACTCATGAATATTCATTAGCACACACATATTCAGAGCTCATGAATATTCATAAGCACACACAAACATTCAGAGCTCATGAATATTCATTAGCATACGCACACACGCACACACGCACACACACACACACACACACACACACACACACACACACACACACACACTCACAGCTCATGAATATCCATAGGCAAACACACTCCGAGCTCAAGACCTTTTTTTCAGGTACTAGAAAGGTACTGTAGTAAGAGTCCACGTACGTACACAGACATACATAAATATATCCACTGCCACAAGCAGCTCATGAATATCCATTAGCAGGCACAGGCACTGGCACTGCTCATGAATATCCATTAGAACGCATATAGGTGTCTTAAATATTCATTAGCAGCATACAAACACACATTGTGGGGCGTGGTGGCTCAGTGGTAAGTTCAGCGCCTTGTGACCGGAGGGTTGCAGGTTCGAATCCCACTCTAGCCGCTGCGTACGGACCTTGGGCAAGTCCTTCACTCGCAATTGCTCATGGCGCTTCGGCGTGAAAATTCCGGCACAGTATCAAATGCTGTAGTCGGGAGCGCCTCTGAGTAGTAGTAGACTTCGAGAGGCGATATAGAAATATCTGGAATAAAATAAAAAAATAAAAAATCCACACACAGAGTAGAATATAAGCAGAACGCATGAAAATTCAGCGTTAACTGAACAGTTGCAATAAGAACATAACATTCGAGAAAGGCATTCCTTACCGCATTCCGTGAAATTCCCTTTCCATGTTCCATCTGAACACGTCAGAACGGAGAAGTTGAACTCCCTCAGCCGGAATCCGTTGTTACAGTAGTAGAACGCTCGAACTCCCGTCGGATACTTTTGTCCAGCGACGGACGGACTGACTTCCCTCCCTACAAGACTAAAGTCGCCATGCAACAGCGAAGGAGGAGAACCACAGTGCATCTCTTCCGGGACACACCTGGGTCCCTGACCGATCCACTCGCCCGAAACACAGGTCACTCGCGACGACCCCTGCTGGTAGAAACCGTAATCGCAGATGTAGATGACTCCCGTGTCATGAGCAAAGGTCGTTTCTGGGTCGTAGAGATAGGAACCATTGTCAAGGAACGCCCGGGCGTGACCGACTGCAGGCGGGTAAGGACACCTGTCTGACGTGAGCCTC
Organism: Allolobophora icterica; assembly: GCA_963556255.1. NCBI lineage: Eukaryota > Metazoa > Annelida > Clitellata > Crassiclitellata > Lumbricidae > Allolobophora > Allolobophora icterica. The sequence goes on along the minus strand of OY744611.1, from coordinate 55,373,148 downwards.
TGTCGGCAGATGGGTTGCTCTCCGACCCATTCCCCATCTATGCAGGTGAGGACGGTAGAACCGTTGTGTGCCATGACGAAACCATTGACACAGTGGTAGGCGACTCTTGTGCCAGATCTTGCACGGTCGGAACTTACTATGACACCTTCTGGTGAGATGACTTGGAAGAAGCCATCTGCTATCGGATTCGGCGACAGACAATCCTCAACCGCTACGTAAACAGTAACAACCGGAAACTTCCAATTAAGAATTTCGTTATAGAACACGTTGTCATCATTATCATGATCACCACCACAACCATGCGTGTAAAAAAACCTAGTTTACGAAAAGAAAAAATGTAGGTCTTTAGGCTTTTTAGATTTATTATTTTTTCACTGATGACATATATACAGAACAATGATGGAGCAGAGAATATTTAAGTTGGAGTTAAGAACCGCAGTGCAGCAAAAAATCTCCTTCAAAGTCACAATCAACACGATGTTAATTACTTAAAATTTCTTTGATCGAAAAATAAAAAAACAAAAACCAATTTTCTTACTTCACTTCCACCAAACAGCAACAATGAAAACTGAATCTGGAACTTATTTAGCTCAACAACCACATCCTAAAACAAATACCATTTACTACCCGCCTATCCCATTTGGAGCATCTGTGTCCTAGTATCCCCCGAGTACTGTTTAAGGATTTGTACTGACCGAATGACCTTTCAATAATAAACTATAGACTTTACTAATAATAAGAATCAAACCATAGCTTAAACATTCACCAATAGTCTAACCCTAGATTTCTAGATATGGGGCATTCCACGTCAAATCAACACACTTTAGAAAAAAAATGGACGTCATCGTCTCCAATTTTGTTGAAATTTGGTATGGTGACAAACCACCATGAAAAACTCTCAAAGCCAAAATTTTTGATTTTTTGGTCAGCCGATGTCCGAGATATGGGTCAATGAACGTTGACCAAAATGGGCCGATTTTCGCTGACCGCCGATGTTCAAACTGCTGTATCTCAGCTTCTATTGCACCTAGAGACACAATTAAAACACCAAATTGAAGGTATTAAATAGCTCAATCTGGGCAAAGCATTCAGAAACATTAATATTTAGTTTAAAACATTTTTTTAGCAACTGTAACCTAGTGACACTGACCTAGATCAGTTTGTCACCTCAGAATTTTATCAAATTTTTTCCATGCAAAGCTTTCGTTGTTCTTAACAATTGTTGAAAATTTCAGAGTGGGCGCTCTTATAGTTCTTTTACAGTGATTTTTTAAAGGTACAGTCGTGACCGCAATTCGCGACCATCATCGCAACCGTTGATTTGCAATGAGTGTTTAACTGCTGAATCCCAGCTGTTAACATCAATGATTTTTCTTCAGTGTACTAATATTATCTCACACAACATGCTGAACAAAAATTAGGCTTACTTACATGCCTACTTATTTTCTTATTTAAATGAAATCTTGTTTCAGTTCTAGGTTTCATAGTATTTCCTGTTGTCTGAATGTTCGCATGACATAAATTATAATTTTTGATGTTATTATAACTTAAGTTATGAGAAACTACCTAAAATAGACAGCTAAGTGGAGAACCTTAAATATTTAAATTTTCAAGTATATCTGGCAGGCACACAAAAACTTCACTGCATCTGCCCAGTATCAGCTGAGTCAGTTGAAGTGAAAGACTGCTCCAGCAGCCTGGATAGTAGAACTGAATGTGCCTAGCAGTCTGTAGAGATCGACAACAAGACCATGATTAAACTCTCAGATATTAAGGGCTACATCACTGCAAAGTATCATGGGCATTGGTCGCTTGGCTGTGTTCTGCAAATATTTCTGGACACAAATGAGGTGGAAGTCAATTTTTTACACCCACATGGACCAGCTCGATCATATCGATATCCGCTTCCAACAGACATCTTAGTAATGTCATGCCAGGACATATTAACAACTGTTCAACCAACAACCATCACTGGAAGAATGTATTTGCTGACATCCGAGGAAACTATTGCAGCAAACCAGGCTCTTCAAAACAGTTCAGATCCATCGGGCGAGAAATGATGGTCGCGAATGCAACCATGACTGTACCTTTGAAAAATCACTGTAAAAACACTATGAGAGTGCCCACTCTGAAATTTTCACCAAATGTTAAGAACAATGAAAGCTTTACATGGAAAAAATTTGATAAAATTATGAAGTGACAAACTGACCTAGGTCAGTGTCACTAGGTTACAGTTGCTAAAAATATTTTTGTTACTAAATATGAATGTTTCTAAATGCTTTGCCCATACAGAGCTATTTAATACCTTCAATTTGGTATTTTAATTGTGTCTCTAGGTGCAATAGAAGCTGAGATACAGCAGTTTGAACATCGGCGGTCAGCGAAAATTGGCTCGTTTTGGTCAATGTTCATTGACCCATATCTCGGACATCGGTTGACCAAAAAATCAAAAATTTTGGTTTTGAGAGTTTTTCATGGTGGTTTATCACCATACCAAATTTTAACAAAATCAGAGATGGTGATGCACGATGACTGTGTTGATTTGACGTGGAATGCCCCATATATCCTAGTAATTATTTCTGTGTAACAAGTTGCGTTGTTGTCAGCTTGATGTTTTGATTAAACGAAATTGATTGATTGATTGAATTGATTAGTTGAACAAAATGTCCTTTCTCGGACGAATCCTATGCGTTCGTCGTTACTCCCTCTCCCCTCCCTCCCATGCCTTCACCTCCTTCTCTTTCCCTCTCTCCCAATCTTTTATTAGCCACACAGCTGACAGACAATCCACTCCTCTCACCACCTCTTTCTCTGTCACTATCCATGTCTCTTTTTCTACCCTGTTCTTGTCTTGCTCCCTGTTCCTGTCTCTTTCCCTGTCTGTGTCTCTTTCCCATTCCTCTCCTTGTCTCTTTCCTTGTCCCTGTCTCTGTCCCTCTCCCTGTCTCTTTCCTTGTCCCTGTCTTCAACCCTCTCTCTGTCACTCTCTCTGTCCTTGGCCAAGAGCAAAGCCATCACTATGTTCTCATTAATGAGATGACGTTCTACATATCACCTGTCCTAAGCCAATTACAACCCAGATCACCCTCCACCTCCTCCTCCTCCTCCTCCTCCTCCGATACAATTCACCATCACAGTCGCAACAACAAAAGGCAATTATGACGTAAATAACCACAAAGACCGACTCAAGAGCATAAGTAGACACGCTCACAGGCAAAAGACAACACACCTGTACAGGTAAGCGAAACGAACTCGTCAAACGCTCTCCACTGGCCGTCGTTTGTACAGGTGAGCAGCGGTCGAGCCGAACGGGGATACAGATGAAAACCCGAATAGCAGTACACTGGTGCCACGGACCCCGGCATGTATCCGTCCAATTTGTATCCGACGAATCCGTTGTCAATAGATGGCAGCCCAGCACATCCTCCGATCCCTGGACAAAAGATCGAAAGAGTGATCGGAGTTCAAACGTACGATCAAACGAAAGAACAAGATCAGAGATAATAAAACAATAGGTGGCTGCGTTTGAGAGGTTTCTTAGAAGGCAGCGTAGATTTCTCCAGGGATAAATATCACAAGAAAGGCATCATCATCATCATCATCATCATTATCATCACAGCTGTTGTCAGTAGACCTGTACTGAACAGCATTTTTTACTATTCGGCCAAATACGAGCAGGTATGACAGAGCTCAAAATTAGTTTTAAAAATAGACACAAATCCATGCATTTAAGTGTTTCATATAACTCACTTTTCATACAGTATTGTGTTGAATTCTGAATTTCTTTACATGACATTACACAAGAAAGTAATTGTCCTTCTTACTGACAGTTATGCAAGTTAGCTTGCAGAAAGACTAAATGTTCCAAATTTTTTTAGTTGGACTTTCCATTGGACCTGCACGACTATATATTCTTCAGCATGTTTGTATTTTTATATGATTATTTAACGCTGTTGTCCAGAAACTTTGAGAATGGCCAGTACCATGTGAAATCAAAGTGCAAATGGCCTTGCTCAGATCATCATCCCTTACTGCAAAATATTTCCAAACTGGAATTTGCTGAATGTAAATCTTTTCAGTACACTTAAGACACTGCAAATGTTGAATTTAACGAAAATCGAACAAGTTTAAGATTTATTTCCCTCACATCCTGAAACTGGAAGCTAACAAGAGAGTTTAGATCACAAAGGAAACTACACACTGAAGCATAAATTTTATATAGCACATTTATCAGATATATGCTCAAATTTATGCAGCACATTTACTATTCGTATTCGGGTTATAAAACTATTTGCTCAAATACGAATAAACTATTTGGAGCACAATTCAGTCCAAATCGAATGCGAATATTCAGTACTTATCTAGGTGCCAGTCTTCACAATCATAATCACTTTGATCATGATCACACAATCGTATTGTATTGTATCGTATTCAGACATTTATAAAGCACTTCCAGTGGGAGAGCCATTCAGAAATGCTCCCAGTGCAAGAGACCCAGAGAGAAGAAACAAGTTTTAAGAAAGGCAAAGGAAGAAGAGACGCTACCAGAGAGAACAGAGGAACGAATAGATGAAGGAAGCTCATTCCAAAGAGCACGGCCAATGGAAGCAAAAGACCTGGATTGAGCCAGAGAAGTCCCGACACCTCATAATCATCACAACCATCACCATGATCCTAATCATGATCACAACATTCATAATCATCACAATGATCACAAGCACAACCACCACATTCATAATCATTATGATCACAATCATTCTTACACACAAACGATCATCATGTTACAACCACCAAAGAGATTTTGTCGCTAATTCCGATCGCCCTACATAAACTGTCCTCTATGAAATGCTTATCGTATCACTTACTTTCGCACTTGGGCACATCCTTCATACCAAGGCTGTCAACCCACGATCCATCCGACTGGCAGACAATGACGATCACGCTCGACTTAGTGTGTTGGAACCGGAAACCCTCGTTACAGCTCGCCTCCACTTGCTCACCAGACGTGAAGTTGTTCTTCTGCTCATCGATCTCTCCATGATCCAAGATTGGACGATCACAGGTTCCTAAAACACAACGACCTTTCTCATATGCTCAGGGCCACAAAACAACCTTTCCACCCCGTAAGAGTTAATTTCTTGTTTAAATGGACCGAGAAATTAATGTCAATGTTGAGTAATTAAAATGCAGATTTTCCTATTTCACGTTTGCCAACAAGGAGAAGACCGGATGTCATCATTAGAACATCTTATTAATACTTATGTATTCGATAGTCCTTGGGCAACGCTCTATTCTCTAGCAATCTGGGGTGACTGTATTGTTTACAAGTAAAGAAACCGCAGCGGCCGTAAATTGAAAATTTCCTACCGATTAAAACAACATAATCCGGTGAATCGTTTTCTGCGGTTGGTCGTTCCGATAAGAGCTGATAATCGGTTGTAACAGAAGCAGTCGACGCTGTTTTCAGATGACAGACACATCCCAACAGAAAGCCCAGCTGAAGCGATGCCCGGATGTACGGCAACATAACGTCCAAAAACAATTGAAAAGCAAAACAAACGATTCACAAACGACAACACAAACAGACCTAAGTTTGTTACAGTTTGCACGCTAAAGAAAACGATTAGAAGTTATGAAACGGAACACCGTTAAGAATACGTTAACTTAGGAAAATGTTAAGTTTTTGCTTCGGATGACAATGATTAACAGCTGGTTCCCTAGTCATCGGCTGCTACTACGAAATTTAATTTTTTTAGCGCATATCCACTGAGTTCTATTTCTTGAGCATATTTTTTGGAAGTTGCAGCATATTGGAAATTTGTCCTCTTACAAATTTCAACTGGCCGATTGAACAGAGTAGTACAAAATGGGTTAATGTTTAGGGTTAGGTGTTATTGTTGACGTTAATGGCCACAGCAACACAATACAAAACACATTCATTCAATTATGTCAGCAACTATTATTATAATTATTAGGAAAATGTGGACTCTACAAGTCACCACTCACTTGATTTGATATTAAATTTCATTTATGAAACACTTTGTTGGCATCAACTCTAGTTTTAGTCGCCAGATGGCTGTCACTTCATTAATCCGAAAAGTCATCATCAATCATTATCATCAATAACAACTAGGGTTGCCAACCGTCCAGATCATTTCTGGATCGTCCAGAAATTGCGGTCAGTGTACAGAAACCAGAGGAGGGTCGTTCTGGACAATGTACTGTCCAGAAAAAAAATAAGAACACGAAAAAATTTGCAGAATTTTGCTCACCGGTGCAATTAATGCTCCAAATAACCACAGTATAAATAATTATTTATACTGTGAAAATAACGGTGACCGTCACAACCATCGACGCATTTATAAACCTCTATGGTCACAAATCACAACTACTTGTTTTGTATCGTTGTTTTATATATAAGAGGTCGTTGGTTTTACCGGATGCGGAAGTACGTATCTGCTGTGAAATACGTTTTAAAATTTGAAAAAATTCTTTAAAAAATTTAAAATTCAATAAATAATTTCTCAAGTTCAAACTCAGTAAAGAATTGGCCAAAGAAGAAGGCCAATGGATTATCCTTGAACATTGACAAGACTAATTTCATTATCTTTCGTCCAAAGCGGAAGATAATCAATGTTTCTGATTTAAAAGTTACTTTAGATGGTGTAAATATTAACCTTGTGAATTCATGTAAATTCCTCGGAGTCTACTTGGATCAATATTTAACATGGAAGGATCATATAAATCATATAGCTAAGAAGATAGCCAAAAGTATTGGTATTATATCCCGTGTACGACATTGCTTATCAAGCACTACATTACTTAGTTTATATTATACTCTTATTTTCCCATATTTATCCTATTGTAATATCTCATGGGGCTCTAATTATCCATCGTACTTAAAACCTATAGAAATTCTCCAGAAACGAGCTGTTAGGGTAATCTTTCGGCTTCATTGGTTATCTAGCACCAAGCATATTTTCAATAAATATAGGATTATGCATCTAGGTAGTATAAATAAACTTCAAATAAGCTTGTTTATGTTTAGGTTCCACAGACATTTATTACCCTCAAATTTTAAAAATTTCTTCCTTATGGGTAAGGATATACATGATCACAATACTAGAACCTCGGTTTGTTATAGAGGTGATTATGCGAGAACTAGATTAAGACAGTTTTCTATTAAATGCTCAGGTCCGCGAACATGGAACTCGCTCCCAGAAAATTTAAAAATTGTTGTAACTCTAAATCAGTTCAAATCTAGATTGAAGATGTTTTTATTACTGACACAGTGAAAAGTATTTTGGCAGCTGCTGCCTCATGCTTATTGTTCTGCCTTATGTTTCTATTCCATGTGATGAGATAAACTGCTTCTGTGACTGCGTTGAGTTAACACAAAATAGACTGGTAAATGAGCCAGCCGAGTTGTTAGCGGGTCTATTGATCCTTTTCGGCTGACTCATTGTCTCGTACTGTAAGCTCAGGTTATAAATGCACTTTGCTACAAAGAGTTTGTACTATTTTGTTTAACCTAATGTGTTTGTTTATGTAATGTTTGATGAGTCAATAAACTGATTGATTGAAAAAAAAAGAATTATTGAATACAAGTCTATAAATATTTCTAAGAGTAAGCGTAAGTCATGCCTACTAACTAAACTAAAGGAAACTAAACTGAAGGAGTCTAAAACTATGAATAGACCTACGGACACCAGCGAAAGTGAAGACTGAAAAAGATTATTCAGAATCACTTCCATCTACAAGTACTACAACGCCGCCCAATAAAAAGAGAAGGATATGTTGTTTTCGATTCGAATGGCTGAATGATCCGGAATTCAAATTATGGATTGCACGAGATACTACTGATCCGTCAATGGTGAGATGCAAAAGTTGTAGTTTATTTTCAGTAAAAGCGGAAGGTCTAGCTGCGGTTAGGAAACATGCTTGTGGTGATAAACATAAGCGAAACAGTCACAGTAAAAAATGCCTGCAACATTGCACAAGTTTTTTTTAAAACCCATATTCAGCTGAAAAGGATCAGAGTTAGCACTAACTTATCATGGGGTACAACATCAGCATAGTTATTTATCTCAAGACTGTGGCACAAAATTAGCATGCAGAATTTGTTCAGATTCCAATATAAGTAAAAAGATTGCATGTAGACGCACAAAGGCAGAAGCACTGGTTGAAAATGTCTTAGGACCGCATTCTGTTGATTTGGTTTTGAAGGAATTGAAAGAAGGTAATACACCATACTCTATTTCCACTGACGCTTCTAATAAACTTAACTTAAAAGTGTACCCCGTTTCAGTTCGTTTTTTTTCGCACGAAAATGGGACTGTAACCGGTCGTCTTATCGATGTCTATGAAGATTTTGACGAAACATCACATGGTATATCAAGAAAACTGTTGCAAGTTCTTGACGAGAACTGACTTGAAACAAAAACTCTGGTCAGTTACGGTGCAGATAATGCATCCGTAAATTACGGAAAATATCACTCGGTGTTCGTTAGATTAAAAGCAATGCAGCCTCATGGTCCTCACCTCATGAAAGCCAATTGCAATTGCCATGTATTGCACAATGCTGCTGTATTTTGCCAGACCCTAATCGCCACAAATCGTGGGGTGGTTGGATATCAAAGGGTCTCGCGCCTTGTCCAGAAATTTCATAATCAAAAGTGGGCAACCCTAATAACAACAACATTACCGTCATCATCATCGCCGCCGCCACCACCACCACCACCACCACCACCACCACCACCACCACCACCACCACCATCTTCTTCATCGTTATCATCACCTTCTTCGTGTTCTTCATCTTCTTCATCCAAAGCTTCAACTCCTCCCTCGCTCCCTTCTCCTCGTCAACATCATCATTCTGAACATGTTTTACATGAGGAGTCACCAGCGAATTTCACGCGTCGTCTCATCACTATCCTCCTACTCCTCCTCTTCTTCCTCCTGTTCCTCCTTCACCTCCTGTTCCTCCTCCTTTCCCTACTCCTCCTCCTTCTGAACAGCTGATCAATTCACACGAGATCCGTCACTACGACAACCAAACCACGCAGAACCGTCTCTACCTAAATAGAAGGTGACATGTGACAGACTTAACGATGACCACTCGCCAGATGACCACTCGAAAGGTCAGTTCGTTCGTTCGTGCATGAATTACGATCGACATCAGGACCCTTGAGATGCGCGTGTCACTTTCATCCTCCATTCGACTACACGAACCCAAAGGAAACCCTCGTTACGTCGTCTTACTCGACAGATGTCGCGACGACTTCACATAGCCCGACGCCTATAACGATGCGTTTTATCGGGACATCGAATCGATGTATTCGCTCAGTTTACTACGCATATCTGGAACTTAAAACGACTACCATGTACGGTTCAGTAGTATAAGTACTCTTTTAATACAGCGATTTTCTAGGAATGTCCAATAACGATCGGACTATGCGCTCATAGTCTCACGAAGCCTTGTTTCGTTTAATCCGTCTATAAATCAGTAAGTTGAATCTTTATGTGCTCGAAAGGCGGCCCTGGATTTGAAACGAGGGCGACGTGGTTATGAGGAGGTGTGTGATGTTATTACAGAATCAACAGAAAATAAAATCAACAGCTTAACTGAACGAAATTCGCGGAAAGGTCGGACGTTTCAACGACCGTAGAAAAGATATATTTTGGCTTGTCTACGCTTTGAAGATCATTGCGCGGTGTTGGATCCATTTGTTTATTCAAAAGGCGTTAAAGGCGTACGTGTGATCATAAATAAGCCTTATACAATGGACACGTTTTCATCTGTCATCCATCCATGTCTCTCTCTCGCTTTGACTGAGAACAGAAAACGCGCCCGTTACGCACTCACGCGTCAATTGTACTGCAGCCAGCGATGCTAACAGACCCGCGGTCTCACCGGTTCGATAGACATTCGCTTATCTGGGGCGGATGAACAAAAGCGACGTCATCTCTGATCGACCGTTTCTTTTGAATCGTCGAGAACTGGGCCAATCGATGTCACAGAGTGGGACACCTGTTTGTCGAATGCAATGACCGCATAACTCGATGACTCGGTCGCTGCCATGTTTTTAATTCAACCGCAGACAAAAGATCATGTCAAGAGAGATCTCAACATACGTTCTGCTCGTAGGGGTTTTCCAACTAGTCGTGATTTAGCAGGTGACCTGCGTTTAGCTTTATAGCAGCTCTCTTTGGAAGTTTGGCGTTTGCGATGAGGAGCATGGATGACCCGGTGAAATCGGAATTACGGAAGTTCTGCGAGTCGACTTCGATCAAAGGAATACCGCGAGCTGTGAAGTCGAATAACGCGATTATAAGTCTGCTGTGGGTTCTGGCGATGCTTGTCTGTCTTGTGATGCTCCTCTTTCAGACGACCACCGTTCTCATCAAGTACTACAGCTGTGCCGTCATCCGAAACCCATTCGAGCGTCAGGCGAAACCGAATTTTCCGGAGGTCACCGTCTGCAATCTCAATCCCTACGACAGTTTCGAGAGCTTCGCAGAAACATACCAGAAGTACGTCGAGAAGGTCGAGTCACTGCTAGCGGCGCACAACATCTCGAGAAAGGCGGACGGCGATGATTTCTTGGACGAGCTTCTGTCGAAGCGATCCTACATCGCCAACAACCCCGCGTTCGAATCGAGACCTTACATTCCCTCGACGGACACTTTCGTAACCACCTGTAGCTGGTTCACGTGGGACTGGAACGTGGATAACAAGCAGCGCTGTCATGATACGATACTCGTCACGTGGCATCCGCAGTACTACAAGTGTTACACGTTTCAACCGAAGAGTGATAACATCAAAGGTCTCGAAGCCATTTTCTACATTCACAATTTCCCACCTACGCCGTTGGAGATATTCCAGCTGTTTCTCGGACAGTCGATGACGGCGGGGGTCCGGCTGATCGTTCACGCCAACGGCACCCAGCCCTTCCTCCAGAAAGGCATCAGCATCTCTCCGGGGGTCGAAGCAACGATCACTCTTGTTCAGACGAACATCACCCGACTCGACGCACCGTACGGTAACTGCACGGACCAGCGCTACCTCACTTCGCGTAAGCTCAACGTCTACACGTCCAGCGTCTGTTTGAGTCTTTGTCGGCAGCGACAGTACATCGACATCTGCGGTTGTCTTGTCACCTACGAAGCACTGTCCCAAGTGGACATTGAACGAGCCGGTCACTCCTTCTGCAGCAACCTAACGGAAGCCAACGCCACGTACTATTCAAACCCAGAGCACCTGTTACAAAATGTCATATGTGACAACAATACTTTTCCCTATAACAACATCTGTGACTGTCGCTTCCCGTGCGAGGAAACGCAGTATGACTGGACGGTCAGCCAACTCAAGTGGCCACACAAACCGAGGCAGTTGCCCTTCTACCAAAAGTACATCCAAACGTCCACGAAAATCTACGGAAACCGATTCGACAGATACGGTGAATTGCTGAGAGACTACACGGCCGGGAACCTGTCCAACGAGGGAGTCATGGACGCGCTCGAGAAGACGGGTCTCATCGAGAAGAACTTCCTCCAGTTGAACGTCTACTTTGATTCGGAACTCGTCCACATGCAGCAGGACACTGCCGCCACGACCTGGGATACGCTCATGTCCAACATCGGAGGTGCTCTCAATCTCTGGCTCGGAGTCACGGTTCTCTTTGCCGCTGAGCTGATCGAACTAACCTACGATCTGTTCATCGCGTATCGGGCGCGCAACACGAAACCCTCTTCTCAACACAATCATTCTCAACGCGATAAAGTGGAAATCACTCGCTTTTAAGATTCTGATCCTCTGAGACCGGCGGTGGTAAATATTCACAGGAACCTTCAAACTGTAAGTAGACTCTTCGAAACAACCTTTTACTTGCCGACCGTTCGTTTTTGAGTGAAACAAACGTCTTGTCACCTTTCAATATTCAGCATTCGTTTCAGAAGCGTTGGACTTAGACCATCACTACTGACGAATACTCAGAGATAGCTCAGAAGACCTCTAAGTCCTACGAAACGACTCCACGGAGTAACCAACCATTCCTTCTAACTGAACCAGACATTCTGGAACATTTAACTGAAGGTCTCGGTTTTTCATCTCACTTGGGTCAGTTGTACATCTCACGTGGGTCAGTTGTCCATCTCACTTGGGTCAGTTACGTTGAAGTCCGTCGCCGACGCAGGGAAGACGTCCAGTCAGGGTAGGTCTTCAGTCAAGTGGAACACGTTCGATTTCATTAGCTATGTGTAGAAAGACATCCGTTGTGGTATTTTTCCAACTCACCTTAATCGGACTCTTGCAGAAATCAAAACATACCTCGGTGTGTGTGTATGTGTTTGTATGGATGTTTGCGTGTGTCTGTGTCCAAAGGGCGGATCCAGAGTTAAACGCTTCCATCTGAGTTTGGGAGGGGCGTCGTTGCACCATGGATGCGTCCATTTGTCTGTCTGTCTGCCTGTCTGTCTGCATGTATGTATGTCTGCCTGGCTGTCTATCAGTTTGTATCTATGTGTTATATATGCGCGGTAGAAAATACAGACTTACATCGATTTCAATTAGGAAATTCGTTCGTCTTCTGCTAGTATACAATAGCCATTTCGTGCTTATTTACTTACTTACAAAAACGTCAGTTACGATTCTGTGTTATAGGAAAATGACTGCTTTGTGGAGTTTTGACTTTAAATCATGAAATGCAGGACATTAGATGTAATCAGTGACTTGAGCTTCTTGGCCTTTTTTGTTGACGCATTATTTAAAGCGCTACAAAACCATTCTTGTCAATTATGGTTTTTGTTTTGTCAGATCCGAAGCAAATCTGCTTTGTTTCTCTTGAAATGGCCGTAAATAAATGTTTTAAATAACAATTGTTATTACGGTAACTGATTACTCAACTAAAATCCGCACAATATCCATCAAAATTATGTTAAATATTAGAGCTTTAAATGGAAGCCTTAAATTCTACCATCTATATATAACATTTTGTAATTGTAATTATCAACTTCTAGTACACACATACACACATGCATATGTACACTGATATACACATACACAGATACATAGATACATACAGACATAGATATGTACATACATACATAGATACATGCAGATATAGATATGTACATACATACATAGATACATACGGACATAATTATATAGATATATACTTACATGTATTTGTAACATGTTGCGGTTTGTCAATGTGAGTTGATAATAAACGTACAATAATAATAATAATAATAATAATAATAATAATGGCTTTTGAAACCCTTGGTCCGATCAACAACGAAGGCTTAGCTTTCCTTTCGGACCTGGGACAAAAGCTCTGTTCCGTCACCGGAGACCCACGGGAAACTACGTTTCTTTTCCAACGCCTCTCTCTAACAATACAACGTTTTAATCCGATAGCGTTCAGAGGCACTTTCCCCAGCCAGGAGTTAGAATAGGGCCATTCCGGAGTTTAAAAAAAAAAAAATAATAATAATAATATTAATAATAATAATAATATTAAAAAAAATAATAATATCTAACCAGACCCGTAACCAGAGGCAAAATCAAGACGAGGCAAATCGCTCCCCGACCTTTGCCCTCCCCTCCTGTCCTCTCCCCTTCCCTATCCTTACGTCCCCTCAATTATTGTTCCATCCTGCCCCACCATATCCCCTGCCTTCCGCTTCCCAAACCCTCCCCATCCTCCTCAGCCCTTCCCTTTAAGTCTGAACTGTGGGGTGTCCGAGAAAATGCTTAGATACTGTGGATGCTCGTAGTTGAGTCTTAGAACATATTAAAGCCAATGAAAGCAGCCAATAGAAGCAGGATTGTGGGGTGCTTAAGTATACTTTGGAATGTTCTGTAAAAGCCTGCCTGCAACTATGATCGTACCTAAAGCCGAAGCAAATATTTGAAGTAAACATTGAATTTTTGTGGTCACTGTGTTCAGACCGTGCAAGTCCGATATATAAATCTCGGAAATAAGCCACCTTCGGGAAGCGATCCGCAAGCTCTCTTGCTAGTGTGTACAGGACACAAGACTTGTAGAGAGACATTGAGAGAGACAGACTGCGACAGAGACAGTGCGAGAGAAAACAAGAGGGAGAGCGAGAGAGCGAATGAGAGAGCGAAAGACAGATGATCAAAGCAGGTATCATTTCAGGCATTTCTTAGCGCTGGAGGGGAGAGATACACCGTTAAAGTGTATGCAGTGATTGTACGCCTGAAAGGAAGAATCTAGTTCATGTACAACTGGATGTTTGTTCTACTGTGTGTCAAATACTCCGACACATCACGGTGACCGAGTATAGACAGACACCACACCTACATTAATCTGTGACCCTGTGCATCATGTATCATGAGGCATACGTCATAATACATACAGGCTAGTTCATACTGCAGAGAGGCTGAGACCTACACGAAAAGAGTAGGCTACATGAAATTTTCTTATTTAAACAGCTTGGGCCTTTGGAAGCGAGGGCCAAGTGTGACATGGCTCCTGAGTACCTCAGAATATACTGCAGTAATGTGGCTTCGTCTAGATCTGGACCTTCTTTGTGATCAGAGGTGAAGAGTGATCTAACATTCAAAAATCTAAAACCTGCTTCGGAGATCGTGCGTTCTCCGTGGCAGGACCTACAGTCTTTATAGATGTTGGAACAATATTCCACCCTCAATACGTTCTGCAACTTCACTGGAGTCATTTATGACTAGACTCAAGACACACTACTTCAAGCAGGCCTATGGGCCGTGTTGAACTTATCAAAGCGCCATTGTAACGGCATGTGTGGCGTTACGGCGCTGTAGAAATCGTCGTATTCATCATCATCATCATCATCATCATCATCATCATCATCATCATCATCATCATCATCATCATCATCATCATCATCATCATCATCATCATCAACACCATCATCATTACCTTTATCTCTCAATCCTCCTCCTCTGTATCCCTCAGCGCTTCTTTTCATCATCATCATCATCTTCTTCTTCTTCTTCTTCTTCTTCTTCTTCTTCTTCTTCTTCTTCTTCGTCTGCTTCAAGCTTTTTTTCATCTTCTTCTTCATCACAAGCTTCAACTCCTCTATCGCTCCCTCCTACTCCTTCTCCTCGTCAACATCATCATCCGGAACACGTTTTACATGAGGAATCAACAGAGGATTTCACACGTCCTCTGCGCACTATCCTCCTCCTCTTCCTGCGTCTCCCTCTGATCCCCCTCCTCCTTATCTTTGTCTTCCTCCTTCTGAACAGCTGATCAATTCACACGAGATCCGTCACTACGACAACCAAACCACGCAGAACCGTCTCTACGTAAACAGAAGGTGACATTTGACAGACTTAACGATGACCACTCGCCAGATGACCACTCGCCAGATGACCACTCGAAAGGTCAGTGCGTTCGTTCGTGCATGAATAACGATCGACATCAGGACCCTTGAGAGGCGCGTGTCACTTTCATCCTCCATTCGACTACATGAACCCAAAGGAAACCCTCGTTACGTCGTCTTACTCGACAGAATCTGATTTCGTGTCACTTTCATCCTCTATTACGTCGTCTTACTCGACAGATTTCGCGACGACTTCACACAGCCCGACGCATATAATGACGCGTTCCATCGGGACATCGGTTCGATGTATTCGCCCATTTTGCTACGCATATAATGATCTTATAGCGACTACCATGTACGGTTCAGTAGTATAAGTACTCTTTTAATACAGCTATTTTCTAGGAATGTCCTATAACGATCGGACTATGCTCCTCTGAGTCACACGAAACCGTTTCGTTTAATCCGTCTATGAATCAGTGAATTGAATTTTTATGTGCTCGAGGGACGCGCCTGGATTTGAAACGAGGGTGACGTGGTGATGGGGAGGTGTGATGTTATTACAGAATCAACAGAAAATAAAATAACATCTTAACTGAAACGAAATTCGCGGAAAGGTTGGACGTTTCAACGACTGTAGAATAGATACTTTAGTTGGTCTACGCTTTGAAGATCATTGCGCGGTGTAAATCCATTTGTTTATTCAAAGGGGGTTAAGAGCGGACGAGTGAGCATAAATAAGCCTAATACAACGGGCAGCTTTATCAACGCTTGGTTGAGAACAGAGAAAGCGCCGGTGATACACGCGTCGCGTCAAGCGATGCTAACACAACCGCGGTCTCACCGGTTCGATATACATTCGGTTCTCTGGGACGGATGAACAAAAAGCGATGTCATCTCTGATCGACCGTTTCGTTTGAATCGTCGAGAACTGGGCCAATCGATGTCACAGAGTGGGACACCTGTTTGTCGAATGCATTGACCGCATAACTCGATGACTCGGTCGATGCCATGTTTTTTATTCAACCGCACATAGAAGATCATGCCAAGAGACATCTGCTCGTAGGGGTTTTCCAACTAGTCGTGATTTAGCAGGTGACCTGCGCTTAGCTTCATAGTAGCTCTCTTTGGAAGTTTGGCGTTTGCGATGAGGGGCATGGATGACCCGGTTAAATCGGAATTACGGAAGTTCTGCGAGTCGACTTCGATCAAAGGAATACCGCGAGCTGTGAAGTCGACCAACGCCAACATCAGTCTGCTGTGGGTTCTGGCAATGCTTGTCTGTCTCGTGATGCTCCTCTTTCAGACGACCACAGTTCTGATCAAGTACTACAGCTGTGCCGTCATCCGCAACTCGTTCGAGCGTCAGGCGAAACCGAATTTTCCGGAGGTCACCGTCTGCAATCTCAATCCCTACGACAGCTACGAGAGCTTCGCAGAAACATACCAGAAGTACGTAGACAAGGTCGAGGCACTGCTAGCGGCGCACAACATCACGAGAAAGGCGGGCGGCGATGATTTCTTGGACGAGCTTCTATCGAAGCGATCCTACATCGCCAACAACCCCGCGTTCGAATCGAGACCGTACATTACGTCGACGGACACTTTTGTAACCACCTGTAATTGGTTCACGTGGGACTGGAACGTGGATAACAAGCAGCGCTGTCATGATACGATACTCGTCACGTGGCATCCGCAGTACTACAAGTGTTACACGTTTCGACCGAAGAGTGAAAATATCAAAGGCCTCGGAGCCATTTTCTACATTCACAACTTTCCACCTACGCCGAACGAGATATTCCAGCTGTTCCTCGGACAGTCGATGACGTCGGGGGTCCGGCTGATCGTCCACGCCAACGGTACTCAGCCCTTCCTCCAGAGTGGCATCAGCATCTCTCCGGGGGTCGAGGCTACGATCACGCTCGTTCAGACGAACATCACCCGACTCGACGCCCCGTACGGTAACTGCACGGACCAGCGCTACCTCACTTCGCGCAAGCTCAACGTCTACACGTCCAGCGTCTGTTTGAGTCTTTGTCGGCAGCGACAGTACATCGACATCTGCGGTTGTCTTGTCACCTACGAAGCACTGTCCCAAGTGGACATTGAGCGAGCCGGTCACTCCTTTTGTAGCAACCTAACGGAAGCCAACGCCACGTACTATTCAAACCCAGAGAAACTGTTAAAAAAGGTCTTCTGCGACAACAATACGTTTCCGTATAACAACATCTGTGACTGTCGCATCCGGTGCGAGGGAACACATTACGACTGGACGGTCAGCCAACTCAAATGGCCGCACAAACCAAGGCAGCTGCCCTTCTACCAAAAGTACATCCGAACGTCCCCGAAGATTTACGGAAACCGATTCGACAGATACGGTGAACTGCTGAGAGACTACACGGCCGGGAACCTGTCCAACGAAGACGTGATGGACACGCTCGAGAAGACGGGTCTCATCGAGAAGAACTTCCTCCAATTGAACGTCTACTTCGATTCGGAACTCGTCTACATGCAGAAGGACACTGCCGCCACGACCTGGGAAACACTCATGTCCAACATCGGAGGTGCTCTCAATCTCTGGCTCGGAGTCACGGTTCTCTTTGCCGCTGAGCTGATCGAACTAACCTACGATCTGTTCATCGCGTATCGGGCGCGCAACACGAAATCCTCTTCGCAAAACAATCATTCCCAGCGCGATAAAGTGGAAATCACTCGCTTTTAAGATTCAGATCCTCAGAGACCGACGGTGGTAAATATTCACAGGAACCCTCAAACCGTAAGTAGACTCTTTGAAACAACCCTCTACATGCCGACCGTTGGTTTTTGAGTGAGCCACACGTCTTGTTACCTTTAAATGTTCAACACTCGTTGCAGAAGAGTTCGACTCAGACCATCACTATAGGCGAATACTCAGAGATAGCTCAGAAGACCTGTCACCCTAATCGGGGTAGAGAAATTCTCTTTTTCTCAAATTGAAGTGTTGCCCTGTGTAGGATTTATGCTGTCTGTATTGTCCTACTGTACTTTAGCGATGGCTGTCAGGGAATGATAACAACACACTGATTAAATGTTTAGCTATTCTTATAGACAGAAAATAATATGTACATATTTACGGTGTTCGTACTTTGAAAGTCACATACAAAACCTTATTGTGAACAATACTGCTCAACACTGGTAGAACACAAACCACCACACACTGCAATGAAAATAAAGGTTCCAGAATTGGCCTTCTACTCCTAGACTCCCTAGAGCTTCCGTTAAGCCACCTCCAGTCTATTGAATCAACTGTATTGAATCAACCTTGACCATGTAGAATAGTTTGTTACTTTCGAAACCAGATGTAGAAAGATATTGGTGCAACAGGAATGACACCTCCCTTCACACCAAGGAAACAGCGACTGTATTCACAGAAAAACACCACCGAGAAGTTCTCCACTGACGGTTGAGACGTTCGCTAGATAGCACGTTTCCTAGCCTCCGAGAACTTCCATCCCGAAACTAAATAAGTGAAAACCACAGCACTATAACTACTACTACAAAGTAAACTGCGACATTGCGCATAATTCAAAGCACCTTCCTACATTCAATACTCGATAGCACCAAAACAACTTCCTACATTCAATATATGATAACACCAAAAATTGCAATCATGGCTCTTTAACCAAATAATGCTATCTTACCCGAATTCCAACAATATTTAATTCGGCGTTCTCTCAAACACGGTTTCCTGAAAAACCAGTGTGACCGATCTTGGCGCACCTTTTACACGCCCCTCCTCTTCATGATTTACCTTCACACTCCCTTGTATAAAAAAAACCAGGATGTAACATTGATCTAGCGCAATTAAACAACTGGCATGAAAGAATGTTTATATAGCGCAACTTTATAAACTGCTTTTGTGACAAGACCTCGAAGTCCTACGAAACAACCCCACGGACTAAGCATTTCTTCTAACTGAACCAGCCAGTAGACACATCTTATACAACAGTACTTCATTCAGGAATATTTAACTCAAGGTCTCGGTTGTGCAACTCACGTGGGTCAGTTGTTCATCTCACGTGGGTCCGTTGTCCATCTCACGTGGGTCAGTTGTCCGTCTCACGTGGGTCAGTTACGTTGAAGTCCGTCGCCGACGCAGGGAAGACGTCCAATCAGGGTAGGTCTTCAATGAAGTGGAAAAACGTTCGATTACATTGTAGCTATCGGTAGAATGAAATCCGTTGTGGTATTTTTCCAACTCACCTTAATCGGACTCTTGCAGAAATCAAAACATACCTCGGTCTGTGAGTGTGTGTGTGTGTGTGTTTGTATGGATATTTGTGTGTGTCTGTGTCCAAAGGGCGGATCCAGAGTTACACGCTTCCATCTGAGTTTGGGAGAGGCGTTGTTGCACCATGGATGCGTCCCTTTGTCTGTCTGTCTGCATGTATGTATGTCTGCCTGTCTGTCTATCAGTTTGTATCTCTGTGTTATATTTGCGCTATAGAAAATACAGACTTACATCGATTTCAATTAGGAAATTCGTTCGTCTTCTGCTAATATACAATTGCCATTTCGTGCTTATTTACTTACAAAAACGTCAGTTACGATTCTGTGTTATAGGAAAATGACTGCTTTGTGGAGTTTTGAGCTTAAATCATGAAATGCAGGACATTAGATGTAATCAGTGACTTGAGCTTCTTGGACTTTTTTCTGTGACGCATTTCTTTAAAACCGTTTCAAAACAATTCTTGTCGATTGTTTTTTTATTTTGTCAGATCCGAAGTAACTCTGCTTTGTTTCTCTAGAAATGGCGCTGAATAAATGTGGGATAACTGATTGCTCAACTTATTTCCGCACAATGTTTATCAAAAGTTCAATATTAGAGCTTGTAACCGGAGGCC
Source organism: Allolobophora icterica (assembly GCA_963556255.1). Taxonomy (NCBI): domain Eukaryota; kingdom Metazoa; phylum Annelida; class Clitellata; order Crassiclitellata; family Lumbricidae; genus Allolobophora; species Allolobophora icterica. The sequence continues at coordinate 55,352,935 of OY744611.1, read as the reverse complement.
ATGTCGTCTTAAATTCTGCCATATATAACATTATAATTATTGTAATTGTAATTAGCAACTTCTAATACACTAGTGCATATATATATATATATATATATATATATATATATATATATACATACACAGATACATAGATACATACATACAGACATAGATATGTACATACATACATAGAACATACGTATATATTATTATACAAATATACTTACATGGCTATCTAACCAGACCCGTAACCAGAGGCAAAAATCAAGACGAGGCAAATCGCTCCCCGACCTTTGCCCTCCCCTCCTGTCCTCTCCGCTTCCGTATCCTTACGTCCCCTCAATTATTGTTCCGTCCTGCCCCACCATATCCCCTGCCTTCCCCTTCCCAAACCCTCCCCATCCTCCTCAGCCCTTCCCTTTATGTGGGAACTGTGAAGTGTCCGAGAAAATGCTTAGATACTTGGATGCTCGTAGTTGAGTCTTAGAACATTTTAAAGCCAATGAAAGCAGCCAATAGAAGCAGGATTGTGGGGTGCTCAAGTATACTTTGGAATGTTCTGTAAAGGCATGTCTGCAACTATGATCGTACCTAAAGCCGAAGCAAATATTTGAAGTAAACATTGAATTTTTGTGGTCACTGTGTACAGACCGTACAAGTCCGAGATATAAATCTCGGAAATAAGCCACCTTCGGGAAGCGATCCGCAAGCTCTCTTGCTAGTGTGTACAGGACACAAGACTTGTAGAGAGACATTGAGAGAGACAGACTGCGACAGAGACAGTGCGAGAGAAAACAAGAGGGAGAGCGAGTGAGAGAGCGAAAGACAGATGATCAAAGCAGATATCATTTCAGGCATTTCTTAGCGCTGGAGGGGAGAGATATACCGTTAAAGTGTATGAATCTGGTTCATGTACAACTGGATGTTTGTTCTACTGTGTGTCAAATACTCCGACACATCACGGTGACCGAGTATAGACAGACACCACACCTACATTAATCTGTGGCCCTGTGCATCATGTATCATGAGGCATACGTCATAATATATACAGGCTAGTTCATACTGCAGAGAGGCTGAGACCTACATGGAAAAAGTAGGCTACACGGAAGTTTCTTAGTTAAAATGCTTGGTCCTTGGGACATCGTGGGCCCCGTGAACTTTGTCCACCCTCGTTATGGTTGTTACGCCACTGTATGCTTCCTGTGATCCCTTCAGCAACAAAAATACACAAATAACTTCAGTTGAAACTAGAAACCGGCAGATGCCAAGTCGAATAGGCACACAACCCAGTCGAAACTCGCTCGACCTCTATGTCACCTGATTCCTCTTTCGATATCTAATATTCCCCAAAATACGACATAAACGCCTTTCCTTTCTTTCGGTCAAGTATTCCAGAGCTTCAGTTTAATGTCTACACTCTGAACATTCTCCTTAAAATCATAAATCATAATCACTCGTTTCTCTAACAAACCATAAAATAATAAGACCTCTTTCTCCTTAAATTCATAGGTTTTTAAGATGCTTTGTTCGGACCGGCGTTCCCTTTTATGTCTGCTGAGTGCCCGCCGCCTTCTCTCCAACTCGGTCGTTTGTCATTCATAGTAACTCTTATGAATAAATACCGCCATCTCCAATTCCCGTGGAGTAGTCCACTTACTCAGCTGCGCCAGATCTTCGCCCTTTCTAAGAGTCACCCTCCACCTAGAATAGTCGGTTACCTGCATCTGTCTTAATATCGCTCAGTGTCCGTCTGTCTGTCTGTGTCCGTCCTATCGTCGTCGCTTAGTCATCAGTCCCTACGTTCTCACCTCTGACCTCTCTTGTGTCAACAAAAGAAACCGAACGAATTAATCTTTCTGGCATAAAGGCGTCAGCCTACATAAAAAGGCCATTCTATATAATAGTTTCCTTATATGCAAATTTGTCCTTCGTATGACGCTACGTCACAGACGGCTTCTGTGGTGGTGGTGGTGGTGGTGGTGGTGGTGGTGGTGGTGGTGGTGGTGGTGGTGGTGGTGGTGGTGGTGGTGGTGGTGGTGGTGGTGGTGGTGGTGGTGGTGGTGGTGGTGGTGGTGGTGGTGGTGGTGGTGGTGGTGGTGGTGGTGGTGGTGGTGGTGGTGGTGGTGGTGGTGGTGGTGGTGGTGGTGGTGGTGGTGGTGGTGGTGGTGGTGGTGGTGGTGGTGGTGGTGGTGGTGGTGGTGGTGGTGGTGGTGGTGGTGGTGGTGGTGGTGGTGGTGGTGGTGGTGGTGGTGGTGGTGGTGGTGGTGGTGTGGATTGAAGCTAATAACCCCGGGCAACGCCGGGTAAACCAGCTAGTAGATTATATAGAATAGATTATACTTGAATAGATTAGAATATTACATAAGAATATTAAATGAGAATAGATCTTCAGACCATGATGATACTTGGCTGTTCCAAGTGATGAAGATAACACAACCACACCATCACAGTGATAAATGACGATAATGACGGTGATGATAATTCTTCTGATAGAGTATGTTCACGCTGAGTCATGGTTCATGTCGTATCGTCATTAAGATCGTCACAAATAATTCGCCTAGGGGCCATCCACATATTACGTACGCAAGGAGAGGGTTCGGGGGTCGGATTTCGGCGATTTTGCGTACCGGTGCGAACGGTGGGGAGGGGGGCAAAATGTGGACGTACGCAAAATAAATTTCTAATTATGACGTCCACATTAGCCTATTTGTAACTCTGTATTGTCCTATAGTCGTTCGATGGCATTTTATTACATATAACTTATTATAACTTATTACTTATATAAAAGCCATGTGCAGTTATTCTGTGCTGTGAACGAGACACCTATAATTTGTCTATATTGGCCCTCACTCATCCTTCAATCTGGCCTAAAGTGCAGACAGTCGCTGCAGCTGGTCTTCGGGGGGGGGGGTGCGTCAAGCGTACGTGCGCAGGGGGGTGTGGAAGAAAGTACGCTTGCGAACAGGGGGTCCAATTTTCCCGGATTTTTGCGTACGTAATATATGGATGACCCCCTATGCAAATTAATTTGTCGTTTAGGACGGTCTTATCGGTGAAGATTTAATGAAGACAAGACCAGGGTCTGATCAGTAAAGATTTTAGAAAGGCAAGAGCAGAGTCAAACCAGTAAAGATTTTAGAAAGACAAGACCACGGTTTACAGACGACTGCTGACAAGTATCTGAAAGTAAACAAGAAGTCTAGTGATGGTCGGTGGTCACACCTCACTGGACAGAACGGTGCATGATTAGCTAAATGTTCTAATGGTCTGGTTCTTAACGACTTTTAGCGCGACCTAGGCCAGCAGAAAAAGCGAATTAGTTTACTCTTTGAACGACGCTATGTGAATGTCAAAATGCAATTACAGTAACTTGTAGCGGATGACGCCTTTGTCCCCGTGTGCGTCGGAAGTAATTCCCGCCGCCATCACTCGACGTATACCAGGTGAGAACCTGCCTCTCAAAGACTGGCATCTCTTGAGATGTGGAAAAGCTGCAACACTTGATACGTTGCAGCCTCCATAATTATATTATTATTATTCGTTTATTAACTCCACACGTTGTCACACCGCAACATGGTAATTTCCTTGCTGCTACTGTTGCTGATAGGATTGAACGACGGGGATAAAATCGGAAAATTATGACTGGCGCGGAACGATGAAAAGGTTAATTGGCACTTGGCATTCAGCTGTGACGTTTGGTCCTTGGAGAATCTGAGTCTTTAGGGACTGTCTGTCTGTCTGTCTGTCTGTCTGTCTCTGTCTGTCTCTGTCTGTCTCTGTCTCTGTCTCTGTCTCTGTCTCTGTCTGTCTGTCTGTCTGTCTGTCTGTCTGTCTGTCTGTCTGTCTGTCTGTCTGTCTGTCTGTCTGTCTGTCTGTCTGTCTGTCTGTCTGTCTGTCTGTCTGTCTCTCTCTCTCTCTCTCTCTCTCTCTCTCTCTCTCTCTCTCTCTCTCTCTCTCTCTCTCTCTCTCTCTCTCTCTCTCTCTCTCTGTCTCTCTCTCTATCTCTGCTTATGCCGGATCTGCAGGGAACATTAATGGCTTTCAAAATCACGGGAATATGAGAATATTATAGTAAGCTAATTTCATACATCAAAGGGCGAAAATAATTAGAATTAATTAGGAAAGCTTTCTCATCATACGACAGATCATCGATGGCGCTGAGCAACAGTGAGTGAAGAACTTGCTCAACTTGCCTACACAGTGACCTCCTCAGTGGAGGATCAAACCCGTACACTCAGCGTTACAGACCGAGCGGTCTATCCATTCGGCTACTTCGTCACTGCAGCTTTCGGGTGATGCCAGTCCAAAGCCTGGAGGAAGGAGGGCGACGTTAACTGACCTGATAGCCATAAGATCTTGTTAACCACTGGAAACTACTGTGACCCATGGCAGCCTTAACTTGCCCATCATCAGCGCCGGCGAATAGGATGATTTCCCTGACGCAGCTTTTGTGAGCACCGAGAAATTTCGGAGAGTTAACTTTACAATACATTTGTTTAATTAGAGAAATAACAGAAGGGACGATGATGGCAAAATCACAGCCTTGCATTTTATTCATTTGAATCGAAGCAATGCCGCCAGTCAAAGCGTGCGATACAATTTTGATCAACGTTGTCCTTACAGAATAAGGTCGGCTGCTTCCTTGTCGGTTTTGGCTAGACGTGTCAATGCCTTTGATCAGTGTTGCACAATCTTTGTCGGCCAAGGGCCACTAAATGATTTCATAAACCCTTCAGGGTCAAACAAGTGTGACTTAGCTCAGATGAATGCATGCCCAAATTTATGAAGCTGGCTGTAGCGCAGTAAACACAAAATAAAAGTAGACATAAAGAGTTTTAGAGAAAGGGGACTCATAACATTTCTATATTACTACAATACCGACAGTTTTTTTCCAGTGACCTCAGCGCGCAACTAACTGAAGAGTTAATGTCAGTGCGGTTCTTAAATCTCGGGCCACATGGTGACTCATCGCGGGCCGGATGTGGCCCGCGTGCCGGACGTTGTGCACCATTGCCTTTTGTGATTGACTGGTGAAGCAATTCGTTAATACTAGGAACGTCTTAATGGAATAACAAATTTATCAGATTGTTGTGCTAGTCTAAGACTAATCCATGTTCTCTAATGGCTTCTATGGCAGAACTTGATGGTGGCCTTAAAAGACAATCGCAATCAGTGATCACAGTTCATTGGATGAGGTCTGGTTAAAGATAGATCGGAGAAACGAGGCTACGGCGGCTGAGCAAGTTGAAAGAGGGATGAGTCTCAAATGTCAACTTGCGTTTTGACATGTTAACACCGGCTGAGCATGACGGATACTCAAGGCTGATACTTCCGCCTGGCCTCGCTTGGCCTGGTCGGGAAAGCCTCTGAGTGGATATTTTGAAGCGCTGTGCATATTCGGATTGATTAAGTGATTGATTGACACCAGGGGGCGGCGATCCCGGGGATCGAGGGGAACAAGTCCCCCACCTTTGACAGTGGGGGGGGGCACAGTATAAGTTGTCCCTCCAATTTTGAAGAAATTTTTGAAACTGCCAAGTGGAAACTTGGCAGCTAACACGTCAACACGTTGCCACCAACAACTAGCAAAAATTAATGAGTTTTGTTTATTATTATTCTGTTTATATTGTTCGCACTATGTTGCTAACTAATAAAAATCAAATAACTTTAAGTTTATTTGAATTAGTTTTCAAGTGATTATACAATTTGATAAAATAATCTATACATCCCGTTACAAAGTGCCAGCCGCCCTGCTTTTGTTTAACGCATTTTTCGTGCACAAAAAGTACAGCAATGTTTAACGTGAAAATTTTATTTAATTCAAAAGTGTTCCCCCTCCCACCTGTCAAACAAGATGGCCGCCTTTGATTAACACAAAGAATCGACGGAGCGAACTGAATTGGACGGCTAATTCTAAAGCCTCAGATCGTGAAAGCCCACACTGTTCGGGCGCTAGGCACATGAAGAGAGTCACAGCGTCAATTGATCGAATGAGTGCAATATGTATTTGTATACGGGTGACCATGGAATGGAGGAGGTTGGTTGGTTTAAAGTACTTAGTGAACTAAAATGGAAATTTTTGAAGTGGATGCTTTTTACTCAGTGGGTAGCCATGCAAGGAGTGCACTATGGTCGCTATATGTTGATATTTATAGGGTGTTTGTTATGGCTCTGATTGTCTGACAATAGAGGTTTGAACCATTTTTAGTTTATGCATTTTTTTCCATAATGATACCAATGAAAAGTGAGTAACATAGGTCAAGTCTGGTAAACACCAAAATCATTAGTCACTTGGATTTAAACATTACGAGGCAAAATAGATCTGATTCTACGTGAAACTGAGCTGATCGGCATAAAACCCGAACATTGTTTGAAAATGGAGTCAAACACTATGACCAAACCGCGTGCGCAATCGGAGTAAGTCTGATAGTCGAGAATAAACCGGTTCTTTCCGCTTTGGAACTATAAAGACCTGTAAGGCAATCGGAGTTATTGACCTATGTCAAGAGGCCCCGTTTTAGAATGATTCAGAAGAGGTTTATTGCTAGCCATCATAGTCGTAATCGTAATCGTATTCACGCCACATTAATTTTTCTAAAGCGCTACTCTAGAGCTAAGCGGAAAGAACCGGCTTATTCTCGACCATCACGCCTTCCACGATCACCCACCATGCCTGCACCAGTTCACGCCATCGAAGACTAAAAGACGCCGCCAAAACAGAATTAGCAAGTAGTTGAAGAGGAGGATTAGTCGTAGAGTAGCTATCGATTGAAGAGAATGAATAAACATTAAACTTTCAAATGAAAAGAATTGTCGGGTGTTGGTGGCGTGCAAGTCGTAGTCAAGAGCTCTGTAGGCAAATAGGAAGCAAAGTGAAGTGGTATAAAATTATAATGTTTGTAACGTTTATTTAAACAGAAGCGGGTTAAGTACCGAACCCTGTGGTGCCCTTCAATTCAAGACGACGCAAGCAGGCAGGCAGCTGCCCAGTGTGCACACAAGTCGGCCGGTGTCAGATTCCTCCCACTGGGGTCAGTGGGGTGATTGCGGCGAAAGGGTGGATGGAAAAGTACGCTTTGGGTGACGTGACCTCCCTGAGATCAGATACTTTGTGCATCTGCTATTCTTAAATCACCACGATGCTTTTGCTGTCTGCACCTGATTACCTGACTGAACTGTGACTCGTTTTAGTTACAGCCGATTGCGTTCAGCCATCTGTGGCGACTTTGTTGTCTAAAGGGTCAGACACGCTTGGCGGACTCATCTTTTTCCGTCGCCGGACCCAGCGCGTGAAACTTATTGCCACTGGTTATCCGGCCATAGACTTACACCCTACTTTTGCAATCAAGACGTACTTGATTTGTGTGGCCTTTCCTTGATATTCTACTGTGTGAGGCGCTGCTGAGCACAGGTTGAGTGGAGCAATAGCAAGTACTATGTTGTTGATGATGATGATGATGATGACGACGACGACGACGATGATGATGATGATGATGTTTCGTTCACCGGCGAAGTCCGGAAACGAAGCTTTGACATCACGTGATTTGAGTGGATTTAAATACGAATTGATTGAGTCCGGGGCTAAGATGTGAATCAACTGAGGGTGGTGCCTGACGTACTGTGATCAACGGTGTCAAAAGCAGCAGATAGGTCCATGAGAACGAGATAATTGATTTTTCTTTTATCCCATGCGCTGAGGTCATGGTTTTGTGAATAGTAAGTTGTGCAGTTTTGAAGGATTGGCATTTGAAGAGGATTAAAAAGGACGAGAGGTGAACGCCTAAGCAAATACTTCTTTCAATAGTTTCAAATGAAATTGAGAGTAGGTGTTTGATAGATCATCAGGAGAGAGAGAGAGAGAGAGAGAGAGAGAGAGAGAGAGAGAGAGAGAGAGAGAGAGAGAGAGAGAGAGAGAGAGAGAGAGAGAGAGAGAGAGAGAGAGAGAGAGAGCGAGAGAGAGAGAGAGCGAGACAGAGAGACAGAGAGACAGAGAGACAGAGAGAAAGAAGAGAGAGAGAGAGAGAGAGAGAGAGAGAGAGAGAGAGAGAGAGAGAGAGAGAGAGCGAGAGAGACAGAGAGACAGAGAGACAGAGAGACAGAGAGACAGAGAGAGAGAGAGAGAGAGAGAGAGAGAGAGAGAGAGAGAGAGAGAGAGAGAGAGAGAGAGAGAGAGAGACAGACAGACAGACAGAGAGAGAGAGAGACAGAGAGAGAGACAGAGAGAGACAGAGAGAGAGAGAGAGAGAGAAGGTATAATCATTGCATTTGCCACGGTTTAGGATCCTTCTCACCGCTTACCATAAGAACCTCGGAGAAAAGGAACTCTTAGAGACCAGACGAGACAGGTATACGATATATGTCTGCTGAGACAAGTCTACGGATAATACGACATACTGGCGCATGAAATTGAGAAGGCGTAATTTGTGGGGGTACGAGGGGTACCCGTACCCCCACTTTTTGAACTGGGAGTACTGTACCCCAACTTTTTAAACAATGCCAATGAGTATTTTATTATTGTGCCTTCACAGAGATCGCAGTCTCCGCCTTGCTTTGTGTATGTAGACAGTGAGGAGTATGTACCACAACAGTACCAAAGTACTTAGATACATTGTAAACAGACGAAATGAGTCACAGGCAGTCAGACAGGCAGACTTCCACCCACACTGGTCAGTCTGACCCCGACAGACATGAACGGTGCGCAGGCGCCACAGATATGGGCCATGGCCACACCCTTCTTAGAAAGATCTGACATCACCCTCACTTTCCGCCTTATTGTTGTCATCTTAGACATATCGGGATGTGGAGGTGTAGGTCAAAGCGCAAGCCTAAAGTCAGTTACAAATCCATATGTGGACCGACACTGATATTGGTTGTCTTGATATGACTCCTCACCCCTCATTCCCCTTACAAGGTCAGAATCAGTAACTGTCCTTGGTTAAACATAACCGAGCCGCGCGTGTGTGTATTATATATAGGTGTGGGAAGGAATTGGTTCCCCCACTTTTTACACCAAAGATACGCCCCTGGATGGGAACATAGTTGGGAGCAATGCCTTCATCTCTCAAATCGGCTGCGCAGCCTTTTCCTGGCAAAGGCGATATCTGACCAGGGTTGGGAGTGGCGTGCGGCCTGTGTCTTTGACTTGGGCAGCAATAATAGTCTTTGTCTGCCGACAGGAAAACACATTCTTCGCCTGCTACTAAGCTTTACTTTTAAAAAAATACGATCTTGTTTTTCTGATTGGAGAAAGAGCAACATTTACACCTAATGAAACAAAATGGAATGTTTTATAAAGAACCCAAAACCAAGAAGATGAATATACAAGATAATCGTAAAAACATCGCTTGACGATAGGTTTGTTTTCTGCCATCAAGACTGTATACTGTCGTCGTATCAACGGTTGTCGACCTAGAAAATAGTTTGATGTCAGACGACTTGGTGTGATGCAGTTGTTTTAAGAGACGGAATCCCGATCGGAAACGTCATCTGCGGGGCAATCGACATTGCTATTAGTATTAATTAGGCCTAGTCTATCGCGCCGGTGTTTAATGCACAAGGTATCAACCGATGGCACACCAAAACCAATTCAACAACAGGTCAATACCCAGAAGATCAGTTCACTAACTTAGACAGAGATGCAGCCTATGGAAGATAAGCAATTTGAAAAAGGCAGTGCCCTTTTTTCTGCCGAAACGCTTCGGAACGGCGTTCCGACACTTTATTTCCAGCTATTAAAAAATAATTTAGTTATTTTAATAAAAGAAAAATTAAAATTAAAATTGCTTAGTTATGGCAGACCCCAAACGCCCTCTATTTAACGACACAAGCGACTGCGCAGAGCGCGCAGACACAGGTGGATATGGGCTTTAATGAATAAAAGATCTATGACACAGCTGTTGGGATTTACATGTATATGCATGATTTAAGACCTGTAAGGCACTTAAAAGGTTATATAAGTCGTGTAGGTCTTCTGCATTAGCTGGACAAGGTTCACATAAGTCCAAAACCGACGCAAACAAGTCTTTGATATTCCTACACGTCACACGACCAGTAACTGAATACGTGCACTGAATGCTTAATAACGCACAGTAAATACCACATCAATGACCTCCTATTCAATATTTCAGCGCTCTCATGAGGTACATAAAAGACGTTATATTTAATGTCCAAATGCATAAATACAGACATACATACGCACATACATGCCAACATGCATACAAACACATATACATACATACATACCATAATATTATAGACTATCTGCACATGATTTTTATGCACTTCTATTGATAGCTGACAATTAAAGATTTCCGAAAAGCGATTCAAGTTCTTCGATGACGTCATACTAGAGTGACGTAATTAGAAATAAAATTGCGAGGAAAGGTCTGGAAGCCGAATCATCGACGTCATACGTTTGTTGTCAGATGGTTACCATGGGTACGTTGTTTATTATGCGGTTACTATGGATACTTACTAGGGGACGTTTTTGTGATTAGGAATTGGACAAAATGGTCGGCGAAAATAATTCGGGCCAAGATTTGGTTCAAGCTGGAAAAGGAGACGAAAGAGGAAGAAGAAAGGTCAGTGAGGTCACTGAGGTCAAGGCTAAGGTCGTTTCGGATGGACAAGAGAAAGACCAGTTGGACGGAAGGAAGTCGACTAGTAGAACGAATGCATCGGAGAAAGGAAGCGCGGATGAGGAGATAGAACGAGTTGAGGATGCTCTAGGAGGAAACGAGGAAGAGGAGGAGGGGGATGGGGAGGAAAAAGAAGAAGAGGAGGCGGAGGCGGAGGCGGAAGAGGAGGAAAAGGTGGAGGAGGAGGATCGTTGTAGGTGTGATCGCGTTAAACCCGGCGAAGATTATCAGATTCCCAAAGAAGAGCTACAGAAAGCAGCCAAGGGGTGAGTAGTCAATAGACGCTCTGTAAATGGCCGTTCATCCATACATGAGCTCATCCACCCATCCACCCATCCCTTTATCCAGCCATCCACCCGTCATTCAGTTTATCCATTCATTCGTCCATCTGTCCTCTATTCCTTCCCTCCTTCCATTCTTCTCTCTGGCCTTCGTTCGTTCGTTCGTTCGTTCGTTCGTTCGTTCCTTCCTTCCTTCTTTCCTTCCATCAATCCTTCGTTCCTTCCATCCATTCATCCAAGAGCTTTGTTGGCTTCTGTGTAATGTAAACCGGTTGTTGATCGTGTGATGGATGGATGGTGTATACAGAGTTCTTCCTGACCTCTCCTGGCCTCGTCCATACACGGGGGCCTTCGACCACCTGCGGCCCAGAGGAGAGGCGGACATCACCGACGAAGAAGCCTTCTTTGCCACGGACCTCGAGAACGAAGACGGTATACAGAGAACATCTCATTCATCACGTATATATACATAGTAACATACGTTACGTGTATATATATATATATATATATATATATATATTATATATATATATATATATATATGTCCTCTAAGCTTATGTCTGTGTATATATAGAGAGACCAATATTGTGAACTGAGTTTTGTGTACAGTCTTGCAGTGCGAGATGTTAGCGTATATATTTAGTGCGTTTACTTTAGTTTCACGTGTATCTGTATATATGATAGATGTATAACGTATAGTCTTAGTGACACGCGCGGCCGGCCAATCTCGGCAGCGGCGCGCTATATGTATATTATTAGTGTTCGCTTAGGCGCACAGAAGACAGGTGTGTCAAGAGGCGCGAAGAATTATGCTGACTAGAAAAGTTTGAATTCGAGTGTGTTCGCTGTAGTAGTGTGGCTGACTAGTTGAGTTGTAATCGAATTGAGTTCTGTCTGTTTGTTTCTTATTAAACTGAAAAGATATTAAACTGTGTTGCTGATTAATTCAGGTTATACTTATACGTAGAATTAGTGTTCAAAAGGTGAACGTTAAATAGGCGTTAAGTACGAAGAGAACAAGGATTTAATCAGAAGGATTGTCAACGGAAGGATTGGGTTGACATATTGGTGGCAGCGGTGGGATGGATAAGAACTCACGGTGGATAAGAACTCACGGTGAATAAATACTCACGGTGGAATAAATACTCACGGTGGATATAAACTCAGTGGATTAAAATTCACATTATCACCTCCTACGACGGTGATAAAAGAATCTACGACGGTGATAGAAGAATTTACGACGGTGTTAGAAGAATTTACGCGTTGTGTGCTGTGTGACGAGTTTACGATATCAACGACGGTGGAACACGAGAAACGGTATAAAAATTTCGTTGTTTTCCACGAACAAATATAAAAGAAATCCCGTTTGTTTATCGATTCACACACCAAGAAAAACCGTGACTTCTTTTAAAAGAGAAATCACCAAAGTAAACAAGTAAGATGGAGAAACTAAGTGCTGAAAGACAAGCAGATATTAAGAAGATGTCTACGGAAAGGCTAAAACAGCGTTTGTTGAAAGCCGGTTTTAAAGAAGAACAATTAGAAGGTATGCCACGTGGTGACATGATGAAGGAACTCGCCGAAGTGTGGGTGAAAGAAGTCGAAGAAGAAGGTGCAGTTGGCGGTGCCGTAGAAAAGGCTATTGAAAAACCTCCTGCGCCTATGTCTATGGAGATGTTGATGCAGTGGATGATGATGACGAGACAAGAAGAGAAAGATAGGGAGGAGAAACGGAGACAAGAAGAGAAAGATAGGGAGGAGAAACGGAGACAAGAAGAGAAAGATAGGGAGGAGAAACGGAGACAAGAAGAGAAAGAAAGAGAGGAGAAACGGAGACAAGAAGAGAAAGAACTGAGACAAGAAGAGAAAGAAAGAGAAGATAGACGAAGACAAGAAGAGAAAGAGTTGAGACAAGAAGCAGAACGTGTAAGGCAAGAAGAATTGCGCTTGCAGAGAGAGAGAGAAGATAAAGCAGAACAAGTGCGTAAGGCAGAACTGGAATTGCAAAAGCATCAGTTCGAGATTCAATTAGAACAGTTGAAACGAGATAGAGAAGATGCTGAAAGAAGAAGACTAGAGCAGATGATTGAATCTGAAAAAGCTAGAAAAAGTGATGAAGAGGTTCGTCAGCAACAGATTGAAGCAAAGAGAATGCGTGAAGAAGAAAAAGAAAAAGCGCGAACGTTAGAGTTAGAACGCGCAGAACAGATAAGACAAGAAGAACTCAAATTTCAGAAAGAAAGTTTGGAAAAGGCAGAGGCAGAAAGACAAGAACGTCTGAAACTGGAGAAATCAAAATTGACATTGAAAGAAACACAAATGAGAGAAGAACGGGACGCAGAAAGAAGGAAGCAGCAAGAAAGTGAAACTTTGGTGTCAAAAATTAAGAAAATAGGTGATGCAATGAAGCATGTATTGCCTCAAATGCCAACTGATATGATGGAGGTGCCATTATATTTTGAAACAGTCGAGAACGCGTTTCGTAGTTTTGCTGTGGAAAAGCCGTTTTGGGTTAAATTATTACTACCATTGATGACGCCGAAAGCTCGAACCGTTCTGAATAGATTGTCATACGATGATCTAGACAATTATGATAGAGTCAAGCAGCACTTATTAAAAGAATTTAAGTTGACTTCGAGAGAATACAGAGCCAGATTTGTGGATGCTAAGAAGACAACAGAAGAGACTTATACGATGTTTACGGCAAGACTGAAGAACTTGCTAAACTATTACGTGAGAAGTCGAAACGTGAACAGAGAGTATGATACGCTCTTTGATTTGCTGGTAGCGGATAAGCTAAAAGAATGTTTACCGCCAGGTCCACTACAGTTTGTATTGTCGAAGGAAGGAACTGACTGTCTCCAAGCTAGTGCAGTGGCAGACTTAGCAGACATTCATGTAAACAATCGAATTGGGTTTGCGATCCCAAATATAAACAGTTATCCTTCTCAACGTTCCGTAAACCAAAGCCAGAGTGGAAAGTGGAAAAGTAATCCAGGAACAGGGAATCAGTTCATAGGTAAAGAAGTCAAGGCTAGTGTCCCTGTACCCAATGAGACCAGAGAAGTGACGTTTGGTCGTCAGGGATTTAACAAATCGTCAGCGCCGTTTGCCAAGAGGGAAGGCAACACATCGTTTACGCAGTATAAGAGAAATGAAGGAAATGAACAACGAGGCATGGTTGTGAAGCGTTGTCACAACTGTGGTTCAGACAAACATTTGGTTAAATTTTGTCCAGTTCCAGTGGCAGCAGCTAGTTCTAGCAGAAATCAAGAACACACAAGGGTGAATTTGATTCAAGTGGTTAGTGATACAGGTAATCAAACCACGGGTCAAGAAAACCAAGAAACTGAAGTAAAGTCAGTAATGAAATGTGGTATTCAAAAAGAAATTCTATTGGATGCTGAAATTCAGAGAGAAGTCATAGGAAAAGATGACAGTCGAATATTGAAGAAATCGTTCTTGCAATATGTCGAGGTTGAAATTCGTGCAGTAGACGGTAAAGAGCCAGTGAAAGTCAAAGCACTGAGCGACTCGGGAGCAGAAATTCCGGTGATTAGTGAAGAATTACTGGAAGGCATGAAGGTGGAACAAATTGGAAAAGTGAATTTGCAATGTGTGGCAGGAGATGCCATTCCTGCGAAGTTAGTGAAAGTCGATGTTAGACTGTGTGGTAGTGACGTGAAAGAAGAGGGATTTCCGCGTAAAATCCAGTGTTCACTTACACCTTATGTCACTTTGATGTGTGCTAGTATTGCAAAGATGGGCAGTACAGAAAGATTCTTGTTGCATCCAGAGATAATTGCTGAATTAAAAGCCGTACCACAGATGAAAATTAAAACGATACAAGGAGATGTGAGTGTACGAGCAAATGTAATGACGAGAGCGCAGAGTCGGAAACAGGAAATGGTAGATGTTGATGAGAAGAGTGAAACTGAAAGTTCAAGTGATGAGGAAAACGACAGTAATGAGCAACGAAGCTTATCGCGAGATGGTATAACATCAGAGATGAACGAGCAAGAGATGGCTGCATGCGAGAATGGCACATTAAATGAAACGGAAGAAGACAATGAATGTGATGTGGGGATAGGAGACTTGTATAGAGATGAAGAGATGGATGAAGAACAAAAGGTGCAGATTGCCGATTCGAAGAAGTTCGAAGAGCAACAGAGAAAGGATGAATCGTTGAAGCCGTGGTGGAAGTTAGCACAAGAGAAAGAATCTGAATTCTGTGTGATCAACGGTTTATTGCATAAGAAATATCAGATATTAGACCAGACGATATATCAACTAGTGTTACCAAAAGACAGACGAATTAAAGTGATGGAGTTGGCACATGAATCGGTATTTGGAGGACATCTAGGAGAAGAGAAAACAAGAGAACGAATAAAATTATCTTTTGTATGGCCAAAGATGAGAAGAGACATTGTGAAATTTTGTAAGTCTTGCGAGAAGTGTCAACTAAAGGCAAGGAGTCTGGTGATGGATAGAGTACCTATCACTCCGGTCTCAAGAGAAGAGGTCGCCTTCAAGAGAATGACGATGGACCTCGTTGGCCCGATCGATCCAGTATCTGCTGCAGGTCACAAGTATTGTTTATGCATTGTGGACTCGTGCACCAGATGGCCTACAATCTTTTTATTGAAATCGCTGACAGCGAAGGCTGTGTGTGAAGCGTTGATGGAACTATTCATGAACGTTGGTGTGCCGTCCGTGATTACAAGTGACCAAGGAACGAACTTCACAGCCAGTTTGACAAGAGAATTTCTTGATTTAATGGGCTGTAGTCCAAGATTCGACACACCAGGACACCCAGAAGCTGCTGGATTAGTAGAAAGATGGAATCAGACATTTAAAAAGATGATCCATCATGTGATAATAGACAACCCGAGGAAATGGCATAAGATAATTCCTTTCACAGTGTGGGCATTACGAGAAGTGCCGAATGCAACTACTGGAGTATCACCATATATGCTTGTCTATGGGAAAATTCCGAGAGGACCATTGGCAATATTAAAAGAGAGTTGGACTAGAGAAATAAACTTACCACCTCATGTTGGAGTTAAACCAGAAAAGTATTTGAAAGAACTCAAAGAAAATATGGAGAAAGCATTATTGTTTGCAGAATCTTACTCTCGAGAAAAGCAATTACAATACACGAATCAGTATAACAAGAGAGCAAAGCACAAAGAATTTGAAGCTGGTGAGAAAGTCATAGTTTTGTATCCAACGTCAACGAACAAACTTATTTCTCGATGGCATGGTCCATGTACGATCATACATCGAAGATCAAAGTACTCTTATTTAGTCGATATGGGTGAAAATGGTCGAAAAATAATTCACGCCAACAAGATCAGAAAATATGTTACTCGAGCATTAAGTTGTGGTCTAATTGTTGAAGAAGATGAAGATTTTGGTTCAGTGGTTGAATTACCAATGAGGAATGAGGTTCAAGATGACAAGAATTCACTTAACCTCGATCCTGAACAAATTAGCCATTTGACAGTAACTCAGCAAGAACAGTTGTTGAAAGTTTTGAACAAATACTGTGACAGATTTTCAGAAAAACCCGGATTATGTACATTGGTTGAACATGAAATTGAACTAAAGCCAGGATTTCATGGAAAGGAATTTGCAGCATATCGAATTCCTTTGATTTATCGAGCAGAAGTGGAACGTCAGATCAAAGAAATGTTAAAAACAAACATTATCAAACCGTCATCGAGCAGAATGGCAAGCCCTTTGGTTATTGTTAAAAAGAAAGACGGATCTTTAAGACTTGCCTGTGACTACAGATACATTAATTCATTCACAGTGGATTGTAAATATCCGATGCCTATTGTCAGAGACGTTTTGAACAAAGTTGGAAAGTCTAATGTGATTTCTATTTTGGACTGTCGAAGTGCTTATTGGACTTGTCCTGTAAAACAATCTGATCAATGGAAGACAGCTTTTGTAACACATAATGGACTGTATGAATTTACTCGTGTTCCTTTTGGAATGATAAATTCAGGCCGAACTTTTGTTAAGGCGATAAATTTAGTTTTACAGCCTATAAGTGACTTTGCAGAACCGTATGTTGATGACATTGCTGTGCATTCTGACAGTTGGAAAGTTCACTTGCAGCATCTAGATGCATTTTTGATGCAAATGAGATTGCATAACGTTACTTTGAATTTGAAAAAATGCATATTTGGTAAGAGTGAGGTAAGGTTTATCGGTCATGTGGTTGGGTCTGGTAAGATAAAGATGAATCCAGACAGAATTGAAAGTTTGACTAATTTGAAGATCCCAGAAACTAAGAAGCAAGTTAAGCAACTGCTTGGATTTTTTAATTATTACAGACAGTTTATTAAGGACTTTGCACAGATTGCGAAACCGCTATCTGATTTAACTAGTAAACGTGTTTCTGATAAGATTGATTGGACTGTTGAACATCAGCAAGCATTTGATTTACTTAAAGAGGCTGTGCGATCCAAAGTAGTATTATATGTTTTTGAAGTGGGGAAAACCATTCAATTTGTACTGCGATAGTAGTGACTTTGCAGTTGGGGCTGTTTTAAACACAGATGGACGACAAGGGAATAGAACGCCCTGTGTCATTTATCAGTCAGAAATTAACTGATACCCAGAAGAGATGGGCTACTGTGGAAAAGGAAGCCTATGCTATTGTTTGGGCTCTAAACAAGTTAAAAGAAATTATAATTGGATCAAAAATTTTCATTTTTACTGATCACAATCCTCTTACATATTTGACTGAGTCAATGTCTAAGTCTGCTAAACTTGTGCGTTGGGGCGTTAGCCTTACAAACTTTTGATGTTGAGGTGAAGTACAAGAAGGGCAGATTGAATATTATTGCTGATTGTTTGTCAAGGTTATAAGTAATCGTAAGACTGTTTATTAATTAGTTAGATATATATGTATGTTTCATGTATTTTGGTAATTTCGCAAATTTTGAAATTTAATTTGCTCAATTCCAGAAAAAGGAAGGAGGTAATGTGAACTGAGTTTTGTGTACAGTCTTGCAGTGCGAGATGTTAGCGTATATATTTAGTGCGTTTACTTTAGTTTCACGTGTATATGTATATATGATAGATGTATAACGTATAGTCTTAGTGACACGCGCGGCCGGCCAATCTCGGCAGCGGCGCGCTATATGTATATTATTAGTGTTCGCTTAGGCGCACAGAAGACAGGTGTGTCAAGAGGCGCGAAGAATTATGCTGACTAGAAAAGTTTGAATTCGAGTGTGTTCGCAGTAGTAGTGTGGCTGACTAGTTGAGTTGTAATCGAATTGAGTTCTGTCTGTTTGTTTCTTATTAAACTGAAAAGATATTAAACTGTGTTGCTGATTAATTCAGGTTATACTTATACGTAGAATTAGTGTTCAAAAGGTGAACGTTAAATAGGGCGTTAAGTACGAAGAGAACAAGGATTTAATCAGAAGGATTGTCAACGGAAGGATTGGGTTGACAAATATAATACATGAAGATATATAGAATATGCATACCAAACGGATTTATGTATATAT
>OY744611.1:55256752-55334303 GCA_963556255.1 Allolobophora icterica | reverse complement strand
GTGCGCCATTGGTTAATACTTTGTACATTGCAATTGCAAGGCACTCAGTCGTAACAAAATCGATAGTGAGACCATAAACATTTGATGACCCCCATATCAGCAATGAGACAGACTGATAGGCAGACAGACAGACAGACAGACAGAATGATAGGCAGACAGACAGACAGAGATCAGGTCAGGTAATAATTATTCCGGATATTTCTATAGCGCTTCTCGAAGTCTACTACTACTCAGAGGCGCTCCCGACTACAGCATTTGATACTGTGTCGGAGTTTTCACGCCGAAGCGCCACGAGCAATTGCGAGTGAAGGACTTGCCCAAGGTCCGTACGCGGACTAGAGTGGGATTCGAACCTGCAACCCTCCGGTCACAAGGCGCCGAGCTTACCACTGAGCCACCACGCCCCACAATTATAATAATAATAATTAATAATAATAATTATATTCTTTATTATTTCAAACCGACAAGCGCAGTAAGATTACATTGAAACATGAAAGTACAATCAATATCTTAATTAAACACACGATTGGCAGCCATGCAAGGAGCCGCCCTAGAGGGGGGTTACGGGAGTCGATCCGCGTACCTTATGCTCTCCTGGCCAGGGTTACAGGTAGGTAGGGTATGGTGGACAGAGTAGGGTGTGGTAAGGTAAGATGGTCATCTGGTAAATGGCCGACCCAATTAACTTGTTAATTGACACGTAGCCAAACAAATCCAATCAGATGAAGTATACGAGACAAGACTAAGTATGGGGATTCTCTAAATTAGGAAGGGTGAATTGGCATAGGGTAGAAGTCAGGGTGTGCTGATGAAATCGGACTGTAAGACTGATTTTGTCTTTCTTCTGTCGTGTTTCATGTGTAGTCGAACGCAATAACTATTGAACTGGATCTCGAAGACAATCAACTGGAACCGGAGGGAGTTAACTACCTGTCAGAAATGCTCAAAGACAATTGCACCGTCCAACAATTCGTAAGACAATCAATACAATTAACAACAACCTTAAGTGCCTCGTCCACGAACAGCTAGTTTTAGCACATGGCGACAGCCTTTGGGTAGAATCAGTGTGCGACGTACAAATATTATGTCGTACGTTGGCGTCAGGACCCACTACAGCAAACCTGATTACGTTTGGTTTGGTTTGGTTTGGTTTTGGTGTGCCATCGGTTGATGCCTTGTGCATCAGACATCAGTTACTAATTGGCGTTGGTGTTCCTTTTAGTCAACAGTCGGAGAACTTGGAAAGTTGCAGATGAAGGTTTAGCTAAGCCGCGTCTTAATCTTCAGTTATTCACTTAAAGCTGTTGGCAAAAAAGGGGATCAGGTTTAATTTACCCCACAACGGGTCGAGAGGTCATAATAACGCATACGATTTGGCATTTTCCATCTTTTTCTACCTGTAAATGAAACTGGTATTAGTAACTTCTATGGCGTCACTTGCTGTTTATCTGTTGATGATGTTGATGCTGTTGTAGAGTGTGTCGGCCAACTATTTGGGAGATGCGGGATGTCGTAGCATCTGTGTCATGCTCCAACAGAACCTCGGAATCACGAGCATCGATCTCTCCAGTCAGTTGCTTTTTCATCTGTGGCTCTACGTTGTAATCAATAGTCTGGACATATGCAAATCAAGTAGCCAATAGGTCTACATAGAAAGGTCTAAGCCTCAGAAGACTATGACAAGACCTATAGTCATTTAACACTATTCGTCTTAATAATACTACTCCTACTTCTACTACCACCACCACTGCAACAACTACTACAACCCCACTACCATCGCTACTACAACTACTATCACAGTAACTTAAATCTCAAGACTGTACTCTTCAGCCGGGGTTGGGTCGGGAGTGCTTCTGAGTAGATAGCCTTGAAGAGGCGCTATATAAATTCTCCATATGAATGAATGAATGAATGAACTACAACAACAATAACAACAACTACTGCTGCTGCTGCTACTACCACTACCACTACCACTACTACTACTACTACTACTACTACTACTACCACCACCACCACCACCACCACCACCACCACCACCACTACTACTACTACTACTATAACTACGACGACGATGACAAGGACTAGTACTACCAGTACTACAACAGCTACTGCTACTATAATAATAATAATAATAATAATAATAATAATAATAATAATAATAATAATAATAATAATAATAATAATAATAATAATAATAATAATAATAATAATAATAATAATAATAATAATAATAATAATAATAATAATAATAATAATAATAATAATAATAATAATAATAATAATAATAATAATAATAATAATAATAATAATAATAATAATAATAATAATAATAACAACAACAACAATAATACTGATATCAAATATTATTATAACAATTATTATTATAACAATGATTAATGGTTATTATCATTATTATTAAGAATGGGTTTCGTCTACTGATGATGATGTTGTGATTTCTTGTTGAATTGTCTTAGGAAATGGAATAACAGACAACGCTATTCCCTATCTGGCCTTTGCAATGCTCGTAAGACATCTCTATATATTATGATCACATCACATGCATAATCATCATAAGCTTCGTTGGGTCATCTCGTTTAATCTAATCTAATCCAATATAATCCAATCGAAACCTAAATCTAATCAAATGACTTCTATATCTCCGTTTTAATCAATTGCATGTATGTCACCGTCACTCATTTCATGTAGGCCTACGTGAAATCTCAGCCAAGACTTAAAGAACCTTTGAGAAGGTAACTATTCCGACGGGTCTGGGAAATCAGAAGCCGAGAGGTCAGTAAGTAAGTTGTAGCAGGTCAATTTTAAAGTAAGTGGAGTGACAGAAAGGCAATGACAGAACGTTCTTGACATCGTCATCATCATCATTAACATCGTCATCATCATCGTAGTCTTCGTCATCATCGTCGTCGTCATCATTTTGCGGCGATTCTTCTTGAGCTGATCCTCTGATTTTCTGTTTTCTAGGAAAACGAGAGACTGGTCTCCATTAATCTCAGTCGAAACTGTTTGGGAGAGAGAGCAGGCGCTCCTCTTCAGAAGGCAATTGGTAGGGTCATTCAATTCTAATATTGTAATTAGTAACTTCTATTGCGCCGTTGTCTAATGCACAAGGCATCAACCGATGGCACACAAAAACCAAGCCGTTATCAGGTCAACATCTAGAAGATCAGTCCGTAAGACAGAAACCTAGGCCTATGGTTAATAAACATTTTCAAAGAGGTAAGTCTCAAGTTGAGAACGAAATGACACAAGCGACTTAGCAGAACAGGCAGAGACAGGAAGCGAGTTACAAAATCGAGGTCCTCCGCAACCGAAAAGGTCGTTCACCAAGAACAGTTCTAGTTCGAGGTATGACCAGAGAACGAGACTCGGAAGAACTGGGCGGATGGTGAGTTCGGAGAAAGAGGATATGCCCACTAGAATCATTTTTCGCTATAACCATCGCAAAATTCAATCGTAATCTTCATAATCTTAATCATAATCTTCGTCGTGTAAATCATAATCATAATACTGATCGTAATAATGCTAACATTCATCATCGTAATCACAACATTCATACTATTAATCATAACATTCCTCATATTAATCATAACATTCCTCATATTGATCATAACATTCCTCATATTAATCATAACATTCCTCATATTAATCATAACATTCCTCATATTGATCATAACATTCCTCATATTAATCATAACATTCCTCATATTAATCATAACATTCCTCATATTAATCATAACATTCCTCATATTAATCATAACATTCCTCATATTGATCATAACATTCCTCATATTAATCATAACATTCCTCATATTAATAATAACATTCCTCATATTAATCATAACATTCCTCATATTGATCATAACATTCCTCATATTAATCATAACATTCCTCATATTAATCATAACATTGCTCATATTAATCATAACATTCCTCATATTGATCATAACATTCCTCATATTAATCATAACATTCCTCATATTAATCATAACATTCCTCATATTAATCATAACATTCCTCATATTAATCATAACATTCCTCATATTGATCATAACATTCCTCATATTAATCATAACATTCCTCATATTGATCATAACATTCCTCATATTAATCATAACATTCCTCATATTAATCATAACATTCCTCATATTGATCATAACATTCATGATCTTAATAATGTAACTCTGTAACCAAGAAATGCTGGCGCTATATAACTTCTACGCTGTTTCGCAATGTCATAGATTAGTAGTCAGCAACAAGTAATGACTTGCTAATTACTTTATTTGATTAATTATGTTTAATTGGTCTTGAAACGCCTCCTTCTTTCAGCTGCTAATGAGACGTTGCTGAACCTCGATCTCAGCTGGAACCACTTCCGAGGACCAACGGGCGTCGCTATCATCAAAGGCATCACCGTCAGTAAACAATGCGCATTGTTATCAGCATCATCATCAGCATCATCATCCTCACATATAGCAGCCGACAGTTATCTAACCCAGATGAGAACCCACAGAAGGACCAATATGAAGCCCGCTTGGGTATATTAACCAAATCCTACTACATCTAACATAATTTCCGATGTCCGTCGCGTAACTTTGAGCTATAGGCTAAAGCGGACGAAGCCCGCCCCCGCCAGCTCCCAGCTGCCGGGTAACGCCCTCCAAGCCAGGCAGGTACACGGCTCCAGCTGACCTATCGACCTCTGGACAAAGCTTATGCACGCAAAGAGGGCCAAAGGGCTCGCTGAGGGATACAAGGGTTTCTCTCTCTGTGTCTCTCTGTCTCTGTCTCTGTCTTTCTCTCTCTCTCCAAGGGTAGCCAAACAATTATTGTTACGATAGATGTTCTATGCTAACTACTAGCGTCTCACTCTGTCCTTATACACGAACATCAATATGTTAATGTAAGTCTATGCAGATCTATCAATAAGTCTGTCTGTCTGTTTGTCCGTCCGTCCGTCCGTCCACTCAAACCCACCCACCCACCCACCCACCCACCCACCCACCCACCCACCCACCCACCCACCCACCCCCCATATCAAACACCGGATCCTTAGCTCAGGCATAGGTTCTCTCCACGCCTTGAGGGTCCTGCGAGTCCATGGGTTGCAGATCGAGTCCCTGCAGGTCGTGGCAAGGGCGACCACTGTCTCACGCCTACTAAATGCTGCTGCAGCCTGGTGGGGCTAGACATCTGCTGACGAACGGTCATCGCTTGACCGCCTGCTGAGGAAAATGCATTGAATGACCCTTCTTCCGCCCGCTGTGTGGAATCCTTTGCGACGATGGTCGCAGATTCAGAGGCTAGACTATTTCAAGCTGATATAAGATCCGTAATAACACACATGCCCTACAAGAACTGTTCCAACCTACCGCTCGTCGTCCGTACAACTTGGGCTCAAGGCCCAATTATTTCATGCTCCCGGAAACTTGAAAAAATGTAATGTAAGAATACAGTTATTGCATAAGATTCAAATCACGCTACAATAGGCCTACATCTCTTAAAATCGTTATTATTCATTTATAGGCTACAGGCCTATGTAGGTAAGCTAGCTGTGTGTCTGACTTTTCGATAGCGCCTCTTAAGACCTTCACATAGGTGTTTAAACATGTCTAATTATAATTCGTGAACAGTTCAGACGTAAGATAGTAGAAACTGTTTCGTGAGTTGCAGTTTGTGGGACATTAGTGCGTGTTTTTAATAAAGCCTTTTAGATAGGAATGGCCTATACACAGTGCTCAAGATAGCGCCGTATGCACGCATCGTCCTTCTATAGCGCAGGACCATCAAGCCCTTACGGTCGTTGATCGAAACTATCGTCGACGATGTTTGTGCAACATAACCTCAACGTTTGTGGCGGATCGTTCTACACTCTGAATCAGAAATTTGACATTAGAGTTTTTAACCTTGATGCGTTCGCTCCCAAACGAAAGCATATCGTGAACTGTTTCGTAGAGATCATAATTTTCATAGACCCATTTACACAATACCGGAAAGTTAGGATTTAAAAAATAACGCTTACGTAATAGAGGTTATATCATGACCAGTCTAAACCAGTCATACAGGGCATGTGGGGTCTTATTGGGCCACAACAGCGCAGGCAGACGAGCAGGGAGCAGCCAACGGTACCAGGAGTGTCTTGGTGAGTCACAGCACAACGCCAACTGGCATCTTATTTCCATCTGCAAGCTTCAATCCTCGGCGTGATTAGCACTTACTGTTGGGTCTAGACGAAGTGGTGCAATGGAATGGAGAAGCACGACAGAGGTCTACGCCATGATTCAAATCCCCATCGACCTTGTGTCAATAACTACTGTAAAATGCTTAATTATGCTGCGTGTGAATTAATATTAGACTGAAACACAATTGTCCACGATTTCGGAAGTAGCGTATACCATTGTATTTTGTACTAAGTGTCAATACAGGTAAGATCAGAATTTCTTAAAATAAAACGCACGAATCAAAGGACAATTTTTTAAGTTACGCCAATTTTGTAAACGAATTTTCACTGTATATCTTATATGTCTCTTCAACACAGTTCAATTATATAAAACAGCAGATTAAAGTATCCAAGAAACGACTATTCCCAGAAATATCCAAAATATTGAAAACAAATCGAACTCATTTAATATCCTTTCGTTTGGTTTATTCTTCTGTGAAACGGAAGATAGTTAAACGACCGTGTTCATAATGACCATAATTTGATTTACATATGACCTCATTCCTCTCGCTGTCGCAATGCATACATTCGAGATGATAAAATTGGTCTTCATCCTGCTGCGGAAGGGAAAAATCCAGAAGATTAAATTCAGAATCTAAAAGCTCGATTTTTCCTTCGTCCGGTTCAGTTATCATAATTCTATCGTAAATACCTGTAAAATGCACATAACTCAATAGACTGAGTGATGATAGATACTGGCGTACAATGTTCCCAGTCGTATCGATCTCTAGCAATTTTATTCGATGTTTTTGGTCCTCAGAAGAGACCAAAACCAAGTTTCCATTTGATTTTGGAATTACATCGGTAACATAACATATGCACTCATCAATATCTGGGGACAACATTATTTCATGTTGCAAGGAACCATTCGCGTTATATACGAGTACTACATCGGGATCCTCTCCCTCCTGCTCTAAAGCGATTATTAGGCTACCATTGGCCGAGACGCGTATCGTAGAAATTGTTACCCTGTCATCATTAGGCCCAATCCATGATGACATGCTAAACTGGTGTTCGTCATCTTTCGTTATGCGTGAGACTGAAAGACAGAAATTGTTTAATAGTCCTACATATACGCAGTTTGACACGTTGCAAGCTGCCATGTACACCGGACGAGTTCCTGGTAGCGGGATAACATCCTTCACCTCCACCATATTGTTGCGGTTGTAAACATTAATAACATAGTCTTCATCACGTGGTCTGCAGAGCATAAATATTTCGTCCTTCAATGTAGTCATAGCATAGATTCTTGACTGGATCGGAGACTGATGCAAAATTTCCAAACGAATCGGCTGCTGGGCTGAAAATAATACTCTGATTTATTTATTGCGCAAAGGAAATGACTCGTATTAAAACATGAAATATAATTATCAAAATGCACTCATTCATGCATTTGCACGTGTAAAGTCTAGTCAAGAAATAGACTGTGCTATCTCAATCGTCAAACAGCATGTGCAATTAACTTGAAACTTAAAATGAACTTGAATCGTAGAATATAGATTGGAAGACGCGCGGGAATGTTAAACCTTGCACGCGTCAATATGAGCTGTAACTTGTCTAGACTTATCCATGGATATTGTTCGTGTGGGGACGTATTGACAGTCTTGTGACTGTAGTCATAATAATACCCTGCTGGATTGTCAATCGAGAGGGGAGTTCATATTCCCGGCAAGGCAGAAATTTAGTTTAAGATTTCTGCTCATTTTTGCATATGCAGCCAATTCAGTCACATGCTGACCGTACACGACTATATACACCGTCAATTGGAAGAGTAGACAACGAGGCAGTGGGGTGGCCACGCGCACAAATAGAAATATGAAACATTCTAAAGCGCCATTTTAAAAGCCAAGCGCATGGGAAACTAGCTTATTCGTGACTTCCTCAATTTTAGCTTAATTAAGAGTCCTGACGCACTGACCTTAATTCCAAATTCAGGTCTTATAATTTCGTAAGCAAGAATAAAGCTTAGAATTATATAATAATTTGAATAAAGCTTCTTAATATTATGAACTAACCAGTGCCGTCTAGAGTTCTATGCACTTCATTTCGAAAGAAGTTGGTCGAAAGGATGCTGCTCCATTGCGAACAGACAGTTCTTAGTCTGCTTTCATTTATTACAAGATCAGCCTTTTCTTTCCATACACTTTTGGCCAGCTTCAAATCCTTCAACTCCATTACTACGGCTTTAACGAGGATACATTGAAGTAGCTCGATCGGTAGATCTTGCAGCTACAGCAAACACATAGAGCAGACTTTCAAAGTCAACTTATATTAGTAGGTTAAGCTGAAATCAAAACACGTGGACGAACTGAACGCAGCCCAGAACTTAGATCTTAATTCACACCTGATTCTGGATACTTGACTTATTCACACGTTGAAAAAGGGAGGAGAGTAAGTGAGATAGAATCTAACTCTGCCACTGCTCGTACTCTGGCAAAAAACGCCTGGAGAAAGGAGGGCGACGCTAATAACCTTTGTTATGACACAGTGTGGTTAAACAGCAACTAACTAGATAGAACCTGTCTTTGGCAGTTTTACTTTGTTATCATTTTTAGGCCGCATACAATTTTCTACTTTTTCCGACCTTCCAGTAGTTATTCAATTATTAACATTTTTAACCAGTTAAAAAAACCTGGATCCATCATTGTGCTGATTTGAGATTGTATTAAAATAAGCGACTAAATCGAAACACAGCTTTTGCTCAGCATGCTGTAAGCTCCGGTCCAAGATTGATATGACAAAGACAACGTATCCTGAGCCCGGTGTGCGACGGTTAAGAAAAACTGCAGACCCTATAGCAACAGGATCGCTAAGACGTCTAGATAGACTTAAACAAAATATTCTGTTGAAACCGACGAATGATGTGATGCATTTAGACACAAATTGCTGCCTCGATTTCGAATCGAAATACTGTTGAGTTATAGGCCCTAATAAGAATATTTGGCTAGAGAAAAAGCATGCAACTATCAGATCTCACTATTCAATGAATTCACAAAGTTTAGATCAGACGAAGAATTTGGAATTACAGTTTAAAGTCATATAGCTTACCGTTGTATTACTCAGTAAGTCGAGTTTTGCACGTTTATCATTGTCTTCTCTTTGGAATAGTGCTACAAGTAGAATAACAAAATGATCTTTATTAGCGCCAGACAAACGAACGAACTTCGTAACAACAGCGCATAAAATAATGAAACATTGCACAGTGGTAGTAAAAAAAAGATGCAGTATTAGGACCATTTTGAGTTAAACCGTAGTTTATTTTGGTAGGTTAAATGATACACTTCCATTGAAACTTCATAATACGAAAAATAATAATCATTGTTCATCCAACTTCTACTTTCAGTTATAGGCCTATGGCAATCGATCATCGAGCTTCTAGTTTGAGCTATATTTTCATCAACCATCCAACTTCCTAGTTTCAGTTGTAGTACGAAATGTTTTCATCGCTCATCCACGGCAATAATTTCGGCAAATAAACTGATATATTTTGATCGCAATTCCAACTTTTAGTTTGAGTTTTATTATGTGATATGTCGATCAATCATCCAGCTTCTAGTTTCAGTACTATTCTCATCAATTATCCATCTAGTTTGAGTCTTACAATGAAATAATTTTCCTACGCGGTAATTTACCAACCTAATCGACGGTTTTACCCCAATTGGAAAAGTGTAACTTAATAGCCTATAGAGTTATATTGCTTGGAACTAAGAGAATAAACTTTATATCTGAAATTTGAACAAAAACTAACAGATTTGATGTTCGAACAATCATGAGAATGTTCAAAATGGCGGCTGAAGGCTGACGCGTGGGAGCGATCAAACGTAGCAAAAATGTTCGTCCGAGCTGCTTTAATTAATAAAAATCATTAAACTCTACTAATAAACAACCGGTAACTATTCCTGATATTTTATGCGAACTTTTGGCGATTTATCAGTAACGAAGAATGTCGAAAAAGACTATTAAGGTGGACGACCTTATTGACGTTGTCCAAGACGATCGTATATTGGACGTACTCGTGGTGCGACTAACAGCATGTTTGACTCCGTTGGTCGAACTACTGATAACCAAATTTACTGAAAGTTTCAGAGCATCCGTCGATGAACTTGTCCACAAAGTAACAACTGAAAAAATAGCTGAGGCTAACAAACTCACTGCAGAAAAATTCACTAAATTGGAGGAGGACAACACAACTCTGCGCAAGCGGCTGGATGAAATGGACAACCAAAGTCGCCTCGATACGCTTATCATTCACGGCCTTCACGTTCCAGCCCACATCGGCTCTGTCCCTAGTGGTCTGGTCTCCTCGAAGCCGTATGATCACTCCAACCAGGATATGGTACAGGCGGTCTTGAATCTGTGTCACACTCGTCTCAACCTGTCGATAAGTGATTCTGACATATCCTTTACTCACTACATTCCACAAAAAAGTGGAAACATATGCCGACCCATCTTGATCAAATTCACCTCTCGTAGAGTACGCAACATGGTCTTTGCAGCTAAGAAGCTGCTTCGTCAGTCATCTGGGCAGCCTCAACACAATGATGCACCAGTCTACATCAATGAAAACCTCACAAAAACCAATGCAACCGTTTTTGCACAGGCACGCAAACTGGTCCGCAATAAACGTATAGCCTCTGCCTGGACTGCAGGAGGCATCACCTGCGTCAAATTCAAGGACCTTCCTGATGAAAAGCCAACAAAAATCCTCTGCTTGAAGGACCTCCCACAAGGATGAACTGTCTACCATGGAAACTTCAATCAACTTTTGTGAGATCAACTTTTGTGAGTTCAATAACAATTTTCATTTCCAAAGCAGGAGTAGAAGGCAAAATATCATATCAAACTATATGTCATTACCTGTCATTTTTCTTTATTATTGAACTTGTCTTAATTGCATATATTGACCTCCATCATTGATCATCTTATGAGTTCAAAAAGATCTCTGCAGCCAAGTCTGTTCACTAACAAGGGCAGAAAGTAAATTATCTACTTTACTATTCATCAATATCTGCATTGTTATTTTTGCTTACCTTATGGAACTTGATTTAATGATGATTATTGACCTACATTGTGAACATTTTGTCTATGCTAGATGATTTAGGTGGTGTGTATGAACTTGTTTTGATGTTGATTACTGGTACTGACTCATACTGACCATCATCATTGACCTTTCTGTAAGACTACTAATGATTATTATGACCCAGACAGGTCACCATCTTGGTTGGAAGGCATAAATGCCTGCCTCTCGTTTTTGTCCATTGAGCTTGACATGTTGTCTACTGGTTTATGTTGCTATCTGCTGGTTTACGTGCTGTTTGCTGGTTTTTACTACATATGCATTTCGGAAACTCAACCTCTTTGGCCAGGTCTATATACAAGCAAGAGTAGGTAATCAGCTATACATGGTAAACATTTTGTCAGTACCTACATCTCTCACTGAGTGTTGAATACGACCCGAAATTGATTACTCAATTATCTTATGAGCATTTCTTGACTTACATAACATTAAATTGGCCTCATTATAATTTATTAACTTGATGTGAAGTTGTTTTCTGGCTTGTCCTGGCCCTCTTCATTGATATTTTGTGATTACTATGATGTTTCTATTTTGACCAGGAAGTTAGTCAATACTATGAGCATTTTACGAGTATGTTCATTATATTTTAGAAATGGCTTTGATATCACATTGAGTTGGATGTACAAGTTAACATGTTATGAACAGTGATTCTCCCATGTACATTGCAACCTGCTATGGATTATCTCACATTGTCTCACATCACCTAAACAACACAATTCCAAATTACTACAAAAATTCCCACTATTATTCTTACGTAATTAACCTAATCAGTGCTTTCTCTAATTAGGAATTTGGTATCACTAGATTGTCTTTCTATAAGTACACTTAGTTGAACAATCGTGGTCATTGTATCAGTTGCTGTTGTTTTGTTTTCTTAATATCACACACTATGTTTTAACTGCTATCTAATTCGAATGATGGATGTATTATTCCAAATGCAGCTCAGTATAATTTGCACTAATGAACTTTATTCAAGCTCAAGCTCCCTTATTGCCTTTGAGTGTAGTGTGTTGTTTTGTGGGATAACCCCACCCTTTATTTGAGACTTATATGTCTCTTTTAGTTAAGAATTTGATAGTTAAGGATCGTTCAATTGACAATATTTTGTGTTTGTTGTGTGGGTCGCAGCGCTCTCACATGGACGCTGAGAAGGCACTTCCCTCCCAAAAGCAGAATGATACTTGGATATGCAATAAATGTTATTTAACCCAATTGCCATTTGCCAACCCGGGTGACCCTGACCATCTCTCTATTTCTTATGCAATCGATTCTCCTAGCATGTCCCAGGACTTCCTGGATAGCCTTCCCAGGTTCGAGGTATTCTCCGAAACCCAGTCTAATAGACCCCTATTAAATAATTATGACCTAGATCCTGACGACAATTATTTCACAATCAAACCAGAGGACCACGGTTACAGATCACCTTCTCAAGTTATACCCATATTAAATACCCACCGCACCACTTACAGTTTTTCATTGATACACATCAATTGCAGGAGCCTACTCAATAAGTTAGATGACTTAAGACTTGTAGTTGAAGAAATGCAACCCTCAATTCTTGCCTTAACGGAAACATGGCTTACTGATGACCTAGAAGAGATGGGTGTTATTCCAGGTTACACCTTCACTCATAAATCCAGACCCACTGGACATGGTGGTGGTGTAGGTCTTTTCATAAAAAACGGTATCCAGTTTAACCTTTTACCAAATTTCTTAGAATTTCCCTCAAATCACACCTCATATGAGGGCTTATTTGTTAACCTACCAAACGATAGAGGTAAGCAGTTACTCGTAGGTGTAATTTACAAACCCCCTGGCCAATCCCTTCTTACTTTCAATTCAGAATTCGACCAGGTTCTAACTAAGATCACCCAGTCAAAAAAAGATGTGATAATAGCTGGTGATTTTAATATTGATCTACTGAAATACTCTAATCATGCTGCAACTGGTAATTATGTTGATATGTTATCCTCACATCACATCCTACCCGTCATTAGCAGACCTACTAGAATAACTTCTACTAGTTACTCCCTGATTGATAACATTCTAACTAACATCTGGCCCAAAACCATCCATTCCTCTATACTAGTGCTTGATATCTCTGATCATCTCCCTGTTTTGGCATGGTTTGACCTAAATTCTCCCCTAATCCGTTTGAATGCCCCTATCATGAAACGAATTATCAACAGTAATACGATTAAGCAATTTCATCAAAATCTCAGTCAATCGGATTTTACCATTGCACTTCAACAATGCAATGCGCCTGACTCTAATGCAGCCTATGAATCCTTCCTCACCAAATATAAGCAAGTATATAATTCAGCATTTCCCATGCGTAATGTCACCACTAGCAAGTATAATTCCCCTAGCAATCCCTGGATGACTGATGGCTTATTAATCTCCTGCAAAAAGAAAAACAAACTTTATAAGAAATATATGAAAACTCCAAATGAAATCAATAAAGCCAAATTTATCTCATACAGAAACTCTTGTAAGAAGGTTATGACCAAAGCCAAACGGGACTACTATGCTACCCAATTTGCTAGATACAGTCATGATCTGAAAAAAACCTGGCAAATTATTAAATCCCTCATCAGTAATGGAACTCAAGATACCCACATTGAAGAAATTGTTGTTGATAATCAATCTATAACGGATAACTCTATAATAGCTGATAAATTCAACTCCTACTTCTCTTCTATTGCCAAAAATCTCTCGAGTAAGATATCTCCCTCTGCTAGACAATTTCCGGACTACTTGGACCCTCCAATTCCTAATTCCTTTGCGCTCTACCCCACCTCTCCCGAAGAAATTATTCACCTGAGTCAGAGTATCAAACTGTCACATAGTACGGGAACTGATTGCTTAGACCCAACGATTGTAGGACCCTCTGTTCACCTCATAGCCGAGCCGCTTTCTATCATATTCAATTGCTCTCTGAGAACTGGTACTGTTCCTTTAAGTATGAAATCATCTATTATATCTCCCATCTTCAAACAAGGAAATAGAAGCGACATAACTAACTACAGACCAATCGCAATACTGCCCTACTTCTCGAAACTACTAGAAAAAATTGTTTATTCAAGATTATATAACTTTGTAGAAAAAATGAATCTCCTATATCCTCTACAGCATGGCTTCAGAAGTGGTCATTCTACTATTATGTCTCTTATTGATATACATAACCAAATTACAAAAGCCATTGATACTAACAAAATTTCCATTGGAGTATTTCTCGATCTAAGTAAAGCTTTCGATACAGTAGACCATGAAATCTTACTTAAAAAATTAGAGAACTTTGGAATCCGGGAACACCTCTCTCCTGGTTCAGAAGCTATTTGTCCTCCCGACATCAACAAGTTAAATGTAATCAAGAGATATCCAGCACTAAACCTATATCCTATGGCGTCCCCCAGGGGTCCATCCTAGGTCCTCTTCTGTTCCTTATTTACATTAATGACCTTTCTAAAGCCTCATCGCTCCTCCACGTCGTACTGTTTGCTGACGATACAAATGTATTCCTCTCTGGGTCCTCTCCCCGTCAAATTGCAACGACCACCAACATTGAATTAAACCTTATTTCTGAATGGTTTAAAGCTAATAAATTATCCCTTAACATAAATAAGTCCAACTATATACTATTCTCTTCAAGCCATAAACTAATTCCCCAGCTCAGTGAACCAATTTTAATTGACAACTTACCAATACCCCAAGTTTCCTCTGTTAAATTTCTGGGTATTCACATTGACCAACACATCAACTGGTCTGTCCATATTGCTCAAATTGCAAATAAAATTTCTAAATCCGTTGGGATTATCACACGCATTTCCTCACTCATTCCCTCAAAAATTCTGTTAAATCTTTACTATTCACTTGTATACCCTTACCTCTCTTATGGCAATTTAGTCTGGGCAGCAAACTACAAGTCAAACTTACAACGTCTTGTAGTCCTCCAAAAGCGCATTATTCGAGTCATTACTAGATCCCCAAGGAATTCCCATACCTTCCAATTATTCCAGTCCATGGGCTTATTGACCATTGCCAGTATAACATCTTATCAAATCTGCGATTTCATGCACCGCTATACCTTCAATTCACTACCCAATGCATTTTTAAACTTTTTCACAAGTACTTCGGATATTCATCCCTACCCTACTAGGAATAAATCCAACACTTACCAGATTGAATTTGCACGTACTAACATACGGAAATTCTCAATAACCTATCTAGGACCAAAACTATGGAATAGTCTCCCCTCTGATTTACGACACATTCCAAGTTACTATGTTTTTAAAAAAAGCCTTCGTTCACACCTACTTATTAGACAGATTGCCCAGTGACAGCCTGCTGCGACCCCCTCCCATCTGATTTATTTTACTTTGTTGTTTTTTTTGTTGTTTTTTTTTGTTGTTTTTCCTTTTTCCTTTTTTTTGCCACTAAGTCATACTATTCTGTTAACTAGTTGCCCACCTTTTGCAAATTCGTTGTCTCTAAATAGGTCTCAAAGGCTCATGTGTACATGGCCGTTGTCGAGTTTTGTTAAGTAAATGGGGGCCCTTACTAGCGGGACCCTGGTCCTTTTAGGGCTTCCTATTGACCACTCACAGCATGATATAGCCTTCTAAACCCATGAATATCTTAATGTTTCAAACCTTTTCAGCATCATAGTGGCTATTTAAATTATATTTTCTTGTATATTGTCACGTTTGCTTTGTGGATCAATAAACTGATTGATTGATTGATTGATTATAGCCCTATCACAATTTTTATATTTAGACAGAGCAATGCAAACAGCAGCTGATAGTCGCCTGTGCTTTGCCTACACTACTGAATATTACGCGTAAACAAAGAAATACTGTGCAGACTGCAAAGGATTGACTAAGAAGTCCTGACCAGCATTCCAATTCCCAAGTGTTCATCAAAGAATACTGACTTAGTCACTGAATCTGCATAGAATTATAAAACGCATTATCAGAAGAGTTCTTGTATTAACTTACATTCTGAGCCTTCATTCGTTTGCTCATCATCTTTTTTGGATTCAGCTGATGTTCGTTTCTTCGACATAGTTTAAGGAAAGAATAAACGTCGCCTTTTTTATCACAAAGAACGTCAATATTGCAAGAAACACCAAACGGTCGTAGGTAGTCGCTGAGGAAATCGAAAAAGAGTAATCAATGAAAGTGCTATTTGCAAATGCTAACCACTTACGACAAATTATTAATTTAAAACTATATTAAATTTAAAGAAGTTATCGAAGGCTTGAAACACATAATGGCGTCCGGAAACCATAATATGACGTCACACAAAGGACGCGATATCAAACACTTCGTAGAACCATGATGTAAAAGTCATTAATCATTAATATTATTTGCAAGTGTCATTATATTATATATATAATATAATAATTAAATGGAGATACTAATTATTATTAGAAAACAACTGATAAACCAGAGTTGCGACGAAACCTACGCCGCGTTCATCTCCTTGAACTTCGTTCGGGTTGCGATGAAAAGGCGACACCTGTCGAGGCGACCGCTCATTCACCCTATGAGCCAATATAACATCCGTGCGTTTTGAGCAAGGCATCGTGGAAGGGATTGGCACAAGACCTAATAACAGTACCGAAATAATTGAGCGCAAGGTTGATCTTTACTGTCGTCTATAAACAAATCTCCATAATAGAGCTCCCTAAATGTCAGCAGATTATACTCATTTGGCAATCGCTGTTTACCGAGGACAGAATTCGGTTGTAAAATATGTCTCATGCTTCACAAACGTTTTACGTTTAAATCAGAGACTTCGCTTTGTTTCATGGTCGCACATCGTTCCAACAAAAAAATTCTGCGCTCAATCAACCGACAATAACATTTAACTCTGAAATTCGCTGCCCAGTTCTCTGCGGTTTTTCCATCTCTTCTTATTTCATTCCGGTCTAAACTTGAGAATCGTCTGTTTCAATTACTAGCTTAACGTATTCTGATATATCATTCATTTATCGTGTCTGCGTGTGCGTACAATCGTAGGCCAACGTCCACCTGACGAGCGTCGATCTGTCGTATAACGGTCTTTCAGACGCTGGAGCCGTCGCTCTGTCTCGATGTCTTCGGGTCAATCAGGTCCTTCTCCATCTCAACGTCACCAACAACCGCATCTCAGCCAAAGGAGCCGTTGCCATGGCGACCGGACTCGGCAAGAACGCCACCCTGCTCACCCTCAGGGTAGGTATACCTTCGATATACACGCATAGATAGAGAAAGACGCAGAGAGATAAAGATACAGAGGAAAACACAAGATGACAGACAGACACACTTAGAAGCATACACAGATAGATGCATCCAGTAATAGCCACACAAACTTACGCATCTATGTATCATAGACACAGACACAGAGAGACACACACATACAAACACAGACACACATACACGGACATCTATGATGGTATTTGCATTAAACGAAGATAAGATTAGTGTCCCCTTTCTTTATGCAGGCTTTGGACTGGCGCCACCAGGCGGAGTTAGAACACTGCTAATCCAAATGACAACCAGTCTTTAGGGCACACGATTGTAGCAGTGTTTAATCTAGACGTCTTTTGGGGGGGGGAAATTCCCCCCCCAGGATTGAAGTTTCCCCCCAGAACTCAGCAATATTGTAAGGCGGAGACCTTTTTGGGGGGGAAATTCCCCCCGAGAAACCTTGTTTCCCCCCAGAACAGGGGGACTAGATTACACACTGGATTGTAGTACTCAGGTTCTACGCACTTAGGCCTATGTTAAATCCGGTTGATGCCTTGTGAAAAAAAACACAGGCGCTATAGAAGTTGCCAATTAATATTTCCCCTCTCCTCAAATTAGAAATGTTGGTCGTTGGATGTTGTAGATCGGGAGGAATCCGTTGACGGAAGAAGGTGCGTTGAAGTTGCTCAACGCTGTCTCATCCGCCACAAGTCGACTCCAGGAACTCGATCTTAGTGTCAGTTCTACGGATTCCTCTCCTCAAACTATCTTATCATTATCAGTGATTTATTTATTATGCGCCACTATCTACTCACCAAGCATCAATCGATGGCGCTGAGCAGTGGCGTAACAACCTAGCCGGGGGCCCTTGGACATTCTTGGCATGGGGGCCCTTACCCATTAAAACGTAAAAATAATGATATAGCTATATTTTAAACTGCAGTTAGATTAAAAAAGAGTATTAAATGTTCTCATTAATGACCCATATTTCAAATCACATTAATAGTTCAAGACAAAAAAGAACACAAAAAATGTATTGCCTACGTACACTTGCAGTAGGCCTAGGCCTAATATAATGTATGCAGTTCTCATATCATGTCATCTATATATCACGGAATTGGCTACATGTCTTTGTGCTGTTTGTCACTCACCCAGTCACCGTCGCCAGTGCTGAGCGCTCCATCTCTGCAGTTCTTCAGAGAATTACTTCACGAATTTGGCTATTCTAGCTTTACTATGAGCAAATTTGTCTATCAAGTCATCAATATTCAATTGTTTTGCACATTCGATTTTCGATCGCAAGAAGAGCAAGACCATCAAGCCTGTCCTGTGAGGTAGTGGATCTAAGATACGTCTTTATAAGTTTCAACTTGGAGAAGGAGCACTGGCAACGGTGACTGGGAGTCCCAATAGTCTGGGAGAGTGTCAAAAGCACACAGGCAGTACTGTAGCCAAGCCCAATATGAGTTTCAGTATGTCCAACACAGTTTTTGTTGTTTCGAGTTCCTTGCTGAACTCACGTCTGAAGGACCGCGCCTCTGACAAAAAATCGGGGCCGATGTCCGATTAATATGTTTGTTGCAGTTTTGTTGCTGCTAATTCCAAATGAACATCGGATAAGTGCAGAAGAGATTTGGGATAGCCTAAAGAAAACTAAACGCTGCAGAAACTAAACACTGCCCTTCAAAACGACTCTTAAGCTGAGGAATTGCTGTCTACAATAGCGAAAAATACATCACTCTTGAAAGTTATTTCTGGTTCGATCGTCACTGTTCAGTTCACCAGAGAATTTATTTGTGCGACTCTTTCTAACTTCGGCGTAGCCTAATCTTACAAAGAGCTGACTGATTGCTGTAGCTGTAGTAATGATAGATTCATATGAATCACGCATGTTAAGTCAAATGCCACAGAGAGAAGTCTGGTAGCGCTGCTGTAGATAGGTCTATATATATAGACTGATTGAAGTGCACGAGATGCACTGTCAATTGTCAGTAACAATTGTTCCCAAATGATAATAAATATATGAACTTAAATTTCTCCATGTTTGGCTTCAAACCATGCAGTGGCATCACTTCTCTCCGTGGAATCTTTGCTCTCGAGGCAAATTCAGATTTTTAGCGTAGGCCTAACGTTTAAGGTTTAAGGCATTAGTAATGTTTCACGAAGTGAAACAGATTATAATTACTTATATTATATACTAATTACAAAAGCAGAGCAGCAAGAAGTTCAGAACTGCTATTCTAAATTAGAAGTTCCATACCTTCAGTTGAGTCTTAGTTTCTCTGGTTCAAGATAGCTTTAGCCGTCGATTAAAAATTTAATTAGAAGTCGTTTTTAAGTAAGCGAATGACTGTATTCTGAACAAGAAAGACGTATTGTACTTTCACGTGAGGCTGAGGAGCACGAAGACTGCAGTCGTTGTAGACAGTGTAGTGTGTAAAGGGTACAAGGCTTTTAGAGAGACATTGTCAAGGAGACAGATTGCAACAGAGACAGAACGAGTGAGAGAGAAAACGAGAGAGACATAGACAGAGAGCGAGCTATAGTGAGAGAGCGAGAAACAGATTGAACAATTAGGCAGATAATATTACAGACATTGCTTAGCACTGGAGCTGAGAGATATGCGTATACCGTAAAGTGTGTGCAGTAATGTGCGCCTAAAAGGGAGAATATGACTCATGGGTTTTCATTGTACTGTGCGTGGATTAGGGTCAAATACCCCGACCTCGGCGACCTAGATAGACAACACGTACATATGTATCATATATACAGGCTATTCCTCAGGCTGCAGAGAAGCTCAGACCTAGGTGGGCCTTGATGTGGTACTTTTGAACACCGTAGGGCGTACGCGTAGGCTATATATGTCATCAGAACCAAATATGTCAATGAACCAATTAAAAAATGTCTGCGCTCGGAGGAAAATGAAATAATAGGGCACTAAAGCAAAATGTCACACAGGGTGCGCAGTAGGAAAGCTTGGGGCCCTTTCGACCTCGGGGGCCCCTGGACTTTGTCCACCCTCGTTATATGGTTGTTACGCCACTGGCGCTGAGTAATAATGAGTGAAGGACTTACTCAACGTCCCTACACAGTACCGTCTCAGAGGAGGAGGATCGAACCCGAACTTTCCACATTACAAGGCAAACGCTGAGACAGACATATGCAGACAGACAGACAGACGGACGGACAGACAGTGGCAGACGGACGGACGGAGAGAGACAGACGGACAGACAGACAGATAGGCATACAGATAGACAGACACAAACAGACAGACAGACAGACAGACACAGAAAGGCATACAGATAGGCACACAGACATACAGAGACAGACAGAATGAGACAGAGAGAGGCAGACTGACAAACTTTAATTAAAACATTGAAGTCGTTTTCTGTATCGATGGATTTTAGGACATTTGTGTGAAGCGTGCTTTCGATCAGTTGTACGAAAAGATCCGAGAGCAATCACCGGACAGGAATCTCACAGTCAAACATGGAGGGGTTGTCGACAAAGCCAATTCCAACAAAACACGATAGATGACGTCATTTCAGCTCAAAAACAGAACTGACCAATTATTATTAATAAAGATAAAAGGTTCATTAAAATAAAAGTTTTTTTAGTAAACACCTTCCCATTTGATTCATTCATCACCCTGTTATCTGTCTGCCTGGTTTGATCCCTCCCGGATTCTGGCCTGGCACCGAAGTGGATCAAACAACGTGGCTCTTGATATAGCGTCGGTGTGTAAACCTCATCTCCCTGACGCGGATTCGGACATTTACATTACATAAAGAGGACCATCAGCATTAGATTCCTACACTATATATAGCGTTAATATTTGGTCAGGTCATGACCAAATATTAAAATTACGCTACAATACATCTCTTAAAATCGTAATATTCATTTATAGGCTAAATGTAGCCTAGTAGGTAGGCTACATCTGTGTCCGACTTATCAAAAGCACCTTTAAAGATCCTCGCAGAGATGTCTAAACAAGTCTATTTATAGCTCATGAATAGTTCAGACGTAAGATAGTAGAAACTGTTTCGTCAGCTGCAGTTTGTGGGACATTAGTGCAGGGGATGTTTTGAGAAAAATTTATCACTGCACAAAATCGCGAGTCTATAGTGGGTGTCAATTATAAAAATCATAAATAATTATGAATTGCAATACATTTCCTACACAAACAGCCTTTCATTACTGCACTTTTCAAATTATCGCTGCACATTTTGTGCATCATTGCACGTTAAAACAATCCCTGCATTAGTGCGTGTTTTTAATGAAAACATGTTACATATGGATGGTACATCGTCATGCCAAGGCGCGGGACCATCAAGCCCTCACGGTCGTTGATTGAAACTATCGTCGATAATAATAATAATAATAATAATAATAATAATAATAATAATAATAATAATAATAATAATAATAATAATAATCTTCGTTTAATATCTTCAAACTGACAATTACGCAGTTTGATTACAAATCAGTATGAACGGATGATCACAAGTTATTACAGGAGTCGAATTTAACTGTACACGGCAGCCATGCAAGGCGCCCATCACGTCCTACATCTCATTTTATCAAACGCGCCATCTCGCGAATGAAAGGCTGAGTGGACCTAAATTTGGGGAGGTAGCGGGAAGCGATCCCGCTACCGCTTGCTCTTCACGCCAGTGATGTTACCACTACTCTATGGACCCCCCCCCCGTCGATGACACTTGTGCAACAAAACTGACCTCTCGGCGGATCGTTCTGAACTCTTAATCACAAACTTAACATTAGAGCTTTTAGCCTTGATGCGTTCACTCCCTGACGAAAGCATATTGTGAACTGATCATAGGCCTATATCGTTTACGTAATACCGGAAATTTGGAGAAAAACAAGGATACGCAATACAGGTTAGTCCTTGACGGGTCTAAACCAGTCATACAGGGCATTTGGGGTATCAGTAAACTACAAGAGCGTAAGCATACGAGCAGGAAGCAGCTAATGGTACCACGAATGACTTGGTGGATCACAGTTCAACGCAGACTGGCATCAGGTTTCCATTTGCCAGCTTGCGTGCTCGGCGTGATTAGCACTTTCTGTAGACGAAGCGGTGCAATGGGATGGAGATGCATATGGCAGACGTCTCCGCCATGCAAATACCCCATCCATCTTGAGTGAAACACCAAAATGCTTAATTAGTCTGTGTGTGAATTAACATTGGACTGAAACACTACTTTCCACGATTTCGGACGTGGCACACCATTGCTTTTTAATAAGTAAATGTCAATCAGAATAAGATCAGAATCTGTTAAAACAAAACCCACGAATCACAAAAAAACAATTTTTTTCTGTTGCGTCCATTATGTAAAAGAATTCTCAATGTATATCTCATAAGTCTCTTTTAACACAGTTCAGTTATAGAAAACGGCAGAGAATAATAGTAATGGCATGACCATTCCCAGAAATATCGAATTTATTTAATAGAAATTGTCCTAATCGTTAACATACTTTCTTTTAGTTTATTCTTCTGTGAAGCGGAAGATAGTTAAAAGCCCGTATCCAGTACCATTATAATTTGATACACATGCGACATCCTTCCTCTCGCTGTCGCAACGCATATGCTCGATATAAGAAAATTGATCTTCATCCTGCTCTGGAAGACAAAAATCCAGGAGATTAAATTCAGAATCTAAAAGCTCGATTTTTCTTCGGTGCTGTTCAGTTATGATAATTCTATCATAACTACCTGTAAAATGCACGCTTCCCCATTCACTGAGTGACGATAGATAATTGCGCACAACGTTCCCACTCGTATCGATCTCCAGCAATTTCATTCGTTG
Organism: Allolobophora icterica; assembly: GCA_963556255.1. Taxonomy (NCBI): domain Eukaryota; kingdom Metazoa; phylum Annelida; class Clitellata; order Crassiclitellata; family Lumbricidae; genus Allolobophora; species Allolobophora icterica. The sequence continues at coordinate 55,310,927 of OY744611.1, read as the reverse complement.
TGTTTCGTCGTCAGAAGAAACCAAAACCAAGTTTCCGTTTGATTTTGCAATTACGTCCTCAACACAATATATGCACTTATCAAAATCTGCATTCAACATTATTTCATGTTGCAAGGAACCATTCGCATCATATATGCTTAGGCTTATTGCTTTGTAATCAACTCCCTCATGCTCTAAAAGGATAATGAGACTACCATTGGCGGAGACGCATATAGGAGCGCATTGCTCCCCATAATCACTGATCCATGGTGATATGTTGAACTTGTGTTCTTCATCTTTCGTAATACGTGTGATCGAACGGTTGCTTAGTGCTACATATACGCAGTTTGACACGTTGCAAGCTGCCATGCACAGCGGATATGTTCCTGGTATCGGGATGACATCTTTCACCTCCACCATATTGTTTCGGTTGTAAACATTAATAACATAGTTTTTATCACGTGGTATGCAGAGCATAAATATTTCATCGTTCAGTGTAGTCATATCCTGGATATATAACTGGATCGGAGACTGATGCAACTTTTCCAAACGAATCGTCTGCTGGGCTGAAAATAATACACTTCTTTTTTAATTGCGCAAAAGAAATGATAAAAGCCAAGTTAAATATAATAAACAAACACACATTCATGCATTTATCCTATACCGGTACGTGTGAAGCAGAGGTTCCCAACCTTTTCTATGCCTCGCACCCCTTGGAAATATTTGATTAGCGCTCGCACCCCCTACAAAAGTCATATCATATTTGAAGACGACTATGCCACATTTCTATTTTTTGAACCACAGACTGAACCACACACACTCATACAGTACTGTGGGTGAACAAACTGAACTTAAAATGAGCTTTTCACTCAGTGCATAAAATGCACAAATAAATTCATAACGCTACAAAGAATGCACTGGGGTTTTTGCACGTCATCATTTCCTGTTGTGCAAGTGAAACCAAAGCGCATCATTCCATTTCCTTCTTTTTGACATGATGAAAAATGAAGGGTTAATCTGCGAACCAGTCGCATAGCCAATCACTTTGGAGTCCAGTTACAGCAGTATGCTGATGACACTCAGCTTTTTATCGCTCTGTCGCCAACGGATCAGTCCGGTAAAGTTATACTAGAAGAGTGCCTCTCTTCAGTGCATGCTTGGTTCTGCTTCAATGGTCTTGCTATAAACCCAGATAAATCTGAGGCAATCATGTTTGGCTCACGCCAGCGACTCCGGTCTTTCCCTTCTCATTCTAGCGTTGACCTTGCTGGCACTTTCGTTCCAGTATCAAGGACTATCAAAACACTTGGGGTCACTTTTGACAGTAATCTCACATTCCAATCTCACATAACAAGCCTTTGCAAATCTTGTTTCTATCATATCAGGGCAATTCGTCACATAAGATCTGCTCTTACCAAAGACATGTCCCAGACCATAGCCTGTTCTCTTGTCTGCTCTCGCCTCGATTATGCCAACTCTGTGTTTGCAGGCATTTCAGATCTTCAAGTCAACAGGCTTCAACGCATCCAAAATTCTCTGTCTCGCGTGGTGTTGCGTGCATCTTTCCGTTCAAACTCATTAACTCTGCTCCATCAGCTGCATTGGCTTCCTGTAAAATTCAGAATTAGATTTAAACTTGCCTGCTTGACATTTAAAACCCTCACAATGGGCACTCCTACCTACCTACCTTCATTCCGCCACGCAGTCTACGGTCTTCGGTTATGGGTCTTTTGGTTCAGCCTAGATGCAGCACTGCCATGCGCTCTCGTGCATTTCGTGTTGCAGCCCCCAAGGAATGGAACCAACTACCAATGCTTATCCGTTGCTCGACCTCTTCTTCTTCCTTCAAGAAACGCCTCAAAACTCATTACTTCTCACTGGCTTTCAAACATATGGATATCTAATTGCTCTTCAGCTGGCGGCTGACTAACCGCGCCTCAGATTCGCATTTCTGTTTGACTTTGCGCGCGTTAAAAATGTTTGTAATAATAATAATAATAATAATAATAATAATAATAATAATAATAATAATAATAATAATAATAATAATAATAATAATAATAATAATAATAATAATAATAATAATAATAATAATAATATTAATAATAATAATAATAATAATAATAATAATAATAATAATAATAATAATAAGAGAAAAATATGAGCTAATTTACCTGTTCATAAAGCCCGTTTTGACAAATTTTTCCTGCTCATTGCTTCTTTCAAAATATAATGTCAATATATGACATTGCACTCAAAGCAAAAATAATGACCTACAAATGCCGGCACACTGCAAGACACCGGTTGCACTACGATACAAATACTGCATGCACACACAATTATTACATTTATTAATATCAAGTTCTGTTATAATAAAATAAATGTGACCTCGCCTTCAATGCAACCAATTTTTGTAACAAGTTAATTTCGTGACATTTGTATTAACATGACGGATTTTCTATCAGCCGATAAAAAAGTTTACCTACTCTTTCTCGCAACCCCTGAAATGCCATCTCGCACCCCCTGGGGATGCGGGCACCCCTGGTTGGGAACCCCTGGTGTAAAGAGTAGCCATGAAACTGACTGTGCTGTACATGCTACTTCAAAGCCAAGGAGGAGCTTGAGCAATTAACTTAACACGTAAAATGACTTTGAATCGTAGATACGCTGTATTGAACGACGCTCGGGAAAGTTAGACTGCGCAGATCTGCAGACGTTCGTCAATATGAGCTGCAACCAGGGGCGTCTACACCATAGAAACCTTGGAGCAAATGCTCCATCCAAGAAATAGGGAGGGAAGATCTGTCAGTGTGTGTGCCACCATTTTAGGGGGGGAACGGGAAGGGGGGGAAAGAAGAGCTTCTTGCAGACTTGCCCTCTCTCCTCTCCAGTTCCGTAGACGCCTGAAAACTTTCCTTTTTGCCGGTGCCGGCATTAATGCGGGTTGAAAGCGCCGCTGATTTGAGTGGCGCTATATAAGTTTTCGGTTACAATTACAATTACAATTAAGAGGGGGAAACGGGACGTTGCTCCAATGACTTAGGGGGGGATAGACGCCCCTGGTGCAACTTGTCTTGTCTTATCTATACGTAATGTTCGTATGGAGACGTGTGACAGTCTTGAGGCAGTAGTTTTAATATAACTCTGCTGGATTGTCAATCGAGAGACGGAGTTCAAATTCCAGCCAGAGCAGAAATTGGTTTAAGATTTCTGCTCTTTTCTGCATATCCAGCCAATTTAGCAACAGTGAGTTGGATGAGCAGGCAACGAGGCAGTGGGTTGGCCACGCGCCCAATTAGTAAATGTAGTCTAAAAATATCTAAAGCGCCACGTGCAAAGCCAAGCGCATTGGACCAGCAGTTACCAGCGTTTTCATGGCTCCTCAGTTTACCTTTATTACGAATACTGTCGCATTAACCTTGATTCCAATTTCAGGTCTTCTAATATCGTAAGGAAGAATAAAGCTTATTTAATAATTTAAATAAAGCTTATTTAATAGTTTGAATAAAGCTTCTTTATTTCCTGAACTGACCAGTGCCGTCTAGAGTTCTGTGAAGTTGATTTCGAAAGAAGTTGGTCGTAAGGATGCAGTTCCACTGCGAACAGACAGTAGTTAATCGGCTTATCACAAGATCAGCTTTTCTTCCTTCCACACACTATTTGCCAGCTTCAAACTCTTCACTTCCATATCTACGGCTTTAATGAGGATACACTCAAGTAGCTCCATCGGTAGATCTTGCAGCTACAGCAATACATATAAACCACACTTTCAATGTCAACTTATATTAGGTTAAGCTGAATTAAAAACACGTGGACGAACTGAACGCAGCCCATATCTTACATCTTACTTCACAACTGATTATGATTAGTTGGCTTATTCACAAGTTTAAAAGGAAGTAGGGTAAGCAAGATAGAACCTATCTTTGGCGGTTTAAATTTGTTGGTATTATTTGGTAGCTTAAGATTTTCTAATTTTTTAACGACTTTCTAGTTGTTATTGAAACTGATTTCAATTATTTACATTTTTAACTATTTTTCACGAAACAAGTTGGATCCATGATCCATCCTTGGTCTGGTTTAAGGTTGTATATTAATTAGCGACTAAATCGCAACACAGCTTTTGTTCAGCATGCTGGGAGCTCCGATCCAAGCTTGACCTGACGAACACAACGTAGCCTATACTGAGCCTGTTGTACGACAGATATGGAAAATATCGAGGACCCTATAAGAAACAGGATCGCTAAGATGTCTAGATAGACTGAAACAATATAGGCCTATTCTGTTGAAACCGGCTATTTGGCTACAGAAAAAGCATGGCACTAATCAGATCTCACAATTCAAGCAATTCACTAAGTTTAGATCCATCAAAGAATTTGGAATTACAGTTTTAATGTCATATAGCTTACCGTTGTGTCACAGAGAGAGTCGAGTTTCGCAGGTTTAGCATTGTCTTCTTTTGGGAATAGTGCTACAAGCAGAATAAGAAAGTAAGTGATCTTTATTAGCGCGAGGCATAATATTATGCCCAAACTTTATAACAACGACGCACACAACAGTGAGACATTTCAGAATGTCAGTAAATAAACGATTCAATATTATGACCATTTTGAAAAATGTAACTTAAAATAGTTATTGTGCTCGGAACTAAGAGAAAACGCTTTATATAGATGTGAAATTTGAACAAAAACTAACAGATTTGATATTTGAACAGTCAGGAGAACTACCAGATTCACAATTTTTATATTTACGCACTGTCATGCAATAAGCTGGTCGTCGCGTGAGTCTGCGTGAAGTATTAGGCCTACTTGCAATTGTATTATCCATAAACAAAGAGAAACTGTAGGCCCTACGAAGGATTGGTAACAAATTCTGACGGGCATTCCCAAATGTGTTCATCATACGAAACTGATTTAGTCACTGAAACTGCATACAATTATGAAACGCAATATCAGAGGAGTTGTATTAACTTACATTCTGAGCCTTCATTCGTTTGCTCATCGTTATTGGATTCAGTTGATGTTCCTTTCTTCGACATAGTTTAGGAAGAGCATTGGAGTAGCAGAAGAATAAACGTTGCCTTACTAGTCTTCACTAGCAAATTATTAATTTAAAATTATATTAGAATTAACGAAGTTATCGAAAAAGGCTTGAAACCATCGACCTAATATAGGTCGATGCTTGAAACAGATAAAATGGCGTCCGGAAACCATATCGTGACGTCACACATAGGACGCGATATCCTATGCTTCCTATGAAGTAAGTAACAAAGTACATTCTTTATTAAACCGATTGCTGAGGAGTCACACAAAACGTCAAAGACATATATACAGAATCAGTTACAAAGCATTCTTCCTATAAAAGTTTTCCACATATTATTTTGTCTACACAGTTAAGGAACCTGTTGTGAGAACGTGGTTGGATAGAATAAGGAGTGGGTTTTAAAGGTGGTAGCAGCTTGTCTAAGCGCAAAGAATTGCCTGCGGCACTGATTGGCACTAGAGTAGACCTAATTACCATAGCCAAAGAATCGATCGCGAGGTTGGTCTTTCATGTCGTGTATAAACAAATCGTATCAGAGATCACTATATGTCAGGAGATCATACTCCTATTGCGATATGGCTGTTTATCGAGCAAAGGATTCGGTTGTAAAATATGTCTCATGCTTCACAAAAGTTTACGTTGAAATCAGGGACTTCGCTCTGTTTCATGGTCGCACATCGTACCAAGAAATACTGCACTCAATCAAACGATAGTAAAATTTGCTATGGCTCAATCTCACTCTTTCGCTGCCGTGGGCCCATCTCTTTAGAATTCCCTTCCCTTGATACTTCGTTTGATCCTACTTACTAGGTTCTCTCTCTCTCTCTCTCTCTCTCTCTCTCTCTCTCTCTCTCTCTCTCTCTCTCTCTCTCTCTCTCTCTCTCTCTCTCTCTCTCTCTCTCTCTCTCTCTCTCTCTCTCTCTCTCTCTCTCTCTCTGTTGTTCATCATTTGAAGTCTTTTCTGTTTCCTCGAGGCTCACACGCTGATAGTGGCTCTGAATAGTTCACACTGTGAGAGGCGATTTATAAATTCCCAGATACCATAGCATACCGTTTAAATCATGGTGTGCTTTGCTTTCAGAACATGTTGAGCACTCGAGCGTTTTTAGGTGGATGGTCCAAAGCTCTGGAATTCATGTTCTCTGTGTTCTCTCACCTCTTGAATTTCATTCCGGCCTAAACTTGAGAATCGTCTGCTTCAAGTACTTGCTTAAAGTCGTCTGATATTCGACCGAATTCTGTCGTGGATTCACTTTTTAATACGGTTTAACTATAAGCGACCATAAATTGGTGCCTTACACTTGACAACAACGGTTCTAGATAAATCATTTTATGACATTAAATTTCTCCAACTTTGAGGCAATAAAAATTAGATTAGGACCGAAGTAATAGGAAGAATCTGCAGAATAGAAATGAAATAATTTGCCTGCGTTTAATAAATCACTTAAGCCTTTCTGTTTTAGCCGTGGCAGTACTGGGAGCGCTCCTTAGGCCTAGTAGGTATCTTGAAGGGGCGCTATATAAATTTTCAGAATGAATGAATGAATGAGACCAAAATTTTTAACATATACATTTTGTGCGTTTCCAGCCTATAATAGTCGATAAGTTGTCGTTTTATATAAATAGGGCCTATAACACTGGAGGCACTTAGATGAGCTATTTATTTGGGCATTTCTTCCTTCGGCGAATTATTATGATTGTATAACACGCCAGTGGATACGCTAGTTGAACAGTTTACTTTATTTTGATCAGGCATCGATTATCTCCGCACCTTGAGGGCCCATTGGTTAAGGCTCGATTCTCTGCAGGTCGTAGCAAGAGCGACCACTGCACGGCTACCATATGCTGTTCCAGGCTGGTGGAGCAATACATAGGCTGAAGAACAGTCATCACTTCATGGTCTGCTGAGTAAAATGCAGAGAATGACCCATCTCCCGCAGATGCAGAGATTAGACTATTTCAATTTGTAATAAGATCAGACACATTCCTTAAATGAACTGCTGTCGTACATCGTTCAGCGTCATTACCACTTGCACCCAAGATCCAGTAATTTCATGCTCCCGGCCAAAGACCATCGCAGCTATAGGACCTAATACTCGAATTCTTTATATGCGTGGAGAACGAAAACAAACAAATTCAATTCAAAATGGATAAAACAGTCTTAGAGGTCAATACTTGGAAGCGTTTCTGGGGTCTAATTAATTAACTAATGTGCCAATCGCTCAATTATATATCTACTGACATAAGCCATTTGCACAGACGGGGTTTTGTCCTGGGGGATTATGTCCTAGCGAAAATCGGGGGATTTTTCCGGGGGGATAATGTCCGTACACCATGCAGACTGCTATCGGGTTTCCATTTTGCAAGCTTGCTTGCTCGAGTGATTAGCACTTTCTGTAGGGCCTAGACGAAACGGTGCAGTGGGATGGAGAATCAGTGTTTAATCTAGTCCCCCTCTTCTGGGAGGGGAAACAAGGTTTCTGGGGGGACCAACGAATTTACACATGACTTTTTTTTGTAATTTCATCCATTTTGACAGAGTTTCAGACTTTTTCAAAATTCTTCTTCAAACAAAGTTGATGACCTTTTTTTAGACATTCGTCCAACTTTTCAGACTTTTCTATACAAATTAGGAATTCATCTCTCAAAAAATATATCAGTCACCTCTCAGAGGGGAAAATCATGTATCCGGGGGGGGGGGGAAATTTCCCTCCCAACAGGTCTCTACATTATAATATTGCTGGCCTCTGGGGGGGGGGAACATAAATCCTGGAGGGGGGAAATTCACCCCCCCCCCAAAGGTGTCTAGATTAAACACTGATGGATAATCATGGCAGAGGTCCCCTCCATACAAATCCCCGTGATATAAAGTCCCCTCGTGTGAAACACTAAATGCTGAATTACGGTGCGTGTGAATTAATAATGGACTGAAACACTATTGTCCACGATTTGGGACATAGCGCTATTGTATTTTTTAAATAAATGTAAAATGAGGTCAGACAAGAATTTCTTTTAAAAAACGCACGAATCAAAGGACAATTTTTAATGTTAAGTCAATTATGTAATCGAATTTTCAATGTAGATCTCGTATGTTTCTTTAACACAGTTCAGCTATATAAAACGGCAGATAATAATAGTTATAACATAACAAAACCCATAAATATCGAAATTATTTAAAACAAATTGTCCTCATCGTCAACATCCTCTCGAGTGGTTCACTCGTCAGTGAAACGGAACGTAGTTAAGAGACTTTGGTCAGAATCTGCATCTAAAATACACATCAGCTCATTCCTCTCACTGTCGCAGTGCAAGCAATCGAGGTAAGGAAATTTATCTTCATCTTGCTTCGGAAGACAAACATCCAGGAGATTAAATTCAGAATCTAAAAGCTCCGTTCCTTCGTCCTCTGCAGTTATCATAATTCTATCATGAATGCCTGTAAAATACACGCAACCCGATGGTAGAAATGATAGATATTTGCGCACAACGCTCCCACTCGTATCGATCTCCAGTAATTTCGTTCGTTCTGTTTGGTCGTCAGAAGAAACCAAAACCAAGTTTCCACTTGATTTTGCAATTACGTCGAAAACATAACGTATGCACTCGTCAATATCTGGGGACAACCTTATTTCATGTTGCAAGTAACCATTCGCATTATATATGCTTACTACACCGAAATCATGTTCCCTCTCCTCAGAAGTTATTATTAGGCTACCATTGGCGGAGACTGATATGCGAGTGAATGAAAGCCTGATATCACTGATCCAGGGTGATATGCTAAACTGGTGTTCTCCATCCTTCGTAATGCGTGAGACTGAATGGCGTAACGAATATTCCATTATTTCTACATATACGCAGTTTGACACGTTGCAAGCTGCCATCCACACCGCATATCTTTCTAGTAGCGGGATGACATCCTTCACCTCCATCATATTGTTGCGGTTGTAAACATTAATAATAGAGTCCAGGCCATTTGATCTGCAGAGTATAAATATTTCATCCTTCAATGCAGTCATAGTATAGATTTTTGACTTGACCGGAGACTGATGCAAAATTTCCAAACGAATCGTCTGCTGGGCTGAAAAAAATACTCTCCTTTATTTATTGTGCCAAAAAGACTCGTATATTAAGAGAAATATTCTTCAAGCGTGAGATACATTTATCAAACACATGCATTCATGCATTTACATCGTAAGGAAATCGACTGCTATGTACTTGCTATTACTGAAAAATATTTTATGGTGTTACTTTTATTTCCTTTATGATTCCGAACTCATTGTCATTTTGTATAGCAAATATAGTCTCACAACTGCCATTTATGATCATTTTCTTAGTTTGTGCGTTTGAAATTATGTTTAATTTTCGTAGCTTGTGCCTTTGAGGTTGTGTTTAATTTTCGTAGTTTGCGCGTTTGAAATTCGGGTTATGCAGCGTGTATGTTTTACTACTGTGTAATTTGACTTGTTCTTTCTGCCCTCGGGCGTAATAAAGTGCTCATTACTAACGTCAAGGAGCGTGTGTAATTAATTTAAATTTAACACCTTAACGACGAGCGTGCACTATTATGCATGGATAAACTAATCCCTCCCGCAGTTTAAGGGTTAAAATGACCTTGAATCGTAGATACGCTGTATCGTACGACGCGGGGGAGTCTGGCAATATAAGCAGAAACTTATCTAGACTGATCCATGCATGTTGTTGGTATGGAGAGGCACGACAGTCTTGTTGCCGTAGTTTTAATATTACCCTGCTGGATTGTCAATCGCGAGACGGAGTTCAAATACCCGCTAGAGCCAAGAAATTTAGTTTAAGATTTCTGCTCCTTTTTGCATATCCAGCCAATTCAACAAAGAGCAAGCTGACCACACACCGTCAGTTGGAAGAGTAGGCAACGAGGGCGTGGAGTGGCCACGCACACAAATAGTAAATATAATGTAAAAATTTTCTAACGCTCCATGCCAAGCGCATGGGACTTGCTTATTCATGACTGTCTCAGTCTAATCCTTAATAAAGAGTCCTGACGCATTGACCTTAATTCCAATTTCAGGTCTTCTAATATCGTAAGCAAGAATAAAGCTTATATAATAATTTGAATAAAGCTTCTTAATAATATATTATTATGAACTAACCAGTGGCGTCTAGAGCTCTATGAACTTCATTTCGAAAGAAGTTGGTCGTAAGAATGCTGCTCCATTGCGAACAGACAGTTCTTAGTCTGCTTTCATGTATTACAAGATCAACCTTTTCTTTCCATACACTTTTGGCCAGCTTCAAATCCTTCACTTCCATCACTACGGCTTTAACGAGGATACATTGAAGTAGCTCGATCGGTAGATCTTGCAGCTACAGCAATACATATAAACCACACTTTCAATGTCAACTTATATTAGTAGGTTAAGCTGAATTCAAAACACGTGGACGAACTGAACGCAGCCCAGAACTTTACATCTTACTTCACAGCTGATTCTGGTTAGTTGGCTCATTCACAAGTTTAAAAAAGAGAGGATACTAAGCAAGATAGAACCTAACTCCGCTACTGCTCGTACTCTGGCAGTGCCAGACCCAAGCCTGGAGAAAGGAGGAGGGCGACGCAAATTATCTCTGTTATGACACAGTGTCGTTAAACAGCATCTAATTCAGATAGAACCTGTCTTTGGCGGTTTTACTTTGCTAGCATTCATAGGCCGCATACAATTTTATAATATTTAGACCTTCTAGTAGTTATTTAATTATTAATATTAACATTAACGTTATTAACATTAACATTATTAACATTAACATTCAACCAGTTTTTATCAAACAAAGTGCATCCATCATTGTGCTAATTTGAGATTGCATTCATTAGCAACGAAGTCGCCACACAGCTTTCGCTCAGCATGCTAGATACCCAGATCCAAGATTTACATGACGAACACAACGGGTATACACTGAGCCCGTTGTACGACGGTCAAGGAAAACAGCGAGAGACCCTGTTGTAAAGGCAGCGTTAAGGAATCTCACTGCTGTTGATTTATTGTAAGACTATTTGGCCAGAGAAAAAAGCAGTTCTCCCTATTCAAGCAATTCAGAAAGTTTAGATCCTACGTAGAATTTAGAATTACAGATAATTCTAATTATATAATTTACCGTCGTGTTACTCAGTGAGTCGAGTCTTGCACGTTTAGCATTGTCTTCTTTTTGGAATAGTGCTAGAAGCAGAATTACAAAATGATCTTTATTAGTGCGAGACAAACGAACTTTATAACAACAACACATAAAATAATGAAATACGCCTATTGCACGGTATCTAGTAAAAAAAACGATGCAGTATTGTGACCATTAAGAAAAGTCTAACTTAATCTACAGTTCTATTGCGAAGAACTAAGAGAATAAATTTTATATAGATCTGTAATTCGAGAAAACTAACAGATTTGATATTCGAAGAATCATGAGAATTGAGAACTATCCCAATCACAATTTTTATATTTAGACAGAGCAATGCAAACAGCAGCTGGTCGTTGTGTGTGATTTCCCTACACTACTGAATATTGTGCATAAACAAAGAAAAACAGTGCAAAGGTCTGGCTGAGAAATTCTTACCAGCATTCCCAAGCGTTCATCATAAAAAAACTGATTGGTACTTGTTTTTTAATTCACCGCAAATTTTTTTACATACCTTCCTTTATTTCTAATTCACCGCATTTCAGATAATCGACTTGCATTAACTCTCTATTTTCCCGCTTCTTATAAATATTCATTTCCCGCTCAGTGTTGTGGACATTTATAAATTCTATGTAAAGAAGCACTTATTTTTAGTCGTTATGAATTTCTTGGAACTGTCAGCCTTGGCTCACGATAAAAGAAGTAGCGTACAGTTTCTGCAACAGAATGGTATCATATATGCTGCCAGACGATGTGCTAACAACCATGTAATGGTTTTGTCGTTGACAAATCGCCAAGATCGTTGGAGATGTCACCAGATGAATTGTAGGCAGGCCATCCCCGTACGGCAGGGTACTTGGCTGCAAGGGTCACGGCTTACTTACAGGCAAATAATTCTCATGATCTACTGCTGGTCAAAGGAGTTGACTAGCATAAAGTTCTGCGAGTCGGAGTTGGATATTTCTAAGAGTACAGTTATCGACTGGAACAACTACTTAAGGGAAGGATGCGCTGACACACTTTTAAGAAATCCTGTTGTTATTGGTGGACCACACACCACAGTGGAAATAGACGAGAGTCTGTTCACTCGCCGAAAGAACCACGTCGGAAGAGTTCTACCACAACAGTGGGTTTTTGGTGGCATCTGTCGCCAGACAGGTGAGTGCTTCATGTTTTGTGTGCCAGACAGATCAGCAGCTACGCTTATGCCAATTATAACAGCACACATACGACCTGGCACCACAGTAATGTCAGACCAATGGAGAGCGTACAATGGAATTGGCAAGACTCCGGGACTAACTCATAAAGCAGTAAACCACTCCGTTAACTTTGTGGACCCTAATACAGGAGCACATACTCAACGCATTGAGCGTTCTTGGAAGAAAGCAAAGGAGAGAAAGAAGCGCCAGAACGGTACTCACAGGAATATGATTGATTCTTACATGTGCGAGTTCATGTGGCGTCAACGCCTTAAAGTTACTGGTTTGAACCCCTTTACCGCTATTCTTGCGGCCCGACATTGTGCAGTTCTGGCCACCACAGTAGTAGTTGAGGCCACGGAGGACACTGCGGTAAATTAAAAACTACATGTCAAATAGTTATGATTAATTTATAATGGTAAAAAAAATTTGCGGTGATTTAAAAAACAAGTAGCCTACCAACTGATTTAGTCACTGAAACTACATACATTTATAAAACGAATTCTTGCATTAACTTACATTCTGAGCCTTCATTTGTTTGCTCATCAGTATTGGTTTTAGCTGATGTTCGTTTCTTCGACATAGTGTAAAAGAAGTAGCAGAACAAGTCTCCTCTGGACAAAATGAACGTTAATTATTGCAAGAAACACCAAACGGTTCCAATCAAATGCTGACCTAATCGATAGCGCAAGTGCTATTGCAAAGGGAAACCACTTTCGACAAAGTTATACACTACTTAAAGAGCAAATTATTCATTTAAAATTATATTTTAAATTAATGAAGAAACCGATAATGGCGTCCGGAAATCATATTGTGACGTCACACAAAGGACGCGATATAATCCTACCCTTCGTAGAACCTACATGTATTCATTATTACAATTGCAAGTGTTATTATAGGCCCTACTTATTATAAAATATTATAATTAAATGGAGATTTTTTTTGCCCTGAGTTACTTCATTTCCCAGAAATTAGAAATTATTAGTGTGATATTATTATTATTATTATTAAACAAACTGTTAACCGCGGATGCGACGAACCCTGCGCAGAGGCGGCGCTACACCAGGGCGCGCCAGGCAAATGCCCTGGTAAAAAAAAGCCTTTGCCCTGGTCGATGCCCTGCCAGAATTTTTGCCCTGTCCAGAATTTCTTCGGGCATATTTGTTATATCCTGATATATAAAATCACTTAATTCACTGAAATGTAAAAATTTGCTTTACAAATGTAAAAATGCGTTCAGCTTCCGGGGGATTCGACCATCTGACCTCCTGACTATAGACAACTATAATAGTGCAGGGAGTGGGGGGGGGGTTAATGGCGAGCGCGATAGCACATGGTCACCATTTAAGCTCGCGATACCGCGCTCTCCATAATTAGCCCTCTGCGGTTACTTGTATGACTGCCCTGGCTATGCCCTGGTTGCAAAAAGTGTCTGGCGCCGCCCCTGACCCTGCGCCGAACTCACGGCACTGCACTTGGCAATTTGTAATGCACTTAAAATTCGGAAAAGAAATGAAAGAGAGATCCACACTTCTTTAATGAATGAAGTTTATGAATGAAATTTAGGTTCAGCATGACCAACTTGGCTGAATTAGGGGCCTAAACAGCAACAGTTAAACAAATTTTATTACATGTAATTTTTTGTTCACCAAGACTACCTTTCCTTGTTTTATCAAGTAACTCTAAACAATATCATATTGCAAATGCAATTAATTCCCGCGTTCATAAAGTTTCAACCATATTTTCAAGTTTCTAAATTTACATCAGACACAGATGATGCATGATTTCTAAATGCTTCTAGATTTACTTTGCATAGCGTTTGATCCAACATAACCGAATTATATCAGCGGACAGTCGTTTTTTCAAGTTCTTTGTGGCGTAATTCACTAATGAATGGTTTATATCCCAAATGAGGTTGTCGAATGATTTTCCAGTAGACTTCTCGGTACAAAACCATGACGACAAGTTTCAATCTAATATATTGTATCTCCTACGTGTGTACGAATGTCGTTTTTCAAAAGACTGCTCAATCTAAAGGACATTTTGTCGTTTGTCTCCAGTGTGTTTCTTCTTGTGGTGATTTAAAATAGGAAGAGATTTAAATGATTTGTGACACAGTTGACATTTGTGTGGTTTCTCTCCTGTATGGTCTTTCATGTGTACTTTCAGAAAATGGTTTCTTGTATATGATTTCTGGCATGCATTGCACTTGAATGGCTTTTCTCCGGTATGAGATCGTTCATGGTTTTTTAGTTCTATTGGCCTTGTGAAGGCTTTATCACATAAGTTGCATTTGAATGGTTTATCTTCACTGTGTCTTCTAAAGTGATAGCTTAGAGAAGAGGAATGTCCAAATGCTTTGCCACATAATTCACACTTGTACAGTTTTTCTGCAGTGTGGATTCTTCTTGTGTGGCGTTCCATGCTGCTAATTTTTGCAAATTTTAAATCACATAATTTGCATTTGTGTGGTTTTTCTGCAGTGTGGGTTGTTCTTATGTGGTGTCTCATCTTGCCAAAAGTTGCAAATTCTCCACAGCAGAATTCGCATTTTTTGTGTTGTTCTTCAACTGTACCTATTGTTGTAGGGTCACAAGTACTTTTGTCTCTGTTGCATTTATCTGTTAGTTCTGACTGCTGAAAACTGAGTTCTTCATCCATGGCACACAGGCTGACTTTGTATTGAATTACTGAGATAGATGTCTTTGTGCTGCAGTCGGTTTATAAATACATAAAGGATTTCTTTATAAAATAAATTGGATTGCTACCGGTATTGTTTTCGCACACGCTTTTCTAAAAAGAGTTTTTTTGTCGTCGGTTATGGAGAAGTCTACACTTATGGTTTAATGCATAATTTTCCAATATTTTCGCTTTGACTTTAGAATACTGTGGATGGAATATCACCCGATCAGAGGTCCATTTCTCTCGGAGAAAGGCGTAGCTGTTAAAAAGTAAGACAGCATTACAAAATATAACATACTACAAGTTAAGATGAGATAACCTAAAACAAGACAAGTGGTTCAGATGTCAAGAAATATGTGGTTCAACCAGTGTGATAAACCGACAATCCGGCGCAAGACAACGCGGCACCAATACTTGACTGTACTCTTAACATTATTGTAAGGAGGACTGTTATCCACCCAGAATTGTTACTGTTGTTTCCTATACCCTTTGCTGTATGCCTGAATCAGTGCCAGTACCAGCGCTCGAATCCTGCATCATTTCATTTTTTCCCTATCATAATGAGACGCTGCCAACTGCCACGTCACTATCAAGGCCAACTACTTCCGCCAGTTTTCTATACAATTCAGTTAAATACAACTGCAATTTGATAATTCCCTCTTTACAAATTTCAAAAGTGTACAATAAAGCCGGGAAAGATTAAGAGCCAAAATTAGACTGAAAGAGCTACGTTTTCAGTTTAAAACGAAACACAGTCTCGGTCTATAGATTTTTTAATATGAGGACGTAGATAATTCCGGATGTAGGGACAATCAATTGTGAGTGAACGTCAGCCAAAGACAAGACTTGGACCAGAAACAACATACTTTCCAGTATATGCTCATCTAAAAGAGGATCGTCTTTCGCAGAGGTGGAGAGTGTAACCGTGGAAGATAGGTAGGATGAGCTGAGTGTGCTTTACACACGGTTGAGCCTGCTTCCATTCAGATCCACAGTAATCCAAATTGGAGCGAAGCTGTCGGAGGTGAAAGAAGATATGCCTGAGAAATTTTAGCTACTTCAGTTATTATAGGGAACGTGTTGAGTCAAGGATGACTGCATAATCTCCAACAGTAGAGAAAGGGAAGAGTAGCGAGAACGAAGTAGAGAGTGAGAGTTCAGCGCACTGCTTCTCTCATCAATCCTGCCATAAGCCTTCTCCTATGACTCTAGCTGATAATATTATGTCAAAGATGAACGATATTTTGTTAATCCACGTTGACTGCCCTTCACTAAGAGTTACTCATATGCACTACTAGGCCTATGTTTAAATATTTTTCGCAAAGATTCTATACCCAACATTGAATAACTGAAAGGTTGAATGGATCAATGCTATATGCTTTTAAACAATTGCACTTCGAGCGCATCTCTTATTTCTCAATGAACCTCTCTAGTCTGCAATTGCTGCAGTGAAAACCTGCTTTAATCCACGTCCAACTTTTTTTATCAGTTAATGCCAAATTTCAGAATGTGAACAAATGAAACGCAGAGTGAAATAATGCACAGATAGTAAAATTCCTAAGAAGATTATTGCTGACATGTGATTGTGTAAAAGATCGTACTAAATATATTCCAGTGGCGCAAGCACCTTTTAGAAATCTACACATTCAGAATAAGTTAAATTGTCACTGTACCGAAGAGCGTTACTGACTGAAGTATTAGCATACGACTAAAAGCCAGTAATATCAGCCTTAATAAAAATTCACTGCTGAAAGTCACTCATACCTCAAGTAAAACCTAGAGCCTATAAAGAAAGCAATAACTTTGAAAATGTAGATTCACAAGACGTAATAGATGAAGACTAGGCCTACTTGGACATACCAGCATTATGTCGATTCTATAAAAAATGACGTCATTGAATAGATAGACGTAACAATAGGACTATAATGACAATGATGTATAAAAGAATTCTTATGCGCCACTTTTTTAATGTTCAAGGCTTCAGTCGATGGAAGCTATTAGGAAAACTCGCTGTGCAAGTCATAGTCTGTCACACGTGACTCTGCTAGAAAGTTTAAAAAAACAGGGATCCGAACAGTCTACGTAGAAAATGAGTCCAGGAAAAGATGGGTTTTTAATCGAGATCTAAAGGAACAAACTGGGAAGCGTAAAACTTTGTCATAATAGTTTAGAGAGTAAGGCCAGCGAAAGACGCCAATCCCGAGAGCTGTTATTGTCAGTGGAATACTTGGATTGAGAAAGTCAGAGAGCTGGCTGAGTATACAGTGTGGTGTTGGAAGTCATGTAAGACTGAAAGCAATGAGGCTGAAATATAGACATTTGTGTACATTTAGCCGTCTTGAAAGCGATTCGCTGTTCTATAGGCGGCCACTTGACAGTCTGAGTGAATTGTTTTTCTGGAAGCACCAGCAGAAATCGCTTCAGGAAAACCAACTTATTCACTGATGCTATCAAATAAAATCCGTAAGAACTAGATGTGGTTGGTGTAGTTTGATATACCCTACTCGCTATGGTGACCAGACAATTCGTCGCACGATATTTTGGCGAAAGATATTTTGGCGGAAAGACATTTTAAGCACAGAGACAGGTTGACGACGCAGAGATTTTGGCCCAGGAACAGTGGATGATACCGACAAATCTTGGCTGCAGTTTGTGGGACATTAGTGCGTGTTTTTAATAAAAGCCTGTTACACATGGATGGTACAGTGCTCAAGATAGCGTGGTATGCCCGCATCGTCTTTCCATAGCGCGGGACCATCAATCCCTCAAGGTCGTCGATCGTCGACGATGTTTGTACAACATAACCTGACCGTTCGGCGGATCGTTCTGCACTCTAAATAAAAATTTGACATACCTTTTTTATCATTGATGCGCTCGCTCCCAAACGAAAGCATATTGTGAACTGTTTTGTAAAGATCATAATTATATCGTTTACGCAATACCGGAAAGTTGAGAAAAAACGCTTACTCGACAGCGCTCAGTTCTTGACCGGTCTAAACCAGTGATACAGGACATGTGAGGTCTTATTGGGCCACAACAGCGCAAGCAGACGAACGGGAGCAGCTAACGGTACCACGAGGGTCTTGGTCAGTCACAGCTCAACTCAGATTGGCGTCGGGCTTCCATTTGCCAGCTTGAATGCTTAGCACTTTCCGTGGACGAAGCGGTGCAATGGAATGGAGAAGCATGGCAGAGGTCTCCGAGATACAAATCTTCCACCCACCTTGTGTGAATAACTAAAATACTTAATTACGCTGGCTGTTAATTAATAATGGACTGAAACACGATTTCGAACGCAGCGAACCATTGTATTTTTTTACCAAATGTCAACAGAGGTAAGATCAGAATCTCTTAAAATAAAACGTACGAATCAAAGAACAACTTTTTAGAAGTATACGCCAATTATGTAAGCGAATTCTCAATGTATATCTCATGTCTCTTTAACAGTTCAGTTATATAAAACGGCTGATAATGGTAGTCATGGCATGACCATTATACCAGAAATATCGAAACTATTGAATAAAATTTGTCCTCATCGTTAACATCCTTTCGAGTGGTTTATTCGTCTGTGAAACGGAACGTAGTTAAAAGACCGTTGTCACTATCATCATCTACAACACATATTAGCTCATTCCTCTCCCTGTCGCAATGCGTATAATCGAGATAATAAAATTGGCCATCATCCTCCTGCGGAAAGGAAAAATCCAGGAGATTAAATTCAGAATCTAAAAGCTCGCTTTTTCTGTGGTAGGCGTCAGTTATCATGATTCTATCATGAACACCTGTAAAATCCACGCAACTATATCGATCGCCTGATGATAGATATTGGCGTACAACGTTCCCACTCATATCAACCTCTAATAATTTTATATTATATTTTTCGTCGTCAGAAGACACCAATACAAAGTTTCCATTTGATTTTGGAAAGACATCGATAACATAGGTCTATGCACTTATCAATATCTGGGGACAACAATATTTCATGTTGCAAGGAACCATTCGCATTAAATATGCTTATTACTAAATCGGAATTCGCTCCCTCCTGATGTGATGAGATTATTAGGCTACCATTGGCGGAGACACCTTTGATAGTCAATGATGACATCCTGTGATAATCAATCCATGGTGACATGTTGAACTTGTGTTCTTCATCTTTCGTAATGCGTGAGACTGAACGGCAGTCATTGTTTCGTAGTCCTACATATACGCAGTTTGACACGTTGCAAGCTGCCATGAACATCGGGCGTGTTCCTGGTATTGGGATGATATCCTTCACCTCTTCTATGTTGTTGCGGTTGCAAACATTAATAACATAGTAATCATCACGTGGTCTGCAGAGCATATATATTTCATCCTTCAATGTAGTCATATCGAGGATATATGACTGGACCGGAGATTGATGCAAAATTTCCAAACGAATCGTCTGCTGGTCTGAAAATAATACTCTGCTTTATTTATTGAGCAAAAGAAATGACACGTATTAAAGCAAATATTCTTAAAACGCGAAATATAATTATCAAAATAGATGCATTCTTGTATTTATACGTGTAAAGACTAGTCATGAAGTTGACTGTGCAATACATGCTACTTCAAACATCAAGGAGCATGCGCAATTAAATTTAAACTTAACACTTTAACGACGAGCGTGCGCAAAAATGTATGGAAAACTAATCCCTGTTGCCGTTAAAAGGTTAAAGTGACCTTGAATCGTATATATATATATATATATATATATTTGTTTTGTTTTGTGGATTATGAAAAGGCGTTTGACAGAGTAGATTGGAAAAAGCTGATGAATGCACTCAGAAGCAGGGGTATAGATTGGAGGGACAGGAGGCTAATTGGAAACCTATTTATGAACCAAAAAGTAAAGATAAGAATAGAAGGAGAGTGCTCAGAGGAAGGAGAAATTGGTAGGGGAGTAAGGCAAGGGTGCCCACTATCACCACTCCTCTTCAACATATAAGCTTACATAGAAGAACTGATACAAGAGGCAATGGAATAGACAGGAGAGGGTATAAAAGTGGGTGGAAGACTCATAAGAGCCCTAAGATTTGCTGACGACCAAGCAATGCTGGCAACTACACAGGAGGGACTGCAGAAATTGATGGATCAGCTAAACAGGACCTCAATAAAATACAACATGAAGATAAATATCGGAAAGACAAAGATTATGAGGATAAGTGCAGGGGAGGAGGAGATAGAAATGAAAATAACAATAAATGGAGAGGAGGTGGAACAGGTCAAGAGCTTCTGCTACTTGGGAAGTGTGATAACAACAGATGCAAGATGCCATAGTGATATTAAACGAAGGATAGTATTGGGAAAAGACGCGTTCACAAAAAGAGGAGAGTTGATGAGAGGAGAACTGAGCAAGGACCTAAAGAAGAGACTTGTCAAGGCACTGGTATGGAGTGTGGTACTGTATGGGTCGGAGACGTGGACCATCAGGAAAGAGGATATCAAGAGATTGGAGGCCTTTGAGATGTGGATATGAAGAAGAATGGAAAAGGTGAGCTGGACGGAGCGAATGACAAATGAAGAGGTGTTGCAAAGCGTAGAAGAAAAAAGATCACTGATGGCAACGTTAAGAGAAAGACAAAAGAACTGGATCGGACACATATTAAGAGGAGACTCCCTCTTGAGAGAAATCATAGAGGGGAGATTGGAGGGAAGGAGGAGAGGAAGACCGCGACAGATGATGCTGGGATGGATGATGACCGAAGGATACAGCGGACTGAAGAGAAAAGCACAGCGAAGAGAAGAATGGCGTCATTGGAAGTGGAAACCTGCCGAAGGGCAGAGAACTTAAAGAAGAAGAAGATATATATATATATTATATACACTGGCGCATAATAAATAAATCGCTATATATATATAACGCTGTATCGGACGAGATCTACCAATATGAGCTCTAACTTATCTAGACTTATCCATGCATGTTGTTGGTATGGGGACGCTCGACAATCTTCTTCACGTAGTTTTTATATTACCCTCCTGCATGGATTGTCAATCGAGAGGCGGAGTTCAAATGCACGCCAGAGCAGAAATTTAGTTTAAGATTTCTGTTCCTTTTTGCATATCCAGCCAAATCAGCCACAGAGAACACGCTGACCTTATAGTATATGTCAGTTGGAAAAGTAGACAACGAGGCAGCAGCCTGACCACACGCACAAATAGTAAATACAATCTAAAAAATTTTAAAGTGCCACTAAAAAGCCTTGCGCATTGGACCAGCTTATTCAAAGCTGCCTCAGTTTTACCTTAATTAAGAATCCTGACGCACTGACCTTAATTCCAATTTCGGGTCTACTAATATCATAAGCAATTAAGAATAAATCTCATTTAATAATTCGAATATATCTTCTTTATTTCATAAACTAACCAGTGCCTTCTAGAGCTCTATGAATTTCGTTCCGGAAGGAGTTGGTCGTAAGAATGCTGCTCCATTGCGAACAGACAGTTCTTAGTCGGCTTATCACCAGATCAGCTTTATCTTTCCACACACTTTTGGCCAGCTTCATACCCTTCACTTCCAAATCTATGGCTTTAACGAGGATACACTCAAGCATCTCGATCGGTAGATCTTGCAGCTACAGCAATACATATAGAGCACACTTTCAGTGTCAACTTATATTAGGTTAAATTGAATTAAAAACACGTAGACGAACTGAACGCAGCTCAGAACTAACTTCTTACTTCACAGCAAATTCTGTTTAGTTAACTTATTCACAAGTTTAAAAGGAGGAGAGAAAGCCAGATCGAACCTATCTTTGGCGGTTTAACCTTCTTGGCATTTTTTAGACAGGATAACATATTCTAATTTTTACGACTTTCTATAGTAGTTATTTCAATTGCTTTCAATTATATTTACATTTTTAACCTGTTTTCGTCAAAGAAAGTGGATCCATCCTTGGGCTGATTAGAGATTGTATTAATTAGCGACTAAGTCGCTATACATAGGGCCCTAGCTTTCGCTCAGCATGCGTTTAGCTCCGATCCAAGATTCTCATGACGAACACAACGTATACTGAGTTCTCTCTGTAAGACGGTTAAGGAAAACATCAAGTATACTTTAGTTAAAGGATCGCTAATCCGTCTGGATGATATGAAACTCTATATTCTGTTGAAATCGGCGAATGATGTGACCCAACTAGACACAAATTGCTGTCTTAATTTCGAATCTAAAATACCATTGAGTTATAGTAAGGCTACAGAAAAAGCATGGCAACTGTCAGTTCTCACTACTCAAGCAATTCAGAAAGTTTAGATCCTACGAAGAATTTGGAATTACTGTTAAATCATATAGCTTACCGTTGTATCTCTCAATGAGTCAACTTTTGCACGTTTAGCATTGTCTTCGTTTTCGAATAGTGCTAGAAGCAGAATAACAAAGGAATTTTTATTAGTGCGAGACAAATGACCGAACTTTATAACAAAGCAAAAAATAATGAAATAGGCCTATTGCACAGCGACAGTTAAAAAATGATGCAATATTATGACCATTTAGAAAAGTGTAACCTAATATAGGCCTACACCTATATTGAGCGGAACTAGGAGAATGAACTTGATAGATCTGCAATTTGAAAAAAACTAACAGATTTGATATTTGAACAGTCATGAGAACTAGGCGGATCACAATTTTTATATTTAGGCCTACACAGCAGGGGCGTAACTTTGGTCTAAAAAGTGGGGGTACCAATACTTTGGTCTTAAAAGTGGGGGGTACCAATTTCTTCTCCAATTTCGCTTTTCGCATGGTGGTCATTTTGAACATATTCCCTCTCAGTATTCTCAGTAATTTTGGCTCTCGGTTTACATGTGTATCTAAGTACTTTCGCACTTTGGCGGAGACTGCATTCTCTGGGAAGGCACAATAACAAAAATATTAATTGACATTGTTTAAAAAGTGGGGGGTACAGTACCCCCAGTCCAAAAAGTGGGGGGTACGGGTACCCCTCGTACCCCCCACAAATTACGCCTATGCTACACAGTGCCATACAAATAGCTAATCGTCACCTGTGCTTACGTGTAGCCTGCACTATTGAATATGAGTAAACAAAGACAAACTTAGCGAAGGATTGGCTAAGAAATTCTTACCGGCATTCCTAAGAGTTCATCGTAAAAAACTGATTTAGTCACTGAAACTGCATACAATTATTAAGCTCATTATCAGAAGCGTTCTTGTATTAACTTACATTCTGAGCATTCATTCGTTTGCTCATCATTACTGGATTCAGCTGATGTTCGTTTCTTCGACATAGTTCAAGGAGAGCACTGGGAGTAGCAGAAGAATAAACGTTGCTTTTGTCAGTATTGCAATAAACACCAAACGGTCGTCAGTAATTGCTGAGGAAATCGAAACAGAATAGTGAACGCGAGTGTTATTGCGAAAGCAAACCGCTTACGACAAATTATTCATTTCAATTGTATTAGAATTAAAGAAGTTAGCGAAAAAAGGTTTGAAACAGATAATGGCGTCCGGAAACCAACGACGGAAACCATTTTGTGACGTCACGCAAAGGACGCGATATCCTACACTTCGTAGAGCCTATTCATTAATACGTTTTTATAGTCACCTTGTCACCTTGTGCTGTCGATTCGTTGAATCCTAGCGACTGTCATGGTCAACCTTCTCCATGTGCTCCGATTTCTCGCTGCCTCTCTCAGCTCCGAGATGTTCATCTTCGTTGCCTCTTGTATCTCCTCCATCCATCTCCTCCTTGGTCGTCCTCTCCTCCTCCTGCCCTCCCCACACGCCAACATCATCTCCTTTTCCAGCCCATCTGCACGCATCACATGTCCAAAGTATGACATCTTCTGCCTGGACGCTCTCTGCCTAGGGTTGCCAGGTAGTCTTGAGGAAATTACCGGACTATGGCGAGCGCGTCATGAGGGTCTGGGGGCGATGTCCCCAGATCGGTTCAGGGGCATTGGGAAAGCCTTTGGTCAGGCCCTCAGAGGGTCAGAAGCTGACAAGATAACGAAACAGCACTAACAATTGAAAAGTTACTTCTAAAATGAACATTAAAAACAGTCTGATTTATACAAATATGCTACACTGTGATTTGTAGTATTGGGAAAAGTAATAATAAGACGGTAACTTTAAAAAAGGCGAAACTTAAAATATGTAAAAAAATGTTGAAATGTTCTCTTTTGAATTTCGGACATAATAAATAACCATTATGTTAACCATAGGCCTACCGTCTATCGGCGAAATCGACGCATGACCTCACTTAGACAATTTACACTGTACAGTGTACACAGCAAGATTGATTTTGAATCTCTTTATCTCATGTTCCCTTAATTCAGTTCTCCTCCTCTGTTCCTGACTTTGGATTGTCCTCGATCCTAGCCTTTCCTTCATTGATCAAGTTAATCTTGTATCCCGATCTTGCTTTTTCATCTACGCCAGCTTCAATCGATCCGCAGGTGTCCTTCGGATCATGCTATCACCACACTGGTCCACGCTTTGATCTGCACTCGGGATGACTTTGGTAATGCTATATACATTGGCCTCTCCTTCTCCAATAAGCACAAACTTAGTCTATTCTTAATGCTGTTGCTCGGCTTAGAGGTGATATTCCTAAGTTTGCCACATCTCTGCGGTTCTGCCGTTATTCGTGTCTCCCTCCACTGGCTCTCTGCTCAACAGAAAATTCAGTTCATTACACTCACCTTCATGCGCAGCTGCCTCACTGGGCGTCTTACCTACTGAATTTCTGCACCCTGGTTTTTCCTTGCTTGCGATCCTTGGCCAGTGGCCTTATGGTTGTTCCACGGCCCAATCCAGGAGCTTTGCTTGTGTGGGTCCTTCAGCCTGGGACAGTCTTCCCCAGTCAGTCTGCTAAGAGCTTCTTGTCCCCTCTCCCCTTCAATTCCGTGGACGCATTAAAACTTTTCTTTTTGCCGGTGCTGGCACTGATGTGGGTCGAGAGCGCCGCTGATCTGAATGGCGATATACAAATGTCCGGTTACAATTACAATTACAATTATGATGAGTTAACTCGTAAATCATAATAAACGAACGCTTGCGCACTGTATACTGATAGTACAGTACAGTTCGTAATCTTGTCATCGTAAATTTCAAATAAAATTTAATAATAAATGTAATTGTTACGAACTTACGATAGATGTTACATTCATCATTCTCGGAGGACCTGGACACCCTAAATTTTATGATGTCGAGGTCCTCCAAGAATGATGTATTCCAACACTTATTGTTAACAATAATAATTTACCGAAAATTACCGGACACCGCCATGTCCGGTAATGTCTGAAATTTCTGACCGGACAAATTGTCTAAATACCGGACTGTCCGGTTCATTACCGGACACCTGGCAACCCTATCTCTGCCCCAACGTCAAACTCCCTCTCCAGTGTCCTATTTCTTCCAGGATATCCTCGTTAGTTCTCTTCTCAGTCCAAGAAACCCTCAACATTTTCCTCCTGATCCACATTTCACATGCCTCAATTTTCTTCTCCAATGCCTTGGTTTTTGTCCATGTTTCACATCCGTAAAGCACCACTGGTAAGATCATTGCTTTAACAATTCTTGTCTTCGTTCCCAAACTCACTGATTTGTCCTTCCATATTTTTTATATGTAGCCTATATTTTTATAGTAGGCCCTAATTATATAATATTATTATACAATTATAATATTATAATTAGATATATTAATTATTTTTATAAAACAAACTGAAAAACCATGGGTGTGACGAAACCAGCGCCGCGTTCATCTCCTTGAAATGTGGCTCTGGTTGCGATGAAAAGGCGACGCCTGTAGAAGAAACCGCTGCTTCACCCTGTGGGAACCCCGTAGAGTAATGGATAACACAATGGCGTGAAGAGCAGTAGGTACCAAGATCGAATCCCGTAGACCCCGTAAGGTTTGTTCAGCCTTCCACTCGCTAGGTGGCGGCAGCGGTTAAATGAATAGTAGACCTTGATGGTACCCTGTTGCCTGCCGTATAAACAGTTATGTTCGACTTCTGTAAAACTGTTATCATGTGCTTCTACTGTATTATATGGCGTCCTGCGTGACTGCCGTTTCTACTATATGTATGTTCACTGTACAGCGCAGTGCGGTTAGTAGGCGCTTAAATAAAGAAAAATTATTATTATTATTATTATGAGCCAATATTATTAATTTATTATAGCATGCACGCGTTTTTAGCATGGCCTCGTGGGAGTGATTGGCCCGGGATCCCAAAACGAGCCGTGCCTATCAGCACACACTGGGAAACTGCTTCTAGAGTGGGTCCAGAAGTCGCGGTGGGAATCGTTAGAGAGAAATTATGTTGCGCCAGGTAGAAGTAAAATCATAAAATTGTGTATGCTTAGCGCTAGCCTCAGTCTCTACATGTAGCCTAAGCGCAAAGAATTGCCTCTGGAACGTCGGGTGATTGGCATTGTTGGTAACACGCATAATATTAACCGTAGCCAAAGAATCAAGCGCATATCGTGTATAAAAAATCTCCATAACCAGTGGCGGCTCTAGGCTTTTCCAACAGGGGGGGGCCAAGGAGGGGCCGGGGATCCTGACAGGGGGGCCAGCTATCTAGTGTTGGTGACTTCGGTGTCACCAGTGGCGGCGATCTTGTTTGAGAGGTGGGGGGGGACATTTTGGAACTGATCTGGTCAAAAAAGAGTTTTGAACTGATCTGGTCAAAAAAGGTGAAAAAAAATTTTCGCGCTTACGCGCAAACAAATTTCTTAACCTCAGCACTGCAGAATTTGATGACCTTTTTTGGTGTTTCTTCAAAATTTGGGGTCCGATGTATGGCGTGTCCCCCCACTCTTAAAGGTGGGGGGTCTTGTCCCCCTCAACCCCTCCCGGGATCGCCGCCCATGGGTGTCACCCTTGATAGCACCAGTGATGGGCACTAAACTATGTTTTTTAGTTAAACTAAAACTATTTTCCACCTAAAAAATAGTTTAACTAAAGTTGGCAACTGATTTTGGAAATTAGTTAACTAAACTAAAAAAACTAGTTAAAACTTTTTCCAACTTTTTCGACAAACATTTTCACAATAACAGAGGTTAAGTGAACTGTAATAATGCAGAGCGTCAATGACAATTTCACCTTCAAACTATGCAATGTGTACTTTCTGGCATACAGTTACCGGCGTACTGTGTAGTGTATGAATTTGAAAACACAGGTTATTGATGCTAAAACCATGCAGGGTTAAAATGTTTTTTATTGACAGTGTTCAATGTTCATTGTGGAAAAATAGTAGCATATTGCTGATTTTTTTAGTTAAACTTTTTAATAAGCAACTAAATTTTTTTAGTTAAACTATGGTTTTAACTAAACTATTTTTTTAGTTAAACTTCATCCTTAATTAAAAATTTTTTTAGTTAAACTAAAGTTAGCAACTTTTTAGTTAACTATTGCCCATCACTGGATAGCACCCTCTCATTCATTTTAGCGACACACTGTCTGGGTAGGACAAAGCGCCTATAACTAGCCTAATATAGGACACACCTATCTAGTGTCACTGAACAGTTTCAGTTGCCTCACTGGTTACCCTGGATATATACACCATGTGCTTCACCCATTTCTTATATGTAATAGAACTTGAAGTAAAAACATATAACCTTTGAAGTAATTTTAAAAAATCCCTAACTTCTGAAATAGATGCATCAATTAAACTTAGATTCAATTTATTTGCATAACAATGGAACTAAATGGCCCACGGAGTCGACTGCCTTACCAACTAATGTACATCCTTATTTACACCACTCATTAGATGTGTTCGTTACACTTGCACTATCATAACCTTGACCCATTAAATATGAACCAATGTCAAACCCCTATGACTGTAAGGTATCTAAAATAAGCCCTGACAATGACTACACAATTAATTCGTTTGCAGGTTTAAAATCTAGAAAGCATTCGTTAACTTCTTGCTGGGAAATATAATATAGAGGTCTAACAAAAGCTGTTCCTTGTCACTAATATCTTTTGTTTCAACAGCGATAGAAGAATAAATAGAACCCCTAACCTCTTCTATTATCTGATCACTAACTTATGACAGATTTGGTAATAGATCAGACTCTCATTTGGGGGGCCACTGGGGGGCCACAAACTCATTTGGGGGGGCACTGGCCCCCCCTGTGGAGCCGCCACTGTCCATAACCGAGACCATGCACTAGCAGGTTAGGCCATACTTGTTTTGCAATGGCTGTTTATCGAGCAAAGAATTCGGTTGTAAAATATGTCTCGTGCTTCACAAAATTTTACGCTTAAATCAGAGACTTAATTAGCTCTGCTTGTTGGTCGCTCCTCGCACCAACAAATACTGCAGTCAATCAACGGACAAAATGACATTTAGGCTGTCTTCAAGTGTCTGGTTGTGTTGAGCACTCGAGCGTTATAGGTCGCTGGTCCTAAGCTCTGAACGTCACTGCCCAGTTCTATGCGTTCTGTCTGCTCTTTATTATTTCATTCAGTTCTAAACTGGAGAATCGTCTGTTTCAAAATACTTGCTTAACATCGCCTGATACACACAAACACACGCACGCACGCACGCACGCACACACGCACGCACGCACGCACACACACATCTTCTTTAGTTCATCTTTATCTGTATAAGTTAGTAACACTGTTTTTTTATAAAATTTTAATGCAGCTCTATATAATGAAACTCTGCAAAATGTATCACATCACAGTAAATTCTGAGCAATTAATTCCAAGAAACTGAGAGTCAGACATACATACAGACATACAGACAGACAGACAGACAGACAGACAGACAGACAGACAGACAGAAAGACAGACTGCGCCCGTAGCAACCATCCTCTCTCACATAAGCTATAAATTCGCCGGCGATACTTGTCACAAAAGCCGTAAAACTGCCAAAGAGATCAGATCAGATGGAATATTACAGATCAAAACAGACAACAGAGAACTCGACAGGAACATCACTAGGTCCTCCTACTTCAAAAACCTCATCTCCATGCATCGGCTGTATCTCACGTTTCGACGCCTTTGGAAGCAACTGACGTTAGCTGCTATATAAATGAACACAATGGTACTTCAGAAGACGAAGAATCACAAACTCACTTGAAATGTGAAACTGAAAATAGGTCGAGACTGAAAGAAAAGAAAAATCCAATCGAGGCAAATAAGAGAAGAATTCCACTTTTTAAGTCAGAATTCATATCAACAGCAGAAAACTAAAACAAAAATGTCTAACAAATGTCGAATACACTGCAGCAAATAATTCCGCTCGAGTCAGAATCCGAATAAATACTGCAACAGCTTTAGATCTCAATTAAGGACATCAGTCGATAAGTTAAACAAATATCTAACAAGTAACAACAGCATTGTCATTGACAGAGAAAGAGAGAGGACAGGAAAGAGATAGGCCCCTACATACACACATACGTAGAGAGATATATACAGAAAGACCGATGTAACTGGCAAGAGTATGACAGAGAGAGATACATACAAATACACATACATACATACATACAAACAGAAAGACAGAAAATGTCAGTTACAGAATTCCGGTTGCTGGCAAAATTAAACATAACTGAAAATGCTAAAACTGATAAATGATAGAATGAGATTATCACCCAAAAGCCCCAAACTATCACAAGCAACGATTCAACAGAATGATGTAAATATTAGGCTTAGAGAAGGTTTTAGATATTTCTGGAATGTTTACGGCACAAAGACACACACACATACATGCATCCATACATCCATACACACATGCATCCATACATATATACATACACACAGTACCGTAGGCGAGGGGTGTGCCAGCAGTGCCAAGGAACTGGGTGCAACTCAAGAGGGAGGCACAAATTTTGAGATCGAATGATTTAATTGTTAAACTAATTACTTTATCTTAAAATATAATATCATTTAAAATGAAATAAATGTAACAAATTAAATAACAACAAATAAAAGTGTATATAGGCTACAATATTAATATTATAGATACCTGACAGTGCAGACTTGTTTAAAAATTGTCGTTCGAACATATTTATGGTAAATATTGTATTCGATAATTCGAGATAACAAATTTGGTTGTTATTGGTTAAATTGATCTTTATTACGCTTGGCACAGAGCGCAATTATAGCTTGCTACATTCCTGCAATACACAAATACATTCCAAACACCAGCACTGATGGTGCTATCACAGGCCACTCTACAACAAAGCGCTAAAATCCAAGTTCATCGTGAAACATTTAGTACTATTAAAAACCCCGCTCACCTCGTATTTAAAGCCGGACTAAAACGAAAACCTGGTTCCAAAATACAAAACATTTGATATCATCTTTTGATTATTAAACACAGAAAAAAACCACAGAAATGAGAGAAGAGTAAAAACAGCAAAACTGGAATGTTGTAAAATGCATACACGTCTTACCGCTTACTTACTTGCTCACTTGATTAATCAGCGCGAATCATTTACATCTGCACAAAGACAAAACAACAAACAGCCGAGTAATAAAAACCACGGAAAGTCCTTTCAAGTCCGGATACAAAATGGTCAGTTGTTGAAGTTGGAATGAAACATCATCACAAATGCAAAACTTCTTTAATAACCACCAAAAGGCTTACATAACATAAGTACCTCAGAAGACATGTAACCCATGTTAGCAGAACCACTGCAAGCTAACCTCAATAGCCCATCTCTCCTATCTTCCTCTTAAAAGCTGCGATTAGTGTCCACAGAGATAGTACTACCATCAAAACCAATCCACAAGTCAACAACTCCTCTTGCATTTAAAATTACTGCCTAATGTGCATGTCATAACATACATTGTTTCTTTAACTTATCGCATTTCAACAGTTTCTTTTCTAATGAATAATGACTTTAAAGCAACTAATGATTGACGTCTTTTGCATTATTGCAATGGCGCTACAGAAGTCATGACGTCATAGCACCAATTCCGATATATCGTGTGGTCGGAAACAGAGATTCACCTGTAGAAAATAAACTCGCTAAACAAACGACCTCACTACAAGGCAGGTTAGAAAACGTAGCTAAAGATAACATCACAATGAGTTTCTCGTGTATTGCTTTGTCTAACATGGTAATGCCATGGTCTTATGGTAACACCTGTAAAACACCCTTAGCAACTATCACCCGATACCGCCAAACTCGAACACAAATTTTCTATATTAGAACATAGCACATAGCATAAAACATTGTTACTGTAATCTTGAGATTTCTAAAGTGCTCAAAGACAACCAATTAAGTCGTCATGGGAACCACCTAATTCACAGGTGCTCAGTTAAAACAAAATCAGGTCAGGTCAGCTTCGGTTAAAACGTCAAAAATTCCAAGGGTTAGAAACCTCAACATGCGTTAAGAATTCCAGAATATTTACACCACGCATGACCATGCTTCAAAATCGACAGAATTGGACCGCACTTAACCAATAAACCAATCAATCAATCAATCAATCAATCAATCAGTCTGACATGGTAATACCCATGGTCTTAAGGCATAAGCATACAACTGCCAAATTTATATAGCACCCCTTCAAGGTCTCTACTCACAGGCGCTCCAAAAAAGCTTGCAATCAACAAGCGAGATTCTCTTTACAACAGAAGGTGCGACAAATGCTCTGCTGCATTGAAATTGTGCTAGAATAAATTACCTCTCAGCCGAGTATTAAACAACATCACATCTGCAAAAAACCCTTCACCAGTGCACCATTTTCATCATCAACCTACTCCTGCCAACTCTTCAGAAAGTCCTCGACCTGGAGCTGGACTCACCATCGCAAAACACACGCACCCTGTTTCCACCAACGGTCACTACTAATGACTGTTGGGTCTATTCCGTTGAAATTGCACAGGTCTTTACAAACTGAAACATCTGCAAAACCACTTTGACCGTGAAATGACCCTTACAAAGTGGACACAATTAAGGCACCAATGTACAATTAAAGAAATTCTGTACAGAAGGAGTTTATGCAACAAAATACTTTATACATGGGATGCAGTTGAGTCTAAGCCTTCACTTTCACTTAAGTAAGCCTTCACTTTCACTTAAGTAAGCCTTCACTTTCACTTCAGTATAACTTTCACTTTCATTTCAGTCTAAGCCTTCTCGTACTGTTTCAGGGTGCCTTCAAGTTTTGCCGCGATCTGAAAACAGAACAGAAGTAGCTTTGTATATAAATATAATAGCACGATTTTAAAACAAAACAGAAGAAACGATGTAGTCTGACTGGAAAATCAGATGTCGGAAAATCAGACTACCGGGTACATCGTTTCTTCTGCTACTATGACTACATTTCGTTTGGACGTTCAAGTAAATGAAAGCTTATTCAAATATTATCAAATTAATCAACTCCTTTGAAATGAACCCGTAAATCTAAATTCACGTTCCCGGGATAAATCTACACAAGCAAATGCAAGATATTGAAAATGACAGTGACATCAAAATGACTTTGAAAGTCTTGGTGAAATCTTATACAGATCAGTCCTTTACTGCTGGGTTCTCTTTCGTCTTGGTGCTACACAAGAACCAGTTCTTATCGTTAATCTCAAGAACTAGCTATAGGCATAAAGTGCTGGCAGCCTAATATTTCTTAGCCATGGTATATGAACACGAGTGCCCAGTCCTCCCCTCACCGTCTTATCTTCCCACTGACAAGGTAGTCAGTGTACTCATATATGGTTGGGGTAAATGTACTCATCTTATGATTGGGGCAAATGTATTAATTTCATGGTTGGGTCAAATGTACTCATTTTAAGATTGGGGCAAAAGTGGAAGAAAGTTCCTTAAATAGATTGTACTATTGGGATTTGAATCCTCAACATAAGGTTGACAGTCAAGCAAGCAAACCACTGAACCACTGTCACCCCACACGTCCTCCATACACTTAGATTATAACAGAGGCAAAGACAACGGTCTATTTAATCTTCCGTTGCGATTGTTAACTAATCAAGGCAGCTCTTGATTAACCTCGTGATAGAACTTAATCTGGCTCTCAAGGTACGCCTTCATGTAGCGCTTGAAGTCGCCGACTCTGTATCGATTGAAGTGCTGGACTTCAGCCAAAACGGAAGATGACACGACGTTCGCTCTCTCCTGGATCGACTGAATCTCTCCATCACCAACACTTCCAGTCTTCTCGCCTACCTTTGCAGCTGCCGCCTGAAACGATTATCGAACGTAATCTCCAAATATCTACAGCGCTTCTCTAAAGCTAAGCACTTGGCACCAGACCACAAATAGCGCTGATCTAGCGACTTCAAATCTTTCCGATCATCATCGTCGTCATCATCATCATCATCATCATCATCGTCGTCGTCATCATCATCACCATCATCATCAGTTCCTGATGTCAGCAGTTTGACAGTGATGGGTAGGAATAAATGATCTTAATTTATAAATTCATAAATACTATACAATACAATCTTAATTGTCCTCCGTCATGTTATGTCCTTATTTATATTGTCTGCCCAGCACAGTCTTGGTCTGCCTCCTTTGTTTCTCCTTCCTTCGAACCTCTGTAACCTTGCCTCTGATTCGCATTTCTGTGTGACCTTGAGCGCGTTAGAAACGTTTGTAATAATTGTGTGGGATTTTGTCAGCCTGCATTCTTTAGCAATACGTAACATCAGCTGAAAGATTTCTTATGTCTAACTGCAGAACAGTTTCGTCACCTTGTGCATCGTGACTGCACCAGAGAAGCATGAGATCAATCCTCTGTATTCCTGAATTCCTTCGAGCAAGAGCACCACATCGTCCGAAGGCTGAAAATATTACAATGTCAGATGTTAACCAACTGAACTGCATTGGCCTGAAGTATTTTAATTACTACCAGTTTGATAATGACACAAGCAATCATAAAGCCAAACATCGGGAACAAATGTGAATGCGCAGAAAGTTTTTGGTTCAAGTTTTTTTTAACTCCCTCCCTGTGTCTGTGCGCTCTGCTCAGTCGCTTGTGTCATTTCGTTCTCAACTTAAAACCTAAATCTTTCAGATTGCTTATCCACCATAGGCTGCCTCTCTGTCTTATGGACTGATCTTCTGGATATTGACCTGATCAGGGCTTGGTTTTGGTGTGCCATCGGTTGATGCCTTGTGCATTAGACACCTGCCCCACAGAAGTTACTAATAACAATAACAATGATATGTATAGCTTCCCAATGACAAGACTAAAGCTGAGCTACTGTTAGCACATTTGCAGTGTATCCAGTTAGATCAACTTGCACTTCATGAATCTCCATATAACAGCAACAATAAGCAAATGGATAGATTTGGTAGAAATGAACAAATAAACAATTCTTTTCCATTAAAAATCAATCAAATCTGTTACAAATTTCTTTTAAAACTCTTTTATCATTAACGGGCAATATCAGATTAATCTGAATAGATTCCGATGTACAATTCCTCTGCTACGACGCAATCGAATGCCACATTCAACCTGCAACATGAAGACCTCAGCCTATCATTGCCTCTATTTAGCAAGCGCTTGAAGCCCTGAAGTGGCGCTATATAAATCTGTAATTACCATTCCCCATGTTGTACCTGTTTGGCAAACAGTTGTCCGATTTCTTCGTATGTCTTTCCAGTGTGGCTGATGGCCAACGTCAGACTCTGAGACGCTGATCGTTCGTCCAGTTCAAATGACTTCGACAGAGAAACAAAAGATCCGCCCAACTTCTGGAAATGCTTCCGGAAAGCTAAAGAAAAACACGGCCAACACATGCGATGAGTTCATAGCACTTATAATCTAATCTAATTCAATCATATCTAATCAAATCTGGTGACGTCTCTAGCACCGCTGTTGTAGTGTAACAGGCAACGTGGCAATCACTGGTCGCTTCAAACTCTAAAACTCTCTCTCCCTGGTGTCGGACCATCTTTCTTTCGATATACCTAAATCAAGAACTGTTCACAGTGAATGAGCTTGTTCACTTGCTGGACCTACTTTTTTTAACTATCTCCCTGTGTCTGTGCGCTCTGCTCAGTCGCTTGTGTCACTTCGTTCTCAACTTAAAAATTACCTTTTTCAGATTGCTTATCCACCAAAGGCTGCCTCTCTGTTGTACGGACTGATCTTCTGGATGTTGACCTGTGGTTTTGGTGTGCCATCAGTTGATGCTTCATGTATTGCACACCAGCACAATAGAAGTTACTAATTAAAAATGAATTATAAGCAAAACCACATTCTGATATGAGAATTCGTTGAAATGAAATCCACATCACCAAAGACACAAGAAGGAAGATAACAGAGTTTAGAATTTAGATCACATGACAAGCGATAATTCCATTCAAAGCTATGCCATCGTTTTAGACGAGTGAAGTTCTGAGAAAGATGAAGGATTTAGAAACATGAAACCATCCTCTGTCTCTCGGTCTGTCTGTGTCCGTCTCTCTCTTTCTGTCTGTCTGTCTCTGTCACTCACATGCTTCGTGCTTCTTGATGCTGTTCTCTCCAACGGCGTTTAGATGCTTCAAATTGTCATCGAGCACTTTGACGTGTCGTTGGAATCGGTCGATACGTGTTTCCCTGAATACAAAAGACATTCAGTGCATAGAATGATCAATCAATCATTCAAAGAAAGAGTCAATCAATCAACTGATCAAATTAGTCAATCAATCATATCAGTTAGTCATTAGATTAAGTCATTAAAAATCAATCATATCGGCCAGCCAGCCAAACACTTGTTCAGTAAGTCAGTCAGTCAGTCAGTCAGTCAGTCATTCAGTATGTAAGTCAATCAGTCAGTATGTAAGTCAGCCAGTCAGTCAGTCAGTCATTGATTAAGCCAGCCAGCCAGTCAGTCGGTCAGTCAATCAATAATAATAATAATAATAATAATTATATTCTTTATTATTTCAAAGCGACAAACGCAATAATATTACATTGAAACATGAAAGGCACCTGGAAAGCATTGTGATGGGAGAACAGTGCAGTTGTACTTGTGTTGCACACAACTGTCAAACACACGGTTTGGCAGCCATGCAAGGCGCCGCCCTAGAGGGGGGTTACGGGAGTCGATCCGCATACCTTATGCTCTCCTGGCCATGAGTGTTACCACTACTCTATCCCCCTCGCCTTGATTGATTGATAAATCAATTGATAAATCAATCAATCAGTGACTTTAAACATGACAACCACTTGGATTCAAATCTACTGTATAACAGCAACACCCCATTGATAAAAAGGAATCAGATGAAGACCGTTAGTCCTCTTTTAAACCTCTTCTGCTTACGCATTTTTCGGATCGAGCGGAGGAGATCGAATGGTAAGGAAGAAGCGAGCGCCTGAATTTTCCTCCTTCTTCGCCTTCTTCTTCACATCACTCCAGATCTTCAAAAAGAGACAGTAACCACAATTGCATCAATCGTAATCACAAAATTGTAAAGCGCTAACCTAAAGCTAAGTGCAGGACATCATCTTATTCACGAAAGCTGCGTCATGTCAGCGGGGTTGTCGAGAAAGTCCAAATCATGGCAAACTGTTTTACATAAGTTAGCAATCAACAATAGTCACAGATATCAGACCCTGACGCAACAGAAGTTACTAATCTGTGAGTGGTGCTTTAATAAATGTTCAATTATAATTATAATTACAATGACAATACCTTTTGGTTCGTGCAGGTGAGAAAATGTTGGAAGATGTCTGAATTGGCGATAACTGGATGTTGACACATTCGGTCGATCCACAGCTGTAGGTATCGAAGGCGAGTGTTAACAAAAGCCTCTTCAAATCGACCTAAAACACGAAACACATCCAAAATAACTCAGATTGTATTGTATTGTATTCAAAACTTATAAAGAGCCTCTACCCATCAGAGGTGCTAATATTACAAGAAAAACTCGCTACACCTGTTTTTAAAATAATGGTCTCACGACCTGAAGCTCTTACAGACGGAATTTCTAAACTTAGAAACTTGCCTACAAACTGTCGCTCGGGCAGCGGAGGAACTGTGATCGTTGGGAACTTTTCGACAAGACGATGTTGTATCCAGCTAAAATGATTGTATCGACGACTCACTTGAATTCCACTGAACTGAAATGACAACGTCATCATTGTTATATTATTACTACCATTAGTACCATATTATTATTAATTAACAACTTCTATAGTGCCAGTGTATAATGCACAAGGCATCTTCTCTCTGGTCTCTATGGCAACCGGACGCGGAACTTCGTTCAACATCTCTAGAAAATCTTTTCGACACGACACTGCGGTCGTGAATAAGCAGGTGTGCTGCGCTTAGCTTTAGAGTATGATGTATCGCTTTTGAAATTTGAAGTTTACAGTTATGAGGCATCAATCGATGGTTCACCAATTACCAACTGAGATAAAAGTGAATGATGAGACTAATTACGATAAGGTTACACTAATTAAAGTGATAAAGACAAAGAAGAAGATGATGATGATGAAATAATGAAAATCCTCTGTTGCTCCCTGTTTTGCTCCCACCTCAGCCACTTTCTTCTCCACTAAATTCTCCTTAACTCTCTCTCCACCCTTCCCACTCTCACTAAGAACCTCCGCTTCCATCCACTGATTCTCACTTAACCACCTGTCCAAACTGACCACACACTGACCGGTCCAGCACCCTAACTGTACTAAATCAACCAGAGATTACAGCTGCATATTTCAGATGATGACGACGTTGACGATTACAGTGATAGTGACAATTTTCATCATGCTAGTTCTGACGATGTTAATACTGCTGCTGCTGCTGCTGCTGCTGGTAATGATGATGACAATGATGATATAGACAATTAATGATGTCATCTTCTTTACTGATGGAATCAGTTGATAGGTTGTGAAGGTCTTTATTCCATGGTACTTGGTCTCTTTCTTGGGGGATGTCACAGCACAGCCGAACGGCTGAGCTGGTTGCTTCCACATCACTCCCTCTGCACTATCCTGAACAGCCAAGAACAGAAGTATAGGGTGTAACAAAAAATGCCACACTGTCCAATGTTTCCATTCATACATGGTGGAAAATAATTAAACTATATCGTAACTCACAGTAAAGTGTTCGTAACTCAAATCAACATATTTAATCAAGATTATTCTAATGTATATGTCAATTTATATAGCACCAGTTACAGAAAACACGACTCAGTTGATCAGCTACTCAACTACTATCAAATTCAACAGAAAAAGTTAGATATTAAACCCTCTTTCCTACAGTATTACAAAAAATGTATAAAGCGTGCAAAACTAAAGTTATACATTTTCACCAAAAACAAGCCAAAAATTGATTGAAAAGAACTCACAACAATCACAACAACGTTTGATCCAATGGAATTGGAGGACAAAGTGGAAGAACCGAACACAAAAGCGTCTCCACCAATCTTCGTGAAATGAGCAAAACTGGAAAATGTAAAATCAATGACAAGACATTCACTCAGCACAAATAAAAAGAAATATATCTAAATGCAATTCCATAACAAAAATAATAATAATAATAATAATAATAATAATAATAATAATAAAATAAATGTACTACAGAAGTGGTGACATGTCTTTTAACTTTTAAGACAGTTTGAGACCTGACCTGATTTCATCTGTTATGACCTGATCTAATTTTAACTGACCTGACCTAGTTTAATTTCGTAGGACCTGATCTGTCATTTGACCTGACCTGGTTTCATCTGGTATGACCTGATCTAATTTTAACTGACCTGACCTAATTTAATTTCATAGGATCCGATCTGTCATTTGACCTGACCTGATTTCATCTGGCATAATTTAATTTGACCTGACCTGATTTCAGTATGGTCAAAGTGAGACAATCAGATGACCTTCATATAGAACCAAACTCCGTGCTGACAAAGCCATTTACTAAACAAGGTCATGGATACGTCACATGGCTGGTTGTTCCACCTCCACAGTCGCTCTGCTTGCTTCCACTTCCTGACCAGGTTGCCGGGCACTCCATAACTAATCTCCTTCGTCTTTCTTTACCTCTATTCCACAGCTGCTTGAAAGCCATTCAGCTCAATCATGGCTTTCCGTTGTTAGGTCAGGAGCGCCTCTGACGAGTCTCTCTTGAAGATGAGCTATATAAATCTTTTACTAAAATGTGTCAACACTAAGAACATGTGCGAAATGTTTGGTACGAGATGCAACTCTACCTGTTGAACGGATTGTACGTTGATGATCGATTGTCTGCCTTCTGCGACTGACTCATATGCTTCTCGTTAATCGTTGCATAGTCTGACTCTCGTTTGTTGTCACTCTAGAAATTACACAGACACAACAACACAGGATGTCCAGTTCAGGAATTGTGTTGGATAGAAATGATTAGTTATTGTAATCATTGATATTCTAAATGGTATACATACCAGGTGGTATCCCAAGTGGTATACAGTGGTATCCCAATTGTTATGCAGTTGTATCCCAGGTGGCATGCAGTGGTATCCTAAGGGGTATGCAGTGGTATCCAAAGCGCAACACTAGCACAATACTAGTGCAACAGTAGTGTTACACAAGTGCAACACAAGTACAACACAAATGCAACACAAACGCAACAATGGTACAACACAAGGGCAACCCTACTACAACACAAGGGCAACCCTACTACAACACAAGAGCAACGCAAGTACAACTGCACTGTTCTCCCATCACAATGCTTTCCAGTATCTTAAGTCTAAACTGCTTCCTTTCTTACCGGAGTGGTCGCAGTGGAACTCGTATCATCATCATCATCATCATCGTCATCCCAATCATCATCCCAGAAGTCTCCAGCGTCCTGTTCCGGACAAGTCTCGCGTCTCTGGAGTTTTGAATAAGGCGGCGGAGGCCGAGAATTCTGTGGCGCATGCGACGGGCTAAGGCTGTTTGGCCTTGCTATGATCGCATTGGTCGACCTCGTAGTAGACTGAGCAGAGGAAGTGGAGACGGTCTTCGATCGGAGCATAGGCGGCCTGGAGGCCCCAGGTGCAAGAACGACTGGAGCTGGAGGAAGTGGAATAGTTGGTTCAGGATATGAGATGACCTGGAAAGATCAATCAATCAATCAATCAATCAATCAATCAATCAATCAATCAATCAGTCAATAAATCAATCAAGATAATCATTGGATCAACCAAATCAGGCAGTCAATCGGTTAAACTATGACAACTGCTTGGATTCAAGACTTCATA
Organism: Allolobophora icterica; assembly: GCA_963556255.1. NCBI lineage: Eukaryota > Metazoa > Annelida > Clitellata > Crassiclitellata > Lumbricidae > Allolobophora > Allolobophora icterica. The sequence goes on along the minus strand of OY744611.1, from coordinate 55,270,775 downwards.
CGTTTCATCACCAGATGACGATTAATCATTGCTGATCACCACTGACGATCATCAACGATCATTCATCAACGATCCTCACAAAGAGCAGATCAAATACCTCAATATGATCATCAACGATCCTCCCTCATAAAGACCCGATCACATAGCTCAATATGATCATCAATGATCCTCACAAAGAGTGGATCAAATACCTGAATACGATCATCAATAATCTTCATAAAGATCAGATCAAATACCTCAAGGTATGTCGCTGGTACTAGACCCTTCTGACCGGAGGCGTTGACGGCTTCCCACCATCCATCTCCAACACTCTACAACATTTAACTAAAAAAATTAATAACCATGACATTAACTGTCAATATGGATCACCATGACGGCTTCCCACCATCCATCTCCAACACTCTACAACATTTAACTAAAAAAATTAATAACCATGACATTAACTGTCAATATGGATCACCATGATCACAACCACCGCCATCTATTTATTTATAGCTTTAATTATTTTAAACAGATGCGTGTTTAATGCTATTTTCTTTATTCAAACCAAAATTAAATTAAGCAATCTCTAAATCGCTGGTTCCAGGGATTAAAAAGTTCCTTACGCAATACGCAAAGCAGAAGTAAGTAAGTAAGTGCAAACTTATCATTGGCACATCTTCATTACCTGATCAACAATCGTCAGAGTCTCGTCTGCTCGGAACTGCAGTTCGCCGAGATTTTCACTTGCAAAATCGTACTGAGCCTTTGCCTGATTAAACACGTAAAATCAATTACAGACATCTTCATTTTAAACTTCTCAGCAACATGAAATCCAACCTCAGACCGACATTTAGACCTACGCAAAGAATATTCCTGATCGCAATGTCGAAGTTCATCGGATTTTAGGACAACATAACAAGGTTTAAAGTGGGGTAATCCTGGGTTTTAGCGTCCGAAATTATTTACATTGCATGAGCGATGAAAACGTTTCACAGTTAACCTCAAACAAGAAGTTGGAAGATCGATGAAAATATCAATGAAACTAGAAGCCGGATGATCGATTAAAATATTACATAGTTAAAGTCAAACTAGAAGTTGGAATTGCGATGAAAATATATCGTTTTAGTGCCGATATTATTCCCGTGTATGACCGATGAAAACATTTTATAGTAAAACTAAAACTATAAGTTGGAAGATTGACGAAAATATTCACGAAACTAGAAGCTGGATAATCGATTAAAATATAACTCAAACTAGAAGTTGGATGAACGATGATTATTTATTGTATATTGTATTAGAACGTTTCAATGAAAATAATTTCGGACGCTAAAACCCAGGATTACCTAAAGTGGTTCACAAGACTGTATTCTGCGTTAGAATTACGACATATTGTCTACTAAGTTTAACATGTCGAAATCAGTCGGATTGCTTAAATTAATATATTTTTTAAGTTTTTATATTTCTGACGTGAGTCAGTTTTGGCGAGGGTGTGGGTCTATTTTTAACTGGGCTCGTGTACAAGCAACGATCGTTGTTTTCAAACAGTTTTAAAGAATCGGGGTGGCGATCAAGAGAAAGCTTTAAGACGAGGAAATGAGAGACGTAGACGGAAGGAAATCTTGAGGACGAATCCGCAGTCACTCATTAGGATATTTGATAATTTCATTAAATTGATACGTAAACAGTTGCCTACCTTAATACCTGCCATCGCTTTTGTGACCATCGATGTAAATGCAAAGAATAACACATCCGTCATCGAATACGCTAGTTATCGTTGTTGTTGTTGTTATTATTATTATTATTATTATTATTATTATTATTATTATTATTATTATTATTATTATTATTATTATTATTATTATTATTATTATTATTATTATTATTATTATTATTATTATTTATTATTATTATTATTATTATTATTATTATTATTATTATTATTATTATTATTATTATAATTATTATTATTATTATTATTATTATTATTATTATGGGTGCGTGATATTCTGGCAGTCTTGTGGCTAGCATGCCAGACTGCCAATCTAGGTGTTTGGGATTCCGAAATTTGTTTTGAAATGTCTGATATACTTGCATCCTATGCTAACTTAACTACTGTAAAACTTCTTTTAACCCAGTTAAGAGCCAGTCCAGTTAGATAGAGGTCTTTCGACATGAGTCACATGACCCTGTCTGCAACCTTGACCAGGACCCTGCCAGTATGCCCATGTGGGGTTCATTTCTGCCAGGTATATCCATGGGAATTACACTGTGAATGGAAAAAAACCAGACCTCTCTTATTACTACAATAATTTTTGTAATAATTTGCATATTTGAATAAAACGTGGTGGAACATCAGTTTAAAGGATATGAATCATATAACTATTTTTTTTAGTTATAATGTGTGTTCAAAATGTCCTCCTTTGGCCTCAACACACGCACAAAGACACGCTCGCCACTGACTAATTGCTGAATCGGTTACAGCTTGATCAAATTCATCCCATGCCTGAGTTATACGTTCACGCAGTTCTCCGACATCGCGCACTTTTGTCTTGTAAACTTTTTCTTGCATCACACCCCAGATTTTGTAGTCCACGGGATTAAGGTCCGGGCTATTTGGAGGCCAAAGTGTAGGGGGTTTGAAATCTGGAGTTTCGTTTGTAAGAAGTTCAACAGTATCGCGAGCTCGGATGTTTTATTACAAATGACGTCACGGTCACGTCAATTTTTAACTGCTTTAGCGTATTATTATCTGAGATTATAGTTTGGAATAAAATAGTTTTAGACTCAATAACATTTTCAATATTTGGTGTTTATTTCCCTATTTGTTGTAGGGGTCTGGTTTTTTTCCGTTCACAGTGTAGATAGAACCCATAATGACCACATATTTGAAAATGTGTTCTTTATGGGCTCCATGTGGGCAAGATGGCATGGATTTAGGATGAGTATTCCCATTTGTGACACTTACAGAGACCCTATTGAGACCCTAACAGGCCCCGATTGAGCCCCTAAAGGGCCCAATTTTTGAGACCCTAACAGGGCCCCAAATGAGACCCTTACAGGATCCACTTCCAAGACCCTTACAAGGCCCCTTTTGAGACTCCATTCAATGTTCATGGACATACCAACTGGGGTTAGATTTAGCCACTCTCACGCTGTCACCAGAAACTGCTCAACATCTGCAACTCTTCCATTGTGTTCATCTCTGGAACTTGAAGGATTGAACTGATTCTATATGCCCCCCTCCCCACAAATAATCACTAATCACTAGTAATCAGGTTTATATTCTAATCAACAACAAACACAAGTCGACTTGCATAAATCACATTTAATTAATAAGTTCACAAGGTCAACTTCCGCAAGTTTCATCTAATTGGTCAACAATATCCAGAGATGCCAACATGACATCATCATCATCAGAGGCAGTGAATCCACTAACACAGCATTTAAGAATTAACCTAAAAAGGAGCTACAGAAATGATGACCTGGTTAAAATACTCATTCTAAAAGTGACCCATTGTAAGGTAATATCACATACGTTAAAATATCACCAATTTATACACTACGATTAGTACTCAAGTAGTTAGTTCCCTTTTCATGAAAAGGAATCAGTTGATAGCAGTCAGCAGAGAGATCTTGCTTTCTTCCAATGTCTGTCCTGTTTCAAGGCCACCAAAGCAGGTCCAAGCCCAATGAGCCATGTCCATGACCAGTGAACGATGTCCAAGACCAATGAACCATGTATAAGACCAATGAACCATGTATAAGACCAGTGAAGCAAGTTCAGTGCCAATGAAGGATGTTCAAGGCCAGTCACCCATGTCAAGCCCAATAAACAATCTAAGGCTAGTGAAGAACGTCCAGGTTATCAACTAATCATGAAGATGATGATGATGACTAAGATGAAGATGATAAAGATGATCACGAAGATGATGATGATAATGATGGCAATAGTTCCTGGCAAAAGACAAAACTGATCATCATCATCATCATCATCATCATCGTCATCATCGTCATCATCGTCGTCATCATCGTCATCATCGTCATCATCATCATCATCATCATCATCATCATCATCATCATCGTCATCATCGTCATCATCGTCATCATCGTCATCATCATCATCATTCATCATCACTATCATCATCATCATCATCATCATCATCATCATCATCATCATCATCATCATCATCATCATCATCATCATCATCATCATCATCATCATCATCATCATCATCATCATCATCATCATCATCATCATCATCATCATCATCATCACTATCATTATCTGCAGCAGCATCTTCCACTGCAACATCAGTTTCAACATGCACCAGTTCCTGGCAGTGTCAAATGATATCAAATATCAACCACACAACCTTAGTTTGCAACCAACGCATTTCCTAAACAGGATAGCCAGCTCACGCTTCCAAACCTTCAAATGATAAACAATGAGTTAGTCTGCACAGTAATGATCCAGGCAAGACCCAGAGATACAAGTCAAGCAATCTTCCCGTTTGATTTTATGGGCCTCAACATGGAGTTGGTCCCCAAACGTTCCTATATCGGTTCACGGTGTGGCCACTAAACTTACAAAGCAAACAAGTTCCAGATGAAACTCGAAGCCTAAAGACAAAGTTCACGAAAACCCTCTAAAACTAAACATGATTGTTTAAAAAGACAAACATCTTGCTAGCAAGGTCAAGTCAGCGAAGTTAACAATGGACTTTTTAACTTTAGTAAACTTCTATTCTAATCTAAAGACTTCTACAGCGACTTCTATAGCGCCCATACACCGCCACTGCAAGTTACAAACTCCACCGAGACCAGCCGAAAAATAAACCCTGGAAACTACACATTCGTGTAGATCATCAGATTACATACAAACAAACACGAAGGCTGTCATCCCGTTTCAGAAAACCTTGTTCCCAATTACCATACACAAGTAGCGAGTATGTACGTAAAATCACACAGGCTAGTTCAGAGAACGCATTTGATTAGTACTGTTGGTGTAGTGGTGCTATATAAATTTCTAAATACAATTATGATATAGGTAAAGACACAATTAATACTTTAGGCATTGTTTGTTGTGCTGGGCACAGACGCTAATACACAACTCTACAGATGTCGGCATATGATTTTACTACCGTAAAATATCTAAAATACGTAACACAAATCCTGATAAATATTAAAATCCAATTTGCAACATAACAAATTTCAGAAAGTTCTATCATTCGAACGTACAACTGAATACGCACCAAATAAAAGTTACATACACACGATACATTTTCTGACTAATTTTGATTTACAAATACATGATCAGTCAGTCGGTCGGTCGGTCGGTCAGTCAGTCAATTGGAAAATAATTGCTATACATTTACTAGAGAAAAAGTCCAGCACTCCGAAGTGCAGTGGAACAGCGCAAAACGAACTGCACTCCAGACTTGAACAGCACCTGACAACCTGCACTTCTGGAATTCATCAGAAACCTTAATCAAAGCTTTCCTCAGTGGCATATGACACACGCATCAACCCATACACGGATAAAACAAATTATGCTCAACAATACAGCTGACCGCAGTTTGTACAGACATTAGACGCAGAATAACAAAGACCACGAATGTTCGTCGGAAAAAAGAATCTTCAAAGACTAGAATCAAATTGTTTGTGAAGTCTAAACGTGAGCCATTTGATTAGAAATTGTTGTCGTTACCTGCAGCAGGTAAGTGTGCAAAAACATTAAGAAACTACCTTTCATTACCTCTCACAGAAACCCAATCACCAACTCTTAGAAACTGAACACTAAATCTACAGAAAGAAACAAAGAATTAAATCGTGGGCCACCAAAAGCAGCTGAAAACAGCCACAAATTGATCACAATACTACCTTAATTATTAGTAGTAATTAGTAACTTCTATAGTGCCGGTGTCTAATGCGTAAGGCATCAACTGATGGTACACCACGGCCAAGCCGTAATTAGGTCAATATCCAGAAGATCAGGCCGTTGAGACAGAGACAGCCTGTGGTGGATAAACAATCGGAAACAGGTGAGTTTTAAGTTGAGCACAATACAACACAAGCGACTGAGCAGATCGAGCAGAGATGAGAAGGAATTCCAGATTGAGGTCCAGCAACCTTTAAGCACAATATCAAGTTGTAATAATCTTATAGTATTATGAGGTCACGTTACAAAGCTGACTTCAACATACGATCCACATCCCCAATCGTGTCACATGTTCGCAACGTGTCTCAGTTAACCCAATTCCGATTGGCTAAGACAAGACAAGACATTTGCATAATTTGTTTCTATGGTTACACTTCAAATTCTATGACTCTGACTAGACACATCGGCTGCTGCGAATTACACCAGAACAGACCAGATAGAAATCCACCAGATGGCACTGACAAGAATTTGAAGAGTTGAGAGGTCACTGTCGTCATCATAGCACCTGTCGAGATAAGTCTTTTGATAATTGGCGGAGAAATCCGAAGTCGCGCGACTTCCGAGTCGCTCTAAAGTCGTTGTTGTCGCTGAGGAAAGTCGAGTCGTGCATCGTTTCAGTCGGCTACGACTCGAGCATAGCTCTCTGGGTAGAGACCGGTTCGGCCGTCTTTGCGTCCCGTGCACCAGCCCTGGTCGTCGCGATCACCAAGCTTCTCGAAGACATCACCTGCAAAGATGGACTGTCACTTCAGATGACTATAGTTTATATTGAACAATAACAAAAGGGTTTTCATAATATATAAATATGTAATATATTAAGAAAACCTTTTGTGATAATTTCTGTTTGTTTCGATTCAATGCATATTATATTTATTGCAGTTTACCAAGATATTCTTCGATTTCAAATAATAACATTCCATTTCGCTCCTCTGACCACTTCAACGACAGTATTAATGACCGTATACGGCCAGTTGGAACATTAGGTGACAAAGGAGAGGGCTGACCATCTTCCCCCCTTGTATGCCGAGACCAGGAAACTGAAGTCACTAATACTTTACACCCATGACTGTCTATCGGTGGTAGATTAAGAGACAGCTCTTTTCTAATCATTTCTTCTTATTCTAAACTTCAGTTTTACCAAGACTTAATTTCGTTTTGAACACTGAGATTTAATTCAAATCAATTGATATTGCATTCAATTTTACCGAGATGCAGTTTTCCTGAGATTTAATTTAACTAAGTAAGTAAGTAATTTAACTATCATTGGATTCAGTTGTTATTTCTGAGATTGAACTGAATTCATATTTTTTCCTGACCTGATTTAAAAGAAAGTTCATCTTCTTCCTGACCGTTGTAGTCGTAGAGTGCTCGCACTTTCACTTTGCTCATCTGCTCAGCGTAAGTCGTCAGTTCATCTCCAAATGGATTCTGCTCAGCGCTAAAAGCAGAAATCGTCATTATTATAATCATGATTATTATTATTAAAAAAATTTCCAAGACGAAGAGAAGTCCCTTAAACTAATGCTGAGAGGCTGCCGTGGGTACGAAGTATTAGCGACTTCATATTCTTAGCCTTGGTATATGAGGGATGGGAGACCAGTCCTCTTCCTTGCAATCTCATCTTCCCATGGACAGTGTACAGACATTGCACTCACTGTAGCTGAGTTAGCTGGGGGGGGGGGAATCTGAAAACAACAGTCTGCCCTGAATATGTGACAGAAATAAGAATCTGAGGTTGATGTTTATCTGGATTAAAGAAACGAACATTAGCAACGACTAAATGATAATAGACTATCATCATCACCAAATTCTGTTCTGGCTGATCCTGAAGGTAACTGAGAAGAGCAAGGACAAGCAACGTGTCAAACCATATCAAGTAATCTATACTAAATGCAGGTCATCTATCATATCAGTTATCTGTGTGTGTGTGTGTGTGTGTGTGTGTGTATCAATCAATCAATCATGGAATTTATATAGCGCCTCTTCAAGGGCTCTACTCAGAGGCACTCCCAAGCCAGGCCTGATCAAAGAGAAAAGTCTTCAATAGAGCGTAAAAAGAAGACGGGTGAGTACAAGGAGACAGGCGAAGGAATAAACAGAAACAGACCTAACTCAGTGTTTCACGCCTAAGCGCCACACCTTCTGTCAAGGTGTATGTTAGTATATCCGTGTGTAAGTATGTGTGTATATAACTATATGTCTATGTATGTGTGTTTGTAAGTAACTATGTATGTATGTATATACCTGCATGTATGTTACAATGTACCAGTATGTATGTATGTATGCAGACAGGTGTGTGTAACTGCGTGTAACTGTAGATGGGGTATTTATGAATGCTTGTGTGTGTATGTACGGTATGCATATGTATGTATGCATTTAAACACAGTCTGAATAAAATGCAAATCAGTTATGGGTTAACGAAGGTCAATCTTCGTGTCTTGTGGTCTAAAGAGCAAACACCTGAGGCAAAATTTTACAATGCAGTTACTGTTCAAAGAAACTGAAGAAGACAGAACAAAAGCCATTGTCATGCACTAGCGACAATCATCATGCACACTTTAGTTTACGGCTTCGAAACCATTCATGCATACAGAAGCAACCAAAGGAAATTCGAAATCAAGTGTGAAACCAATAAACATCTGAAAAATCTAAACCACAGCCATAAAAACATCAACAAGAAGAAGGGCAGTCCCTAACGCTAGCCCTGAGACAGCCATGCGTGTGAAGTGTTAACGACTTCATTTTCTTAGTCTCAATATACGAGGATGGCTGGCAAGTCCTCTCCCTTGCCATCTCATCTTATTCCCAACAGTGTACGGTCAGTGTACTCATTATAGCAGAGTGTAATAGGGGCACAGGTGGAGAAGAAATACTGAAAAAATGTCAGCCCTGGCAGGCATTTGAACCTCTGCCCTCTCCGTTGACAGTCCAGTATGATAACCACTAGTCTATCGAGCACCTCTAAACCTACCTCAAAGACTAAATAACAGAACTGTAATAGGTTGACACGAGATTTTTCAGTTGCTGAACTGAAAAGTTTGGAACTCTCTGCCTACACCTGTTCTTTTGCTAGTCTCTCGTGTCATTTTGATCTCAAGTTAAGACTCACATTTTCCAGTTACTATTATAAAGCATTTATTAAGCACCACTATCCAATGACCAGGTATTGAGGAATTGTGAGTGAAGGACTTGCTCAAGGTCCCTAAACGGTAACCATCTCAGAGGAGGAGCTTCAAAATCATACTCTCCGCATTACAAGGCAAGCGCCCTAACCAATACTGACATGACTGGAGCTCCATCAGTTGATGCATTATTCATAAGCCACTGGCGCAAAAGAAGTTCATAATTACAATAACACGTTTCAGTACTATTCATAAGGAATGTATGTATACATGAAGTAAGGATAAATTAACATGCTCTGAAATAAACAGAAAACATTCACGAAAGACAACTCCATTTAGCACTGATCTGCAAAATGCTATGACTTTAGAACATGCAGAAGAAAACCAAGAATTCAAGGAACAGCTGTGTCCACTTCGGTCTGTCTGTTCCTCTGCCTGAGTCTGTCTGTCTGACTCTGTCTGTCCATCTGTCTGAGTCTGTCTGTCCGTCTGCCTGACTCTGTCTGAGTCTGTCTGTCTGTTTCTACGATATGAAATCATCATGCAAACAACTGCATGCAAACGATTGAGATCGGAACCTCGTGGGGGGACCGGTGGGATGATGCCGGGCCGGAGTGACGGGAGTGCCAACCGGAGAAGGAGACGAGGATTCAAGATCATCCTCAAAAGGATTCAACAGAGGATTATAGTCGGCCTCTCTGCAAAGCAGAAAACACAGTTCTAGCCTCCATCACTTTCCTTTGCTCAGCGATTGCGTGAGCCACGAATTACTCGCCTAATGTCCGTACATCAACTAAACCAATCAAAGAAAATACGTGAAAAATTAACCAATCACTCAATTGTTAAAAATTCAGTAAAAATATTCCACCTGAAGAGCAGATTTCTCTTCAGTTTTTTGCACAGATTTTCTTGGGTATACCTTAAACCAGTGCTTCCCAACCTTTTTTCAACCACGGCACCCTTTCTAAGAACCATTCACCAGAAGGCACATTGCATATATGGTAGCCTACTTGTATAAACAACATATACTGAATATATATTGTGGGGCGTGGTGGCTCAGTGGTAAGTTTGGCGCCTTGTGACCTGAGGGTTGCAGGTTCGAATCCCACTCTAGCCGCTGTGTACGGACCTTGGGCAAGTCCTTCACTCGCAATTGCTCGTGGCACTTCGGCGTGAAAACTCCGACACAGTATCAGTGCTGTAGTCGGGAGCGCCTCTGAGTAGTAGTTGACTTGAGGAGGTGCTATAGAAATATCCAAAATATATATATATATATATATATATATATATATATAATATTTTCATTTATTGAAGAAAACTGGATGGCACACCGCACCCAGGAACATTAACATGGGAATCATAGCGACACAATAATAATTATGGATAGCTAAAGCAGAAAACTAAGTTATATGTATATATATATATATATATATATATATATATATATATAAATTTGGTATGCACACTAATTCATTTTAATTTAGAGAATCTGATAAAGTAACGTTTATTTATCCACTTAGATATAATGTTTTGTGTCTATAACTGTGTATTAATGATAAAACAATGTTATTATGATGATTATGTCAACGTCAGTATCGATATGAAAATCAGGAATTGTCAGCCGTTGTTTTAAAGACTAGATAACCGGGACAAATTAATTAAAAGCAGACTATAACCAGGAAGAAAAACCATGGCTAATGGGACGGTTGACCTTGCAAAGAATGTGAAATTGGGTCAATATGAGCTTGAATGGCAGTTGACAAGCACACTCCTAAGTCATTTTCAACTGCAAACACCCTCTGTGTTTCGTTTTGATTTGTGTCATTCCTGAAAAAGGTTTTTCGCACTGCCAAATAGTGCAGAAGGCAGCAGTATGCCGACAGCTTTGGCACATATCAAGGCGTATTCCTTCTCTATCACAATCCAGAAGCCTGTTAAATTCATTTCTGCGAACTTAAGTCGCAGTATTCTGTCAGCTGCAATGTCAATCAGCTGTTCCTTTCCGCAATCTGTTGGCCAAACAAATCCAGTTGGTGATGAAATGGGTTTCTGACCCAGTCTTTGTCAGAGACATTTAAATTTGGAAAATAATATCGTAACTTCTCTTCCAAATCTGATAAATGATCGATAACAATGTAACACAACATAAGGGTTATAACTAGATCTCCATTCAACGCACATACTCGTCCGTTATTCTCTCAACTGTCATTATTAACGATTACTCAAATCAGATTTATGCAGACCTGCGAATTTATGTTTAAGTATCATAACAATCTATTGCCTCCCTCCTTCACTTCCTTCTTCTGTCCCTCTCAGCGCAATACTATTGCAAGAAGAAATGAGGATTACAGACGTACTTATGCCAGAACGAATACTCGGAAATTCTCTATAAAGTATCAGGGCCCTCTGCTATGGAATAGCTTGCCTCAGCTCATCCGCCCCCTTCCCTGTTTCATGCAATTTAAACATCTATTGCGTGCACACACACGGGAGCACGTGTTGTAGATTATAGTTAAGTAACGTTTCATATGTATACATAAAGGATAATGATAGATTAGCGGAAGTTCCCATATCGTAATTGGAATAATTGTTAAACCGTCAACTATTACTTGCAAATATAAATAGGCACCCTTTCAGCGGGATTATTCCCTTCCGGGTGCCTGTTGTTCCCGACAAATCTCGAGCCTGCAGGTGCATGCTATCCCTGTATTAAATGTTTAATAGATAACATGTCCTCTTTACATAATGTTTTAGCTTGGTTACTTCTTTGTGTGTACTGCATGTACTATTGCGTGGTTGCATAATCATGAGGTTGTCGTTGTTGTTATTGGGAACAATAAACTTATGTTATGTAATGTTATGTTACTGCATCAACGTCAACTGCGCGAGGAAACGTAGAAATTGAATTTTAAATACTATGACGTAAAGATGCGTAACAATGAAGCTTACTAACGGTGATGTCATATACATAGAGTCAATAAGTAAGTTAATTCACGCAGATCACATAGAGCTAAATCAGCCTGGTAAGAAATTATAATTGACTGCACCAGTTTATCACCATGGGTTAGTGCATATTATGATTTAGTGATATTATTGTCCTTTAAACTTCTGATTTCCGTCATGCGGCCACGACACACTTCTACCAAGCTCGCGGCACACTTGTGAGGCGCGGCACACAGGTTGGGAAGCACTGCCTTCAACTGTTTGTAGCTACTTAAACTATTTTTAGTTACTCAAGACTGTTTTGCAGTTACTCAAACTGGTTTTGTAATTACTGAAACTGTTTTGTTGTTACTCAAACTGATTTTGCAGTTACTCAAACTGTTTTGTAGTTACTCAAACTGTTTTGTAGTTACTCAAACTGGTTTTGTAGTTACTCAAACTGTTTTGCTGTTACTAAAACTGATTTTGTAGTTACTCAAACTGTTTTGTTGTAACTAAAACTGATTTTGTAGTTACTCAAACTGTTTTGCAGTTACTCAAACTGTTTGTTGTTACTCAAACTGGTTTTGTAGTTACTCAAACTCAAACTGGTTTTGTAGTTACTCAAACTGGAACCAAATTTCTATCGTCACAAGAATCTTATCAGCCATTAAAAGAAGCAGAAGGTTTAGCACTACAAACATACAGACTGGTACTGTGGCTAATATCCGATCCACAGAACCTCTCACCTTCTACAGCGAGTGGTAATCATAAACTCAAAATTTCTAAAGTGCTACCCTAAAGCCAAGCACAACCCTGGCATTACTTCTTGAGAAATGCTGTGTTGTGTTACTGCACTGTATAAGAATTGCAGTGTAGCACTTAATATTGACTTCTCAGCATTATCCTTTTTTAGATGTGGACTGTTTTACTGAGTTCATCACACTCACTTTTATTCAATTCAAATCATACGCTTTATTGATCATAGCAACAAAGTTCATGTTGGAATTTGTAAAAGCAGTTGATGGGCGTCAGCCAGTAAACCCAAAAAGCAACAGTACTGTTCTGCTCGCAGATTAACAGTCCCCCTTTCTCGCTTCTATTTCCATACCAGGTAACATTGATGATCAAAGCATCAATCGAGGTTAATAAATAATTGCACCAAAGTGCAGAAACGGGCGAAACAGTGTGTGTGCAGACTGCAGTAGAACACTAAGATATATGAATTAAATATATATCTTAACCATCATTATACATTGATAGTAGATGTTATGTAATTTATACATATATTTACATGTTACACAACTTTAACATATATTAACCATTCATTTTATGTTTAAATACTATTATTACAAGTACCGTCATTAGTTTTGATATTATATATTAGATAACTTCTAAGGGTTATTTCAACTATACCCAAACCAAGCCCCGTGAGATCGACGCAGCGTGACAGGAAGCCAGTGCATCACGTTCAAAGCAGAACTGACCTCTGAATAATACTTCGATTCATGATTGGATGCGTCTGCTGTGCCACTGGTTCCCTGGCGGCCGTGTTGTTCTTGACAGATGCAACGGGTGCGGCCACCATCTGTGGAACGTCGTCACTGCTGTTTGAAACGGGAACGTATTTCGTCTTGTCTTTGCGGGTCAACGTTGTAACTTCGCTCGAGTATTCCTGGATTCAAACGATACGTAAGAAAGTCCTTACACTTAGATGCAGATAACAAACCGAAGAATTCATGTATAAATTTGCAGATAAGCAACTACTGTCAGCTTTCAATAATTACTTTGCCATGGTATCTAAAAGCAACCCTTATTATGTGCCACTATCTAATGACCAAGCATCAGTCGATAACGCTGAGCAATTGTGAGTGAAGGACTTGCTCAACGTCCCTACACAGTAACCGTCTCAGTGGAGGAGGATCGAACCCGAAACCTTCACGTTACAAGGCGATCACTCTAATTGGCAACGATGTGAGAAACGTCATGGCAACTGACCTCAAAGTCTGGCCAGACCATCTGCATGTTGGCGCCGTGGCTCTGTGACCACCACTTGAGG
>OY744611.1:55051962-55256552 GCA_963556255.1 Allolobophora icterica | reverse complement strand
TTAGCGACTTCATTTTCTTAGCCTCGGCTTATAAGGATGGATGACCAGTCCTCTCCCTAGCCGTCTCATCTTCTCACTGAGAGTGTATGGTCAGTGTACTCACAATAGCCGAGTTGGCTAGGAGTTGCAGTTGGACCCAAAGTTCAACTACCGACAAAGAGGCTTAGCAGTAGAATTGATTACCTAACTGAAGAAAATGTCTGGCTCCAGAAAATGCTTCCTACATAAACTGGAGGCTTTCCAACCTGGTCTTCTGACTGTCCTGGAGCTGCAGCCTGAGTGGAAAGAGTCTTTTCAGTCTTACACGCGTTGTGGAAATCTTTTTTTGTCTTTAATACTTTGGCCAATTTCTTGGCCCACGGCTTCTGAGCCTACAACAGCAGAACGATATCCAAAGCAATCAGAAAATTGCCACACAAATGCTAACTATCGTAATATCACTTATTATTAATTACTTAAAAGGTAGTACACATATGTTCAGATAATTATACATACACACACAAACATATGTAGACACACAAACACCTGTATATCCATAGTTACATGCATACGTACACACACACACACGCAGTCACGCACGTGTGTAGACATACACACAAACATACATCCATGCCCATACGCACAAACATATATAACACACAAACAGCTGTGTAAACATACATATGCACAAACAGCCATCCAAGCACACAGCCATCCAAACAAACATACATACATCCATCCCTACATACATGCATACTCAAACGTCGAAACAGACATGTACATACCATAACAATACATACTGATGCTGGTGCTCTTTTTTTTCAATTTTTCACCCAACAATTGATCACTTACCTTTTTGAAATCATCTTCGAATTGTTTTGCCTCCTTGCACCCAGTGACCATCTGCTTTTTATAGTTGTCTATTTTCCATTTCTTCACATCTGCGTGGACCTTCATCAGGTTCTCCTGGATCCTCAGGTGAATCTCGCCCATCGACTCAGCCTCCGTCAGGAACCCAAGGACCGTTGCTTTGTGCGTGCCATATTCAGAACCTGAAATGCGCATCCCAGCAAAAATAATCCAACAACTGCACATTCAGTCGAGTACGCTTTGGCGAAAGATTTGCGATTCCACCTGAAGCGACCAAATCTTCAGCATTACGATAGAAGCCATCAGATTAGATTAGATTAGAAGAAGAAGAAAATGACAAAAACTTAAGAACTCCTAGATGGCATCACATTAATCAGCTGATGTTTGCCAATAAACTAAATCATTGTGCAATTCAAATTCCAGTGCGAGTCTGGTTGAAAGACAAGCAGGAAGACATGGAAACAGTCTACAAAGCCCACATAATACAAGCACACATACATGCATACATACAAACTTACATAAACACATATCAAACAAACAAACAAACAAAATATACATATACACGTAAACATACAAATACAGCTACAACGGACCAATTAATGATTCCACAATTTTTGTATTCATGAAAATGGCAAACAACCTTAGCATAACACAGTCACCACTTTAAATAACAATTAATAAGCTCAGCAAATAGTGCAAAAAAATGACAGCCATGGCCCTTAATAGATGATGATGATATTTGTTTATTGTTTATAAAGTAAACAAGTGCTGACAAACCGCAGCATGATAGTGAAATGATAAAATGATATTGAAAGCATATACACAGCTACTTATCATCTACTGGTTAAACAAAAGCTGGCAGCTAGAAAAGGATTCACATATTAAATATAAACTCAAACAACTAATTGCTTGAGATTCAGGCATCAATTTAAATGTGTGTCGTTTGGCAACCCTACCTTTATCTATTGTCTCTGACCACTTCTTGCTCCACGACTTCAATCTGTTTGAGTATTTCATTTCAATTTCTGCTCGATCAGCGATCATCTTCATGATTTCGTTGCACATGTGCATTCCATCTTCAGTTCTCTTGACTGTGCGTTTGTAGCCATCGATTTCCCAGAAGCTGTCACTAGATGGCACTAGGATCTCGTCGTTTACGGACATTATCACTTTTTTATCGCTTCAGCAATCCTGTTTCTAAATCCAACCAAATCATTACCTTAGTGATGTTCTTACATCAGTAACTTAAAGCAGTGTCCATTGATCCCCACGACAAGTCATCTTATTTTATAAGCATTATGTTTTGCCGTAATCAAATGCAGATACATTGAATCTCAACTTGAAACCGTTCGTACACGCCGCAACAGTAACTTGACCGATCGACCGGCCCAAAGTAAACTGTATTTGATTTTTACGAAGCCCCACAAAGAGTAATTACATAAAAATCGTTCAAAATCTTCCGATTCTTAGCCCTCGAAGCAAGGACAACATATTTCAGAGCAGACAGGCTCCGTTACAATGAACACACAAATCTAGTCAACTAATTCGTCTAAGAAAATTAAATGACAAATAGATACGCACCTTTCGTCTTGTAACAAAGCTTTAAAACAAATGTGAAGTATTAAATTTAAAGTATAATAATTAAAAACTTATTTATTCAATACGACTAGTCACAAAAAGTTGGTGGGCAGTATGCGGAAGACTAGCCGAGATTTCAGCATAGGATGACCAGCGCTTATTATAGGAGAGTTTATTTAACACCTACATATAATATACTGTAATTTAACATTTCGAAACTGTATTTCCCAATTTTTCTGCTTCTTTCGCTAAAATAATAACAAGTGTCACATAAAATTAATTGTTAAAGAAGCGTCCTCTTAATGGCGTTCAATTAAACCTGGCTTTGGAATCTAACCTAATCCAATCTTAAACTTCTATAGCGCCACCATCATAATATTCAGGCTTCAGACGATGGTCGCTACGTAAAATCGTTGTCCAAGCCAAATTTCAAAAGCCAAGAATGGAGTTCAAGCAGACGTACACGGAAACAGCCTACGGAGGAAATGAGTCCAGGAAAAGATGAGTGCAGCCGTTTTACTGCTTGCATGCTTTGAACACGGGACCGATCTTGAAAGCCGTTGCACCCATTCAACCAGGCAGCGGTGGATTTGGGAAGGAGCTCACCCCATAAATTCATCGCAAATGAGCAGGTATGAGGCCATGCGGTCGCTATAAAAACATATAGGTTACATTTACATTTACCGTAGTCACTCACTGATAAGGACGTTTACAGTGTATACGAATTTCTCAGCATGATCCGTCTCAGCGCCGCCTAAATTATACCACAGTAGGCCTATAGATAATTATTTATACTGTGATTATGTATAATTATATCTTATCAGCAAATATGGAAAACGCAGAAATTCCTCCAGTGCGCGCACTCCACATAATGTAATCGTAAATTTGTATAGCACCACCTCAAGAGAAAATCCCAGAGGCGCTCCCATATCTGATAACACCGCGGCCGCACCACGATCGATTCGACGTTGTTATTGTCCTGTTGGATTTACGTATTTTTGTCTGGCTGATATAAATCGTGCATTAACTGTCTAATTATTCGGAATCTTTCCAATTATGAATGATGTCATCTTTGAGCGTCAACAACAATAGAATCAATCAATCAATCAATCAATCAATCAATCAATCAATCATTCAATCAATCAATCAATTCTATTAGCAAAAGTTGTTCACTGAATTAAGAAGTTGTTGCGCCGGAGAAAACTGATAATAATTAGTTTTAACTTCTGAGGCTCATTTTCATCGACAACCGTAAATCTTAATTTCCACTACGATGTAGGCCCTACTTTTGTTTTGAATGTGCTTAATGTAAAAAATGAATACATTGGAAATCAAAATATGGAACTGAGACAGTTCTATTCTATTAATTTTTCTGCGTAAAACGATGCTAATTTGCGGTCAAGGACCTGGTTTGCGGTATGAATCATAATAACGGGTAGAATCTAATTTTTTTATATTTCAGGAACAGCCCTCGATCAATTTCTGTCCTCGTTTTCATCGTAATTAATATGTAGAAGCAAACTTTCAGGTAAATTACCGTGAGAAGTTTTCCGAGAAAATTTTCCTCGAAATCGTTATAAGTTTAATTGTTTGGTGATGGCGTGGCTTATAATTAGAAGAATAACTGAGGGTGAGTTGATGCTTTGATGTTCTTGTGTAGGCGTTGCGACTGATTCGTGCATAATTGAAATACTATACGAACTTGTATTATCGCCCAAACATCTACATCCGCCTTTCTTTAGATTGCTGTGTTTTTAGCTTTGTTGATGTTGCTATCTTTCGCAGATATTTAGCGCAGAAACGAAGAAATGGTGCAACAATGATTCTGTTGACCAGATCTGGCAATTGCGGACGTAAATATGGTCATCGAAGCGTAACAGAAGGAACGTCTTACTCTGCTTTCTTCTTTTCTTTGCTTTCACTCTGCCCTACGCTACTTACTGGATACCCGAGCGCTTGTGTGTTTAAGTTGACAGTGCTTATGTTTGAAACATATGTAAACCGCACGCTTTTCAGTAATTTATGTTCAGTCTCTGTTGGTCTGCAATAGAACCGTAATTGGTCAACAAATTTCAGATATCTGTGTCGTTGAAGTATCGTTTTAAGGTGTCATTAGTTTTATCATAATGAATCTTAGTGCTCCGTTCCTCCTGATCTCAAGATCTCATAATTCCTAAAAATTTTAACAGAGCAGTTGACAGCAAAAATGCAAATCACTATTGGTGAAATTATCTGATTCTGGCTAAGGTTAACAGATTGTTAATGTAATATTATGTTGAGGTTCATGTAGCAAGTTCTTATTGCAGTGCTATGCAAATATTGCTTTCTTTTGAGTTTTTATGTGTGACTGTAATTACTGAGTACAGGTTCTGCTGCCACTCTGGCTCATCTGATCTCTACTGATCTGCCTTCCAATCGTCCTTGACCTAAATAAAACCAGCCTTAGTAGCCTCCTATGCCTCCCCTCTATCTGGCAACCAGATGTGGATCTCCATTTGATATATCGGGACAACCCCTCTGACTTGACGCAGCACTCATGAATATGCTGGTACCCTGCACTTAACTTTCAAGCGTTGCTTTAGAAATTTGGAGTTTATGATTACGAGCTTGTGTTGTTGACCATTGCAGTAGGACCATCTGAGGAAGTTTCCAGAAGTGATGAATGAGTCATTGCACAATTCGACCAATTCCATCGCCGGTGCCAGGTCGGAGATGGGCGACCAGGCGGACGGTCATGTGATGTCGGTGGACAGTGTACCCAGCGTGTCGATGATGCAGTCCACCGTCCTCACCGACCTTCAACTGATTTACATGTTGCAGCAGCAACAGCAACAACAGGGTGGGGCAGGCGAGGCCGCCATGATGCTGTCCCCAGGGTCTTTCCCCTTGCTGATGTCCTCGTGCCAGGTCATGGCCTTACACCCGAGCATCACGCAGCAGTTCGTGTCGAGCTCCTCGACGGGGACATCGCCCTCGTCACTCGCCAGGTCGCCCCTTCTGGCGGCGGACGGATCGATAATCTGGCACCCCGCTGGGACAGACGACCAGCTATCGGACAATTTCGACGAAGACCATCATCAGGGAACCAGCTTCAGTCAGCATCCGCAGGGAAACGGCGGACTGAGCCAGCAGACGACCTCTCCGGTCATTTCGCGGAATCCTTTGCAGGTGAACAGCCACCAGCAGCTGTTGACGGTTAACGGTAGTGTGGCCGCTTATCCCGGATACTCAGTGGTAAATGCTGCTTCAACTGTTGGCCACTCCTCAGGTTTTGTGGCGTCTGCTCCGTCGAAGATTGTCGTTACTACACCGCCCAAAACCAGTCTGGCAGCGCCTAAAAAGCCTCTGACGCCGTACATGAAGTTCAGCAAATCGGTAAGTATCTCTGGTTCCGCATCCACGATTTTGACTGTAGTTTAAGAAGCTGTCGAAATCCAAGAGAAGGTTTGGACTTGGTTGATTTGAAATACATTCTTTCATTCTTTCTTGCATTCATATAATCAGCTAATCATTATAAATTTAAATAACTTAGAGTTGTGAGGATCTTGGGTGTTCAAGAATGCCAAATGGATCAGTGCTGTTGGTAAATGTAGTCAATATGCCACAGACATGCTTCACTTAAGAACTGTTCTTATGATGAGTTTTAGACTTGAAGAGGTGTTGTATAAATCTGTTATTACATTACATTACCTGTCTTAGAATCATGCTTTAAAGTTTGGGAATGTGAGCTGGTCCATTAAGAGGAAAGTTAACCGATAACAATGTTTTACTGTCATGGTCTTACGGCCTTAAATATCTTAACATATTGGTGACGATATCACACTCTGCTAGACTCTTGTATTCTAGTGCTACTGGCTTGTTTCTCAAGTCAAGACACTTGGGACAGTTGTGGGATCGCTCGCTTTCAGTTGCTGTTAACCGCAAATGGTCCAACCTGCCAACTCACTTATTTAAATCACTTGTCAAGACTTGCGATTTTACTCTACCTTTGCCTGACTCCATCTTTCCCCCTAATCATTGCTGCCTGGGTTTCAGACTTACTGACTAGCATTTACGTACATGATGTGAGCTTCAAATGAATAAATTAATAAATGGTGTCATTTTGACGGTCTATCTACGATCTAGATATGGCAGCACGTGAAGAACGCCAATCCGTCGATGTCCGTCTGTGAAGTTGGAGCCAGCATTGGCCGCCTGTGGCGCGAAATGGCCGACACCGACAAACAGAAATACAACGATGAGTTCCAGCGAGAAAAGGTTCGTAACCATTTTAAATATGCGTGTTCTTTGGTTTTGTGTTTGAGATCAGTTCCAATGCATTTCTCCAACTCGAAGATTCCTTATTTATTTATTACTATTATTAATAAATTTTTAACCTGCAAAATTGCACGTGGTTAGTCAATTGCCAGGTGAAGAGCAGTAAGTCGTCGAGACGTTAAAAGCCAGTGAGTAATTACTGGTCTTTAGAGCAATATCTGGCAACTCTGTGAGCTGCTTTGGTAGTGGCATTACTCCTTTAACATTTAAATTTAACATTTGAATTTGACATTTAAATTTAACATTTGAATTTGTCATTTAAATCTGACATTTAAATTTACATTTGAATTTGACGTTTAAATCTGACATTTAAATTTAACATTTGAATTTGACATTTAAATTTAACATATAAATCTGACATTTAAATTTAACATTTAAATTTAACATTTAAATTTAACATTTAAATCTGACATTTAAATTTAACATTTAAATTTAACATTTGAATCTGACATTTAAATTTAACATTTAAATTTAACATTTGAATCTGACATTTAAATCTGACATTTAAATTTAACATTTAAATTTAACATTTGAATCTGACATTTAAATCTGACGTATAAATTTAACATTTAAATTTAACATTTGAATTTGACATTTAAATCTGACATTTAAATTTAACATTTAAATTTAACATTTGAATCTGACATTTAAATCTGACATTTAAATCTGACATTTAAATTTAACATTTGAATCTGACATTTAAATTTAACATTTAAATTTAACATTTGAATTTGACATTTAAATCTGACAATTAAATGTAACATTTAAATTGAACATTTGACTTTTACATTTAAATCTGACATTTGAATTAGACATTTAAATCTGACATTTAAATGTAACATTTAAATTGTTGGTCTGTGCACATGTGTTCCAGGCCGTCTACGAGGTCGACCTGCAGACGTACCTGCGAGCGACCGGACTTCAGGTTTCCGATCTGGCCAAATCAAAAAAGAAAGACACAAGGGACCGATCAAAGGCAAGCGCCAACGCAAATCAGAATTACGCCAAAACTGTGATGGCCTTACCGCTGACCAACTCGAGTCCTGTCACGTTGGCCGCAGGCCGTGACGGTGACGCCGAGGGCACTCGCCTGCCACACATCTCGCAGATGTGGTCAGGTCACTCGGTCACTCAGCAGCCACAGACTGCCTCACAGGTCCAAAACATCGTAAAGACTGTTTGTAATCCGTTCGAAACCGCTCGACTGAAGATGGTGGATGTCAACAATCAGTACGTATTATCATCAGTATTAATAATATATTTAATAATACATTTAGTAATATTCTACTGTGTAACTGACTATGCGTGCAACGAGCCTTGCAATGGCGCTGTTAGAGAGCCTTGCAACGGCACTAGTTTTAAGTGCGATAGCACTGTTAGTGTCTCTGAATTAGTGTTATGAATAACCACCCTAAAAGGAGATTGTGTTACGAAGAATTCATTTTCTAAGGGTTGGCTAACTTCAGGATCCACCTTGTCTGCAGTGTTTATTAGAGTTTGTGATATCGTTAAGGAGACTTTGGTGTACAGTACCTGAGAGTAAAAATGATTAGGTAATGGGTTACAATGTAAATGGGTTACAATGTAAATGAGTAATGTGCATGGGTCATGTAAATGGGTAACGTAAATGGTTGATTACCGATTCATAGTGTTACACTTCTTCAGCACTGAGCTGGAATCAGAGAAATAGCAAAAACTGGAAGATCATAAGAATTAATAGTTGTCAGATGGTTGTGAAAGTGTGCCTTGTAGTCGATATGCTACTATACGCCGTGATAGCAGTCTGTTGAATTTGTCTGTTTAGGTCGCTACAGGAGCACGACGCCCACTCATCACCAGGCGGAGCTGCTGTTGTTTCAAACGAAATGCCCTCTGGTATGTCATGGACGTGGATGAAGGCGATCGACCCGGTGACCAACGACCCCAGTCGATCTTTTTCATTGGACGCATTGGATTCATCGCAGAGTGCCTATGTACCACAGGACCAAGGCGCCAGCCTGAGCGCTATCGCAACACTGGCCAATCAGCAGCCTGTCATGGAATTCTACTCCGCCTCCGACAGCCTTGAACCAGGCGAAGTGGTAGTGGAAGGTCTGCAGCCGATGTTGATGGCAAAGGTTTCGTCATCGCCGCAAAATGGCAGCATTGTGTCTGCACATAACATGTACAACAGCTACGCCGTCAATC
The DNA here is from genome assembly GCA_963556255.1 of Allolobophora icterica. Lineage (NCBI taxonomy): Eukaryota > Metazoa > Annelida > Clitellata > Crassiclitellata > Lumbricidae > Allolobophora > Allolobophora icterica. The sequence goes on along the minus strand of OY744611.1, from coordinate 55,247,621 downwards.
CGTGGAACCGGTACAAGCTGGCTGCGGCCACCGGTCCAAAGGCCGGGGAAGCGATCTTCGACAGGGAACACATTCTTCAGACTGAGCTCGTGCATTTGCGAGGGTCGCTGTCGGAGAAAACAAAAGAAGTGGAACAGCTGTCGAAGGAGCTGGAAATTGCGTATGAGCTCATCGGTAAGCTCCAGCAACAGGATAACCCTCCATCTCACTCGGTTCCGCATCTGGGGGAATCAGCTGGCACCCTCCTTCTGATGAACCAGCCTGATGGAAAATTTGATGGTCAGGAACCGAGCAAAGAGCGGGGCGGGCTCTTACCTGGAACCGAGAAAAGCCAGGTTCTTCAGAAAGATATGAACATGAGAAGTGGGGAATCAGCGTTTGAGGAGCAAGATTTGAAGGAGCTGAATCCAGAAGATGCAAAACCGGACGAATCAGAACGGCACGAGGAGGTTGCAGATGAGTTCCCTTGTGGTATGGGTACCTTGCTTTCAACAAGGATGCAGGACAGAGGTGTCAATTCAGAGCCAAATGGCTCCATTGCTGCTGAGAACTCTTCAGCCAGAGATCAGCCTGATGATGTACCCAATATTCCGTCTCCTATGGTAACGCTGCCGGAATATTCTATGCCTGGAAGTGGCCATCAAAATCTTCTGGTCATCCAGCCTCACGGATATCAGTCGGCAACGAACAACGTGGAGATTACCACAGAACAACGAATTGTCGTTGCACAATTTCCAGACCAGCGAAACACTATGTTGCAGTTTGAGTCCAATGTGCAACCGAAGGAGGAACACAATGCCCAACTAAATCAAGAACTTGAAACAGAGGAAGCAGTCACACCAACTCGGCAGGAAGGGGTTTCCGACGAAACGGCATCCACTTCCTGTTTTGCGGGAGAAGAGTTGAAGGACTCGATTGAAGTCGTTAAGGAGGAAATAGTATCAGGGCAAAGAGAAATGATTCTACCACCTTGATTTCTGTCACAGCCTCAGAACTTCTGTAAGCACAGTCTGATAACGTCAGTTTTCTATGGCATTTCAAATCCAATCTAACCAGCATCACAATGCAGCAGTCGAGGGTCACATTAACCCATTTGCCGCCAACGTTGCGAAAACGCAACGCACTGTTTGGAAATTTGAAAAAAATCAAGACTCGAGAAATTCACGCAAATTCTTTTTGTCTTACTTCCTGGGTGTTCACTACATCTGCTGGTATCAAAAATATATTCTTTGCAGTTGTCTGCAATTTTTTTTGAGTTGCGCAAAATTCGTGTTTTTTGACGTGTAACTAGTGGTTTTGTTCAAGAATTTTCTTCTGCCATAAGACGTTATATTTCTTAGAAGCGATCCTGTCTCTTTTGAAGTACTTAGGTGAGTATTTAATATTATTTGTTTATTAATAGTATGTCTCATTATATGCCGATACCGCAATGTCCGAAATTTTGATGTTGCGTTTTCGCAACTTCGGCGGAATGCGATATATACACATTGTTGCGTTTTCGCAACTTCGGCGGAAAACGATATGCACAATTTGACACCTAGTGATTCAGATAAACTTATGTCAGTTTACGATTACTTACAGCAATTTCAGTTTAGTGATTCATAAATGATGGCGTGCTCAGTGCTGTCACTCTTCATTGGGCATGCTTTTGAAAGAGGCACATTGAATTTTTCAGAGGAGGCTGGGGAAGAAGTTCTATTGCTTGAGGGAGGCTGTCCCAATGATATTTGAAGAAGATGATATCACCACCCCCATCCTAAGTTGATTAGCAAAGCGATAGCGAACATCTTGACGAAAATTAGCTCATGACTACCGATGTGATGCCAGAAGACGTTGCCGGGCATGTGGAAGTCCATTGCACTGATGCATCAATGTCAAACCAACGGTCACCGCCCACTAGGCATTCCTCGCGTGAAACGCAATCGAAGTCAAGAAGAAAACCACGGGTGTCAGCAGGGTACAAGTCTTCCAGGCAGCAGCTTGTGGAAAGGTCAGACGAACCAGTGCAGCATGTTTATTCGAAGGACACAGCTCCAGAATATCTTCAAAGTCTTCCAGGCGGCAGACTGATCTCGTGACCGATTCTCATACGCCGATGGAAGAGTCAGTGGATTCAACGCCCTTGCCGGCCAAGAAGCAACGACTACCGATGTGATGCCAGAAGACGTTGCCGCCTAAGTCTTCTAAGCCAACCAAAAAGAGGCAGTTGATCAAACAGGTGATAAGAAAGAGCGAGTCTTTTAAGAATTTTGGGATGACGAGGTGTTTAGCCTGATAACACAGAGTACACAGAGTACACTGTAGGCCTATGCACAGCACTGGCGTACACAAAATAGGGGGGAGGGATTTGGTTCTTCATTCACTTGTTGCATTGAATGTACAGTCCACCTCAATTATTGGGGGGAGGCACATGCCCCGGCTCCCCTCCCAGAGTCTACGCCTATGATGCACAGCATTGCACATCATTGCCAAGAACGAAGATGGTCGTCGACTGCGTTGTCGGTTGTGCCACAGAACCACGTACTACACGTGTATCGCATGCACGTCAAGTGCCTTGCTCAATACCATGGAAACAAGTGACATTGAACTTGAATCAGTTTACAGCATGCACAAAATTTCTTATTGAAATGACCGCGAACACAATCGATAACTAATAGAACATCATTATAGTAAACAAATACATCTTTCCCGCCGATGTTGCGAAAACGCAACGTCCTATAACTAGGACACTACATATAGTTCCAATAAAAATGCACTGTCAGAAGTTTATTGGCATCATATTGATGACCTAGTATCAGTTACAGCTTAATCCGGTGGCTATTTCTAATAGCGGCGGTAAATGGGTTAAGTGAGATCTTAATAAAAAAATATAAAATTCTGTGATATCTGAATGGGTTGGGAAACCCGGAAATGGGGTTACAATCGGCAAACAGCTTTGATGTTATAAGGTACATGTGACATATTAGTCCTCTGATCTGGAAGATTTTTGGCATTGGGGCCTGTGTCTATAACATTCAAAGGTTGTTTCAAGATTTACGGCCGCTAAAATTAATTAAATTGATCACCAGTAATTGGTGGCACATCGGTGGACTTATAAAGCCTGTAACATCTGCATTCTGAAGTAATGCTATTATTACCGATGTTGGAAGTCTGGTTTAGGGATTGTTGTATCTGCTGTTGGTGGTTTGAATTGTCGAGAAATTGATGGATTGCGGACTGTGCTTTTCGCTTTGTGGCTGTGACTTCATCGTGGTTTTGTGTTGGGCCTGTCCAATGTGTGAGAATCGAAATGTCGTCCTATTTCGTGACACTTCAGTTCTTGAAAATTTCAGAAACTGCTTCAATGTTCGAGTGATAACGATTTCGAGGTAGGAGTTGCGACGAACTGTTGCCCATTTGAGCGTGGACGCATGATGCGATCTATTTTTGAGTGGGCATAAGCGTTAATGCACCTTCGTATCCGTGTAGTCAGTCTCGTTGTTGAGAAATTGTATTTTTGTATTTCTATGCTGTTTTGTTGCTCAACATTTGTACGTGGCAGTGTTTTTGTTTTTGAAAAGTGTATCTGCAGGACTTGCTCCTGTGCAGCATTGAAATTTCAGATGTAGTGTATCCTGTTAAATCTGTGCTGCTCTGCGAGACGTGTGCTGTGCCGAGGTGTGATGCACTGGAAGATTGGAGGCCGCTTTGCAAGAAATTGCTCAAACTACTTTCGTTTAATCCATGTCTGCAACGAGACCAAGTTTTTCCAGATTCCCAGCTGCGTGAAAGGTTTCCAAATGCTGTAAGAAATAACGCTGCTTATTCACAGAAAGTATCAATGTAGCGTGTTAGCAGTTTAGATAGAATGTTGCTTTTGAATGGATTCCTTCCAGTTGACATCTGAGATCAGTTCCTTTGTGATAAGAAGATGAAGTTGACAAGTCATTAACATTTTAACGACGAACTGCATCGGTTTCCCAGTCGCTTTTAGTACACTCTTGTTGTTAGTGTTAAGGGTCTGACTATCATGGGAGAATGCTGTTGAGTAGATTGCCTCAGTAACAACTAGCAACTGTACAAGTAAACAACTTGTTATTTAGAAACTAAGAAATAAGCCAGTCTAGCCGAGAAATATTGGAACTAAGGATCTCTGAGATAAGAACAAATATATGAAGGTGAAGCAAGAATTTTACTGAATTAATTCCAAATACTTTGAAGCCATTTGTGAGTAAGGAACAGGAACATAATCTAGCGTTGAGACGAATAGTTGGCATACTCTGTAGTTGGAGCCATTTTTCACCTGGATCATTGTTTTGATAGCTGCACAGACCACCCTAAGAGTTGTATATTTTAGCATTTGTTGCCAGTTAACTCTTGTTGAAATTGGTGTTTTGATAAAGTCTGACATCAGAGTTGTACGGCACTCCGTAACTGACTCATTCCTACATTAGACACCAGTAAGTGACAATGCATGGCCTCCATATTGTGTATATATATGTACATAATTTTGTTCAGGAATATTTATCTATAACTTATAGCGATTTTTATCTTACTAAGAGAGCGGGTACTTTGAGTCCAGTCAAAATTCTGCCTGTGGTTTTAATTACGTGAGCATTTTAACATGTGGGACATGGCAGCCAATAGGTTAGAGCCTTGTAAAACGCAGATTTTGGGGTCAAGCTTCCCTCCCTGAGACAATTACTGTGTGAGGAAGTCCTTCACTCACAGTTGCTCAGTGCCATCAATTGATGCTTAGTCACTAGATAGTGGCGCTTAATAAATTCATAATAATAATTTAAGATGGTTGTCACGTTGTAATGCTTAAGTGGGGAAGTTGCTTATCTTGCAAATTGCATTTTTATTGTGAAAGTGCTGTATGAATTTTGAACTAATGTGGGCGTTTGGATGGCATTGTTGAAGCATTCGGGGGTATATCTTTCACTGAGACACAATTCAGAAAAGCAACGGTGTAGCAGTTGACTATGTTACGAGTTTAACATAATTTCCTCGCATCATTTTCAACTAAATGTAGTCATTTTAAAAATCAGAATTCCAATTTAACCCCGTGAAAATCATGTTAGTGTAAAGTTGTTGCTTTTATTTTAGAGTTTATTTTTTAAATGTTAAGATATATATATATATATAGAAATAAACTAAAGAAAAAGGACATAAATGCCAGCGATGCTGGTAATGACAAATTATACTATTATGTCAATAATTGTAATAATAATGACAATAATATGATTATAATTATGATAATATAATGATAATACTAACAATAGTAATTACTATACTAACAAAAATAAGGTTGATACTAATGATTATAATAATAGCAAGCTTCTCTGTAGGCATTTCATTTTTTTTATTTTCTAGACATTTATGAGGAACGTGGGGCATTATATTTAACTTGGGTTAAAAAATTATAAGGATAATAAAATAAGTACTAATGCTACTAATATTTAATAATGTTATAGTAATGCCAGTCATTCCAGATTCAACAAGTCTCTCTGAAATAATTTTTCATTTCCCCTCATCATTGTAACAATAAAGTGATAATACTGGTGGTGATGCATACACAGCGAAGAGTTTATGATGTAGCTTATGATGTCAAGGATCAGCTTCATTTATTAAAGTTTTTAACATAAATATAAATTGTAAAAGGGACAGTTACGTGTAACGGTTGTGTTTGTATTAAGGAAAATGGTTACGTATTACTGTCTTGCGTTTAGTTGTTTTAGTTACGGTTTACGATTTTGTTTTCTACTTTGCTGGGTAAATGTAACGTTGCAACTCATTCCTTAAAGAACCAGTGAAGCACATCTATTTTTTATGACTCTCGTGATCTCCCAGCGTGTTTTAGCTCTTTATGTTAGTACAAAACACATGATTGGTTAATCTTTCGATTGAATAGTATGCAACGTCGTGTTATTACGATTATGTTAAACGTTTTGTCTCATTCCCTCCCATTGATGTTACAGTTCATTATGTTGTTTTCTTTGAAATGTTCTTTGCAAGGTTCATTTAATAACAATAATAATAATAATAATAATAATAATAATAATAATAATAATAATAATAATAATACATGAATGCCCTGCCAGAATTGCATGAAACGTAACCATTCCAGATGCTATTAACTGTCTCCGGAGAATTTTTTTTACTCCTGATGGATTATACTTGGGAGAAAAAAAATAATAATAAAATAATAATAAATAATAATAATAAATAATGATAATTCTTTAAAATGATGTTTTAATGCATGACTTGTGCAGTCCTCTTTCAAGATTTCTCCTTAGAGGAGCAGACTGTTTATTTATTTGTTGAAGTTGAGGTCCTCTCAAGATCAGTTTTACATTGATTTCAAGTGTTGCTTGTTCTCGGCTGTTTTCCTTAGCTGTTACAGTAAAGATGGGACTTTTACTTCATTCTGAATTATTTATTCGTACAATTTAAGATCCCATTTGAACTAGCACCAAAAGATGTCGCCACATTTGTGGTCCTCATGCAAATCTTTGTATGTTAAGGGTAGGTTCAGGCTTCGTATAATGGTCACTGTTTAGGTACAGAGAGCAACTCTCCTTAACATTGTTTTTCTTGAGGAATATCATTGTCTTGTGCTTAGGGATTCTGGATGCTACTATGTCCAGAGTGTTGTAACATTAGGATTTGTTGTTCCTTCATATTGTGAATAGTTTTATTTACAGTAACACTTTTAACGACGAGCTGCACTGGTTTCCCAGTCACTTTTAGTACACTCTCGTCGTTTAAGTGTTAAGCAGATGCACTTTGTTGTGGCTCGACCTCTCCGTATAATACAGGGCCTTATAAGTTGTTGGGTTAAATTGGGTTATGAACTAAGTAGCCTAGATTTTGTTATTTGAGGCTTTTGTTGAGCTAGTTGATATTATTTTAGGACCATTTGCCAAATACTCTTAACGCTGGCAATACTTAGCCTGTGCAGTTTTGTGTTTTAATTTACTAACACGTTGCAAGATGGTACAGCAAGTGGTTGCTGTAAGGGGATGCTAGTGTGTCATACTATGCTAGTGTGTCATGCTATTCTAATGCGTCTTGCTCCCCAACTGAACCTTTGGCTCACCCCAGGTACCCAAAAGTAATCATGTTAACGGAATCTTTCGTGTCCTGAAGATTGTTGTGTCCTTCTGTTCTGGAAACCCTAGCACCAACTGATTTGAGAATGAAATAACGCATTTATGTTTCAGGGAACTCCAGGAATAAATTTGAGTTAAAACTTGAGTTAATAGAAAAAAATTGCTTGCAATATAAAAAATATGTAGAGTTATGTTAAATTTTTATTTTATTATGTGGGTTTTCAAATGTAGCTAAGTTGTAACGTAAGAAATCTGCCTCAGATATAAAACACTCAACTGAGGTAATAACCTATGGTGTGTGGCTAACAGTTAATCAGCTTTGCAGGTCCAAATTATGGATATTCATATTAGTAATTGTTTGACACATTTCCAGTACTTATATCTCTAGTACAAGTATAAGTACAAGTACTTTGGTCTCAATTATAAGTACAGGTACTTACTTTTGGTCTCAATTATAAGTACTAGGCCTAAGCACTAGTACTCTAGCTTCAAGTACAAGTACTTTGGTCTAAAGTATAAGTGCAAGTACTTTGTTCTCAATTGAGTACACTTACTTAGGTCTCAAGCACTGGTACTTTGGCATCAAGTACTTTGGACTATGGTATTAGTACAAGTGCTTTGATTTCAAGTATAAGTACAATGTGTACTCGAGTTGTACTCAAGTACCAGTACCAAGTACTTCTCTGGTATTTTGTATCAGTTTAAATTAGACGTTGAGTAGAGTTTAAAGAATTTGTTGTTTGTGAGGCAAAAATTGTAATTGTTGTGAATGCACTGTAGATATTATGGTCCGACTAAACGACGAAATCCATTTATATAGAGGTCAATCAATCTCACTTCGCACACAGATGTCTGTACATACAAGGTATATTCACTTTACTCAAGTTTTGTATGTGCTAACGAGTGGGTCAGGTCAGTGGGTGACCTGAACTACTTTAAAGGCTGCAGCACCATAGCAAGATGTCATTCTTACTTACAACGATGCTATGACAGATAAGGTTGTGAACAGTTTTTCTGGGTACACTAGAAGTTGCGTGTAGTTGAACTACATGCGGTTGCTGTACGCTAACGGTTCGTCGATGGTTTTGCTTTTTTTATTAAATAAATTGTTTACTAGTCATTGTTTGTTGGTGTTGACATTTTTTTAATTGTAATACTGTAATCGAACATTTTTATAAAAGCACCTCTCAACGATTCATCGGTTAATGATTTTTCAAGTACAGAATAATCACCAAATACATTTCTAGGGCCACCGACGTGGTGCTACAAAAAACATTATTTTAAATTTTTTGTTTCTCCACATTCCATTAGGATTTTTACCACGTTTCAATATTTGTGTAAAACTGTACTTCGAAGAAGTTGTGTTTGAGTCTGCTATTACTTATAATTTGAAATACGAATACCATTCACTGAGAGAATAATAATCGCAGCAACGTATATGTATTTATTATTACCGTTGCTTAATCGTAATCGTAATCTCCAAACTTCTAAAGCGCCACTCGAAGAACAAGCACAGGGCACCAGCCTATTTACAAGTGCTACGTCAAATCAGAGGGGTTTTTCCAGAGAGTAGTCCAAAAGGGCCCCAGTCTGGTTTCCAGAAGGCCAAATCAAATCAGAGGGGGTTTTCCAGAGAGTAGTCCAAGAGGTCCGAATCTGGTTTCCAAAAACTGAGTCAGCAATTGGTTAGAGAAGGAGAGATGTGGATCAAAAGTAATTTATTTATTTATTCCGGATATTTCTATAGCGCCTCTCGAAGTCAACTACTACTCAGAGGCGCTCCCGACTACAGCATTTGATACTGTGCTGGAATTTTCACGCCGAAGCGCCACGAGCAATTGCGAGTGAAGGACTTGCCCAAGGTCCGTACGCAGCGGCTAGAGTTGGATTCGAACCTGCAACCCTCCGGTCACAAGGCGCCGAACATACCACTGAGCCACAACGCCCCACAAAAGTAATACCAAGATTGCGGACAGGAAGTCAGAGGTGAAGGTAAGAGACGATGAGTTAGTCAATGGGTGTATGGAAGGGTCAGGGATTTTCTTGATTTGATCAGGAAGGCCTAGGGTGATGAGTTCAGTTTTGGAACGATTAAGGCAGAGGAGATTGGATGACATCCACTGTGAGATGAGGTTAACCACGTTGAGTAATTGTGTGTTGGAGGTGGGAAAAGAGCTTGGGAAGAAGGATATGTAGAGTTGGGTGTCATCTGTGCAGAGATGGCAGTTCAATTGATAAACCATGCCATAGATAAACTAGGTAGATAATTACGGTATGTAAAGGTTGTTTTACAGTATGCATGATTTTCTAAATTTGTTATTTAGTGTATGCAGAAAACTGCTCGAAGATCTTTGGTTAAAATAAATGTATTCTTGCAATAATAATAATAATAATAATAATTTGTTCTTTAATTAAGCGCCTGCAAACGCACTGTGCTGTACAATGAACATACATATAGTAGAAACGGCAGCCATGCAGGGCGCCTTACATACATGTATATAGTAGAAGCACACGATAACAGTTTTACAGGAGTCGAATAGAACTGTTTTTAAGCAGCAGCCACACGGCGCCAATCATGGTCTACATTCATTTAACCACTGCCATCTAGCGAGTGGAAGGCTGAAAAACCTTACGGGGTCTACCGGGTTCGATCTTGGTACCTTCAGCTCTTCATTCCATTACTCTACGGACCCCAAAACAAGCTTTTGCCTGGTCTACTGTTTTGCAAAGTGATCTGATACTCTAGTTCATAATTGTAGTTTGCTCGTAGGCATTATATAATTGTTCGATTACATTCTGACAATATGTAGAACAGAAAATTAAACTACTTGTAAGAAGAGCTCAGGCCCTTAAGCAACTATCCGAAATCCGGCAGCCAAGATTGCACGCCGCACTGCGCCTGACTGTGGCTTGCATTTTTGGTAGTCGATTCACGGTGCTACGAGAGATCTCTCAAGCTGCTACAAGAGCAAGCGCCGTTTGAAACGCTTCGTCATCCCCAATCTGTGTTGTTCAATATCGACATTTTTCTTTTATTGCATTATGCAACTGTTTGAAGTGGTTTAGACTGCCAATAATATCCGGATCTTGACTTGTATTCATGTATATCGCCTTCATCGTTATCAACAGTTTCGTCAGCGTTATCGTCGCTTTCAACACCAGTCTCATCATCGTGTTCATCGTTACCCGGTATCGTCAATTTCAACGTTATCTGAATCATCAGAAACATCTGAAAGTTGCTCTTCAATCATTGGCATCTCGTCACATTCACATTAGGCTAGTCGTAATCGCTGTCGTCGAAACTGTTATCAATAGTCTCGGCCAGTATTAACAGCAAAAATTATAGCCACTATAGACTATCACGCACCCCACCAGTAAGCTATTATATAGGTCTACACGGACATTAATTGGTGTCTAGAATTTATTATAGTTCATTATAGTCCAGGCATGCTTAGACTTTGGTGTAATGTGTAAAGGTATCGCGCTAAAGCATCGTCGAAAATTTGATAGAATCAGCGAGTACTATTAATAGAGACCATCGTCCGACGAATCATGGGACTCGTATTATTTAACAGGTCCGACACGTTGTGCGTAGGTTCAAACGAAATGATTGGCTAATGTTAAACTAGCCTAGATAACTGTAAAACTATTGGCTGATGGGTGGAAGCAATATTTTGATCCTTGTCACCTGAACCAAATATGATATCATATGTGTCGTGAACTCTGTTAGGTGTGGTCGATGGCGTTGAATAATTACAACATTGATAGTTCCACGCATTTAACAGCATTGTTGATTTTGCTGATTTTTAATTAATTGATTATTACGTATTTTTAATCGTTTCATTGTGGTTGCAAAAGATGTCGGCATCTAAATTTTTTCGGAACTTCTTGATCTTACAGCACATGGTTAGACCTACCTGTTTTTCCATAGGCTCTTTGTGTAATATTTAGTTTAGATTGAATTAATAAATCTGGGAAATGTATCGTTTTAGCGTCCCCGATTATTTCATGATTATAGTCTAACGTTTCAGCGTTGGATTACATGGGGGGGGGGGGTCCATAGAGTAGTGGTAACATCACTGGCGTGAAGTGCAGTAGGTAGCGGGATCGCCAACCGTAGCCCTCCCAAGGTCTACTCAGCCTATCATTCGCGAGATGGCGCGTTTGTGAAAAGGAGATGTAGGACGTGATGGGCGCCTTGCAAGGCTGCCGTATACAGTTAAATTCGACTCCTGTAATAACTTGTGATCATCCGTTCATACTGATTTGTAATCATACCGCGTAATTGTCAGTTTGGAGATATTAAACGAAGATTATTATTATTAAAGCTAGCTGCCATTGTGTTCCATCGTGATATCTGCCCTAGATGAACCACAGAAGAGCTCAGAATGAATGAATGAATTAATTAATTAATTAATTAATTAATACTACCAGTGTTGTTTTTGATAAAGTTCGAATCCATTTCTGTACTGTGCTTTTTAGGCAGCGAAAGACAACAGCTGCGATCAAACTCGGTACGTATTGTTATACCGACCATCAGCTGAATTTTTAGGTTAGGCTTAGGTCTACTTCTTGTTTTCATGGCCATGCTGTCATACTTTGTGTTGTAAATCAGTCTGCTGCTCTTTTCAACTACCTAGTAGCCATTTTCATTCTGAATTTCTGATCATAGAAGTTTCTTTTGCAACTTTGTGTATATATGTCAATAACGCTGAACTTGTCTGTCTGCAAAGTTTGACTTCCGGACTTTTTGACATTTGAAATTTTGATGCATAATTTGATATAATATATCAATTAATGCATCAAATCAAGAATTAAAATATGATGCATTGTATGTATTGGGAACCATTCCCTGTATTTCATTTTGTTTGGACTATTTCAGAGAAAGAGGGCTAGAAAATGATGATCTGAAAAAACAAAAGACTCAAGGTAGTGTACCTAAATGTTGTACAGTATGTACGTTTAACTTAGAAGCAACATTTTGTCTTAACATTTGTAATAATTCTACATTTTTATTCTTCTTCATTCACATCTTTGTTAGATTGTTTCTATTTCGAGGAATTCCACTGAGGCCAAGACAGTCTGAAGCTTGACACGGTTGTGTGATTATCTTTGTTGTTATTTTATTGTTATTTTTATTACTACCACTACTTTATGATTATTATTACTATAACAAAACATTAATTTGTACGGAATGTCAAGTTTGCAGTTTATCTTCCACAGATATTTGTTACTAGCTGGTTTACCCGGCGTTGCCCGGGGTTATAAGAGTAGTTAAATATAGTATTGATCTGGTGCAGTCTTTAGCGTCAAAGCTATTGATCTGTTGCAGTCTTTAGCGTCAAAGGTATTGATCTGGTGCAGTCTTTAGCGTCAAAGGTATGGTTCTGGTGCAGTCGATGGCGTCAAAGGTATGGTTCTGGTGCAGTGGCTGGCGTCAAAGGTATGGTTCTGGTGCAGTCGATGGCGTCAAAGGTATTGATCTGGTGCAGTCGATGGCGTCAAAGGTATGGTTCTGGTGCAGTCGATGGCGTCAAAGGTATGGTTCTGGTGCACGCTGTCCCGTTCGAGTGATAGTTCTGGAACAACCTCTGAACGCAGTCAACCCTAACGGACGTTTCAATGGAACACACGCAGTGCACAGCTCTATTCAAAAGGTCCGTCAATTGCTGTAACACGCATCATTGCACACACCCTATAGACCCATTCTTATATTGTACAAAGCTTTTGACCAGAGCAACATTAAACTAGCGCCCCCAGGCATTTTCCATGACAAAGACAACATGTAGGTCAGCGTTCCTGTTTTGGATACAGGTGCAAATTTATCAGCGTATTTAGTTAAAGCCCTAGGTTTTAGGTTTGGCGGTTTCCCTCGTAGAATGAAGTGACCAACGACTGTAGGCGGTTCAAGTAAGCATCTGTCGGCCAATGGGCGTTGATTTCATTTTGGTTTACACATCTTACAAGCATAGGCTGCTGAATTTAATTATATGCATAGCCTAGGCAACATCGTCCGCTTTGTGGAATGGAGGCGAGGCGCAGGGACGGTCGGTCGATCGGTGGTAGCCCCCACCCTAGGCCCTTCACCCTCCCTCTGGCCTACCCCGATCAATTGACCACTTGTATATATAACCGAGCTTTGGGTCGTAAACCTGTATATAAATGCCAGCTGTTGATGCTGTCACCGTTGCCTTATTATACCCGGAACACTAAAGACAATAAGCTGTATTTCATATTCTAAGAATTTGCACCAGTATCAGATGCTAATATACAGCCTAAGGAAGAGAGACTAGGTCACATGCCAAATTATGCTAATGAACTTAGGAAATGAACTTAGGAAATGTCCTTTCACAATTGAGTCTTGGTTTGCAGTACTCATTCTAGTTTGAATTTCGCTGCAGCAGAGTTGAGCTTCGTAATTTCTTCACTTCATAGCCATTTTAAATCGCATAGTCGATACAGCTTATATCTCGTGTCTGTATATTATATTATTATCTTATTTCAGTAGTGGACCTTATAGTAGTATAACATTGTATTTCGTTAGTGGACATATATTAGTATCATTATATCGAACTATTTCCAAAGATGGATGGAGACTACGCTGTACCAACGACACCGACTTCAGGTGTTGCAGTTGGCAACATGCGAACATTTAAAAAACGGTTGTCTGATGGATCTACCAAGAGTTATAGCTACCCTTACGTTTCTGTAAGGAAACATTTTGAATTAACTTTTACAACCGACAGTGATAAACTTAAATTTGAGCAAAAATGTGAGGACATTCGCTTGGCGTTGGGAGTAAAAAGTTTGAGAGAAGTTCTGGTGAAAGTCATAATGGATGTTGACACCAATAAGCTCTCTTCTGCAACTCAACATCCGCAGCAGACACTCACGATGTCTTCAGTCACGGAAGAAGTAAGTGAATCAACTTCACTGACTGATCCAGCATCTGTCACAGCAGCAATATCAGCAGCTCCAGCAACAGCTTTGGAGACTGCACATGAGAATTTTGTTGGGCAGTGCTCCAGCATTGCCCAGTTGATCGACACAATCTCACAACATTCATCCACATGTGTGACGCCGTATTCAGTGAAGTCATGGACACACAGTGGTCATGTGCTGTCGGTGGATATGGAGTGTGCGAAAAAACACTCCTTTCAGTGGAGTTCCTCATCCACAATAGACAGCGAGCGGAAGGAATTTGAAGTCAACCACCGAGTGATGTTGAGCTACCTGGCCTCTGGTATGACACCCATACAGTACGAGCGCTTTAGCGACTTCAGTCGGTTTGGACTATTGTCAGACCTTTTCCGCAGGAGGAATATGGTTACATTTAGTGCCATTTCTGAGAACCTGCGAAAGCAATCTATATTTGGCGCTAGAGCGCAGGAGTCTTCACTGTCGCCTGATGGAGCTATCTCTATAATGACTGACGCACGACATCATTGTAGACGAAATAGTTATCACACCGACCATGTTGCTATCGGGTTGAAAACTCACAAAGTCGTTGATATTCAACACATTAACGGGAATGATGATAACTGTTCACAGCGTCACGAGGCAGTGGGATTCGACAGGATGTACGAGAGCCTGGATCTCAGCAACATTAAAGTTGCCCATCATGTGCATGATCGAAACATGACAATCAACAAGCGCCTACGTGAGAGGAAGCAAGCCAGGAATTCCAATGACCGCTGGCACTGCACCCGTCCTATAACAGCCGGGGTGAAAAAAATTGGGCAAGGAGCACAAAAAAACATTGGAAAAACATGGCATCCCGAGCTTTCTGACAAGGGTGCTGCCATTCGAAACCACGTCTATTGGTGTATGGACAATTGCAATGGAGATGCCCAAACCCTGCGTAAGCTCATAGAATCATGCATCCCTCATTTTCAGAACAACCACAGCAAGTGCCATGAAACTTCCCACTGCAAAGAGCCGGGGCATATGATTGAAGTTCGAATTGTTTCAAATGAGGCTGCAATTACAATGCTCCAGGACTTTCTTCGGTCGTTGGTAGTGTACAAGCACGCTGAAGATTATGTCAAAGGCCACGACACATTTTATGTGGAAAGTTTTAATAACGTTTGTCTGATCTATCTGGATAAACGGATACACTACGGGAATTTAATGTACGAGCTGCGGAGCAATCTGGCTGTCTTGGACTGGAACGAACACGTCGACAGACCATACACGTCTATATGCACGACTGTTCGTTCGAAAAACCCACGTCGCCAAATCGGGAAAAAAGTGTATCGGCGCAAGACCTACGTATTTGTTGAGAACATTTGGAATTTGTACATTGCCGTGTGGTCAGCATCTAAAGCAATATCGGAGTCTGTGACAGAAACTTCTGCAGATAAGGAGACCTGCCAGAGTGAAATCTCTTCGGACGAATCCGATGACGACCAATTAGGAGACAGTGAGAGCTTTTCAAATGAAAGCAATGCACCCTACACAGTAGAATAACCGTAAGAGCTGTGACAATATTGTATGATACACTAAAATCAAACATATCAGTGCTACATAACCATCAACCGTCATTACACATAACCACCTTAGCATTCTGCTGTCTACTCTGCTTGACCTCCCCGGATTTTGGCCTGGCATAGGACAGAGAGATGTGTGGCAGAGCTGATGTGTGGCAGAGCTGACTGCTATCACACGCGTCCACAGGTGGCGGATAGTGGAACGACCTCTAGAAATAGAGGTCAGCTGCGAAATAAGCAGGGTTATATCTGACGAATAAGCAGTCGCGGACCAACAGCGGCAAGGCTAGTAGGGCACACTGTAGAAAAAGAGTGGCATTTTGCTTGACAACTAAAAGCTGCAAATATCCAATAACAGCCTTGTGACATGGGAGCACATGACTCAATTTAAATAAGCCTGATGACCCTCTGCCTAGCGGGCATGTGTTCATCACCAAGACTAGGTCCACAGCGGAAAACTGTGGTTGATGCCACGAAGGGCATCCGATCTGTAACAAGATGCTCCAATCTGTATAAAAATGAATCTGTGGCTTACCCCCCCTCAACGAGGTCCTAATCCAAGCAAGAAAAAAAGAAGATTGAACGGACAAGGGACTGTGGCCATTGCAAAATTGATTTGACATAGCACTTATGAAAAACCTAGTCTCCGTAACGTGGTTTTCGTGTGGCGCCGAGCAATTGAGGGCAATTCAGGTTTAAATCCACCTCTGAGTAGGAATCTTGAAGAGGCGCTATATAAATTTAAAATGGGGGAATGTTATGTTACATTGAATCATAGCTATGACAGGTGTACATAAGCAGCTCACAATCGATAAAATTCTGCTTTATGTCAGAAAGTAAGTGTACAATAAAAATCTCTCTGTCTAAACAAAGTCCGGCGAATTATCCAAAGTATCAATGTTACTCCCACTTGTGGCCCATGTAAGGCGTGCCTGTTGGATTCGGATACAACGATCTCACTTTTCGCACTACGCAATCTGGCATTATTTCCCGCATGTGAAGTACACCGTTCGATTCCGTTAGTTTCTTGGCCAGATATAATGGGCTCGTCCACCCACCCAAGTTGCAAATGATCTTCCAATATTTTCCATAAATTACTCTTCGTATTGGACTGTTAGCTGCATGCGCTGCTTGTCCTCCGCCAAGCCAACCTGGAGATGCAGAACCCACGCACGGAGAGAGAAAACAAAGAGGACAGGCGCCTTCCGATTGATGATTTTCACCCTGCAGCTGCAAATGATCAGCTGACACTTGAATGTCATGACTGTTTTGAGCCTCAATTTCTGACTCTGTACTATTTCCATTGGACGCGACCAAGACCTCCTTCGAAGCGGCATCCATACAAGATTTTCTTCTCTTTGGTGGTTCCAACTCTGCAATTGGAACAAAGGCAGTTTCGATTGGTTGGAGATATATTTATAATGTCATCAACATACAATTAGCTCTTTCGACTTGACTTGAACGACAGCTTAGCTGGGTTATGCATATGTTTATTGTCTTATTACATATCGTAATAATAATAATCATGGTAATTTTAATAATTACATTTTTAATTGGCCATTTATTATCATTACTGCTGTTACTGCTGTTCACATCAGTTGTCATTATACTAACATTGCTGATGTTATTATTACTATGTATTTCTATAGCATGGTTTGAGCTAAATATTTGCAAGGATAATAAATGCAATTTAATTTAATATTTATAAATCTTAGTTCAATCTTATTTGCGCACGTAAAGCGCTACCTGAAGAACAATAGGGCCTACTTGTACAGGGTTCACCACACAAAACAATTTATACAATTTCAGTATATATATATATATATATATATATATATATATATATATATATATATACGCATCGTCTTCATAATTACCAATTTTTTCAAAATTCCAGTTGTTGTGAGCAAAAAATGCCCGTATGGCTTCCTCTTGATCGCCATCTACCACAATAGTAAGTTCGTATTTGTTCATGGCAATCTAATCGCATATAGAAACTACAGACTTGTTTCTCAACCCTGTAAGTATCTTCATAGCAATGAACTCCATAGTAATATGAGTGTATGGGGGGGTAAATTTGGATAATTGGAACAACTTGTATACATTCTAGAAGTACAGGTATGACCTCTAGCCAGCTTACCTGGCTTTCGTATACACAAATTAGTCGACCCACAGCTCGGTTATATATATACAAGTGGTCAATTGATCGAGGTAGGGCCTGTACGGGGTATGCCCTGTCGGGTCTAGTCTGCCCTAGCGATGCATCTCCATCCATCCGTCCGACCGCTAGAGGGCCAGAGGGAGGGTGAAGGGCCTAGGGTGGGGGCTACCACCGATCGACCGACCGTCCCTGCGCCTCGCCTCCATTCCACAAAGCGGACGATGTTGCCTAGGCTATGCATATAATTAAATTCAGCAGCCTATGCTTGTAAGATGTGTAAACCAAAATGAAATCAACGCCCATTGGCCGACAGATGCTTACTTGAACCGCCTACAGTCGTTGGTCACTTCATTCTACGAGGGAAACCGCCAAACCTAAAACCTAGGGCTTTAACATGTTTTCAAAGACAAACAGACGCACAGACAAACAGACAAACAGCCAAACAGACGCACAGACAAACAGACCCTCAGACGCACAGACAAACAGACCCTCAGACGCACAGACAAACAGACCCTCAGACGCACAGACAAACAGACGCACAGACAAACAGAAAAACAGACAAATAGACAAATAGACAAACAGACGCACAGAACGCTGGGAAGCTTCCCGCAGCTTCCCAGCGTTCCTGCCGCAGCTTCCCAGCGTTTCCCGCAACTTCTCAGCTCTTCCCGCAATTTCTCAGATCTTCCCGCAGCTTCTCAGCTCTTCCTGCAGCTTCTCAGATCTTCCCGCAGCTTCTCAGATCTTCCCGCAGCTTCTCAGCTCTTTCCGCAGTTTCTCAGCGTTCCAAGCGCGCGCATCGCTCCCTGCGCTCCTACCAGCGCTCCTCCCAGCGCTAAGCCACTAAAATGTACCTTCTCTTCAATTCTGCTCGTTCTTCACGTGGGTCTGTTTTTCTGTTTGTCTGTGCGTCTGTTTTTCTGTTTGTCTGTGCGTCTGTTTGTCTGTTTTTCTGTTTGTCTGTGCGTCTGAGGGTCTGTTTGTCTGTTTTTCTGTTTGTCTGTGCGTCTGAGGGTCTGTTTGTCTGTGCGTCTGAGGGTCTGTTTGTCTGTGCGTCTGTTTGTCTGTGCGTCTGTTTGTCTGAGGGTCTGTTTGTCTGTTTTTCTGTTTGTCTGTTTGGCTGTTCGTCTGTTTGGCTGTTTGTCTGTGCGTCTGTGCATCTGTTTGGCTGTTTGTCTGTGCGTCTGTTTGTCTGTGCGTCTGTTTGTCTTTGAAAACATGTTAACTAAATACGCTGATAAATTTGCACCTGTATCCAAAACAGGAACGCTGACCTACATGTTGTCTTTGTCATGGAAAATGCCTGGGGGCGCTAGTTTAATGTTGCTCCGGTCAAAAGCTTTGTACAATATAAGAATGGGTCTACAGGGTGTGTGCAATGATGCGTGTTACAGCAATTGACGGACCTGTTGAATAGAGCTGTGCACTGCGTGTGTTCCATTGAAACGTCCGTTAGGGTTGACTGCGTTCAGAGGTTGTTCCAGAACTATCCCTCGAACGGGACAGCGTGCACCAGAACCATACCTTTGACGCCATCGACTGCACCAGAACCATACCTTTGACGCCATCGACTGCACCAGATCAATACCTTTGACGCCATCGACTGCACCAGAACCATACCTTTGACGCCAGCGACTGCACCAGAACCATACCTTTGACGCCATCGACTGCACCAGAACCATACCTTTGACGCTAAAGACTGCACCAGATCAATACCTTTGACGCTAAAGACTGCACCAGATCAATACCTTTGACGCTAAAGACTGCACCAGATCAATACCTTTGACGCTAAAGACTGCACCAGATCAATACTATATTTAACTACTTATAAGTTTCAATCCCTGTAGCGAATTCGCAGTGTTGTATACGCCTTGTCACGTCTTGCGACCTCTGCCGTGGACTGACTGCTTCGCAGTCGCCCTCTGGCGACGACTTCTTCGCAGTCGGGGAGACTGCTTTGCAGTCTCCCTTGGACTGACTGCTTCGCAGTCGAAGAGGGTGAACCCGGCGTTGGCGGGTTAAAGAAAACGCCAGAAATCTAGCCCTCACTGCCCTTAGTAAAGCAGAGTCTTTGAACATACAATTTTGCTGTAAAACGATGAATATAGTTCGAATCGATCGTAATTAAATTTTGTGCGAAAGTAAACAACGTCGTTATGCGCATTATTAATGACGTTGGGGAATACCCGCGCCATAAATAGAACCGCTTGGCAGTGGAAGAGTGTTATGCGCATTATTAATGACGTTGGGGAATACTGGCGCCATAAATAGAACCGCTTTGCAGTGGAAGTGTGAGGGACGGTCGGTTGGGTGGAGTTTTGGGATTTTCACCATGTTAGCGGTGAAAAGGGGGTA
Source organism: Allolobophora icterica (assembly GCA_963556255.1). Taxonomy (NCBI): domain Eukaryota; kingdom Metazoa; phylum Annelida; class Clitellata; order Crassiclitellata; family Lumbricidae; genus Allolobophora; species Allolobophora icterica. The sequence continues at coordinate 55,227,522 of OY744611.1, read as the reverse complement.
AGCGAACCCCTCCACTGGGTGTCCGATGCCGAAGCCGACACAGTAGTGATGGTTTCGAGTGAAAAGGTGCAAAATTGTAGAAGTTAAGCCCGGTCAAACAGACAGAGAGACAGAATTCTCGCTTTATTTATATAGATTCTTTTTTTTGTATCTGATAGTTATTATTACGATGATTATTATAAGATATATATAGCGCAAGTTAATAACTAAATACACCTCATATGTGCTTGTAGCAGCCTGGTTTTATCAGATGATGTGAACAAGATAGCTAAGTGGTGAAGATGTCCTTAGAGCTGCAAGCTAAAACCTGATGAAGATATTTCAGTATTAAATTGTTGCACAGTATTGATAAAGTCACACACACACACACACACACACACACACACACACACACACACACACACACACACACACACACACACACACACACACACACACACACACACACACACACACACACACACACACACACACACACACACACACACACACACACACACACACACACACACACACACACACACACACACCGACACACACACCGACACACACACCGACACACACACCGACACACACACCGACACACACACACCGACACACACCCACCACACACATGCACAGTCATACCGGGTACTTGATATGAATCATATGATAGCCTCCCCAATTATAGGTTCAAGATGCTTCCATAAGATTTCTATTGTTTTTTTTTTATTTCTCTTATTTTCACTTTGTATATCACCTTCACCTTGTGCTGTCAACTCCTGGAGCTCTAGCGATCGTCATGATAAACATTCTCCATTGCTTCCTATTCGAAGTCAGGTGCATTTAAATTTATGTTTTGTAATATTTGGCTGATTTATCGAATACGTATAACATTTTTGTAGAATTTTTGGGAATCTCTGATACTTTAGAACTTGTTTCTGCTAATTTTAAGGATGTGCTGAATGATGTGCATTTGCTTAAATATAATGACCGATGTAACTCAGAAACTGAGCTTCTGAAGAGTTTCAATGGATTTGCTTGTTACCTTTAACTTTATTCTGAAAAGGCTTCTCTTATTAATGGATATCATAAAGTGTTACCGTGCTATGAGAAGATTCTTTTGAGGAATACTAACAAGTGTTCTACTTGTAGGCCTATCTTTATGTCTGTGAGAATGAGATTTCTAGACAATCTTAGAAACAGTTGTGTATCTTTTATCCTATGAAGCGTTTTTAGACAGGCATAGTTGACAATAGTTGTGTTACCTTTAATGCCTATGAGTAGTTGCTAAACAGTCACGGAAACAGTTGTGTTACCTTTAACGCCTATCCGTGGTGGATTTAGCCATAGGCCCGCAGAGGTGGTTCGCCCCCGCGCCCCTCTTGGTTGTATGACGGCGCCCCCAAGACCAGATCCGCCCGTCATGCTGGGCTGCCAGATCGGGTCTGGTATGACTGAGGTTTAGCTCAGGCCAGTCCATAGGGATAGGCGTGATTTTTGGACTTGGTAACCGTACCCTCACTTTTCTTAACCCCAGTAAACATTGCCCATCACTATTCAGTTGGCTAGGGCATAAACTTCTATATAGATACCCCTATATAGAAGTCTATGTAGAAGTCTATGTCTATGGGGTATCTATATAGAAGTCTATGGCTAGGGCTACTTTCAACTGTGCTTCCCCAAGTATTGTTCTGTATATATATATATTTACGTATGTAAGTAGGGTTGGGTAGAGAGACAGACAGCATAGACAGGACATGGAAGATTGGCATGACCCTGAATTGACCCTAACTCTCCAAGCGAGAAAAGTGTCTCGGGTTGTAGGCTAAATTCCAAAGTGCAACAAAGCACACACACACACACACACACACACACACACACACACACACACACACACGCACACGCACACGCACACGCACACGCACACACACACACCACCCGCATGCTCAGTCATACCGGGTACTTGATATGAATCATATGATACCCTCCCCAAATCGCCAGTGCCAGCATCAGAAAGGCTTACACATATCCATCCTCAGACTAGCACACATTCCGGCTGTCATGGACTCCCAAGAGTTTGTAGTATATCAAATTTCTAGTGCAGCCGACATCTAAATCCAAATGACAAGGCGTTTTGGATATTTATCATTGCAATTCCGTACAAGTCGCTTTCGGATTGACGATCGTCAATCCGGAAGATGAAATCTTGGATCAATCTTGGATGAAATTGCTATGAAACAAAGAATATTAGGTATTTATAAAATCAATTCACGTTCTTGAAATAAATAACGTTAGCTTTTAATTGTGATAAATTGGATATAATTATAAATTGTATCCTGATGGCTGAAACTACTAAACGCAAACCCGCGGAAAAGCTGGCTGGAGCGGCTAAAGGCGTAAAATTATGATGCAAGCTAGTCTTGAAGCAAATACCAAACAATGCTTGAAACTTACAACATTTATCACCGAATTACCTACAACAACAAAAAATGTATTGTCATGCTTGTTGGCTATTTCCTGATTTTAATTCTGAAAATTATAGCAAGGAATAGACTGGTCCGGTTTCTGAAGTCACAAGTTGGAAAAAGGGTGTGGAAATGATTGTAAAACATGAAACATGTAACCAGCATTTGACTGCAATGAGCCAATATATATGCTAGCAAAGTGTCGGATATCAAATGAACAAACTGTAATATCTAATAATAATTTTAAGTCAGGAACGGCGCTAAGTGCAAAAGAATAGAGATTGGGAGATATTAAAACAGAAGATTGATGTGACTTTATTTTTTTAACCAAAACAAGGTTTTCATTCAGAGAACGCTTAGAACATTCTTGCTTAGTTCAGAATTAAAACCCTGGGAATTTTCTTGAACTATTAGAGCTCCTCGCCAAGTATGATTCTACTTTGGAAAATCACCTATAATTTGAAAGCAGAAATGAACTTTATTTATCCCATGACGTACAGAATGATATGATCAAATCACTTGCATCAGAACTGTCACAGGCGATTGATAATGAAGTTAAGTCTGCTCAGTTTTTCCTCTTATAATTGTTGCGCAACAACTGATATACCTATAACCTATGAGCTCTCAGTTAAATACTTAACCTTTTCCTATCCTCAATATCATTTTACCACTGAAAATGTCCCATAGGATTGGAACATTTCGTCACTTTGAAACAGTTTCATAATATAAAACTGTTTCAAAGTGACGAAATGTATTTTTGAAATAGTGCCATTTGTAGTAGACCCCTAGAATGAACTAACTACACATAGCATTATTCCAAATATGCATGTACTATCATTTAATGTTGATTACCAATTTTCCCTAGAACGTGGAGCCGCTCAAAAAAACTTGCCCCCCACGCAAGAAATCCTGCATCCGCCACTGACGCCACGAGTAGTTTCTAATCAGGCATTGAAAGAGTTGTGTTACCATTTATGCCTATGACGAGTTTCTAGACAGGCATAGAAACCGTCGAGTGCGACCTGTACTTTTCAAAGTTTATTTTATTTTTCAGAATTCCATAGAGCGGCATTTCTAAATGCAGAACAGGAAGAACATTTGGATGTTCCGCTGGTCATTGTTTCTGTACAAGAAACCAGAATGAAACACCGTGAAAATCGTATACCAGAAACCGAAGGGCAAAAGAAGTTTCCGGCTAAAGGACGACACCATTTAAGCAATAATCTGCATACCACGATTTTAACAAATACAGCTGAGAATTTAAGTCAACCAATTGAAATTGATGGTGGTCGACATAAAACGAATTTTGAAAATATTGACACTTCAACCATCTACACGGACCGAGATGATGTCCAACCTACAGAATGTGAATCTGAGAAAATGAAGAATGTTTTGATCAAGTTCGGACATGAGGCGGGTATGAAATACTGCTGACATTGCAATCTTTCTTCTGTGATTTTTAGGAATTTTTAACGCCAGTGTTTACTTTCAAAGGCACTCCATAGTTAACTTTTTCAGGGGCATAACTTTAGTCTAAAAAGTGGGGGTTAACAATTTCTCCCCACTTTCTCTTTTCAAATGGAGATCATTTTCGACATTTTCCGCTGCCAGTATTCTCCTTAATTTTTTATGGATTCCATAAGATTCTCGTATAGAAATGTCAGTCCCACCTGGTCCCGATGTGGGTATGCTGGAAGGTTAGGCTTAGTTGAATTTGTAGTCTACGATTCTACGCAGTTGTAGTCTACACTTAGTATGAGCCTATTTAAGTTGAGTAGACTAGATGACTTAATGTTACAAAGTAGTCAAGCTGTTGGAATAAGTCGAAAGTCAAAGTTGAAAAGTAGCAAGAAATCATAACAGAAGCTTGCGATTTGACCTACATCTCCACATCCCAATACGACTAAGATGGCAGTCATAAGGCGGATCCCCACTTTTAAACAATGCAATCAATGCCAACCTCACTGGGTGATGTCAGATGTTTCCAAGAAGAGTGTAGTCGTAGCCCAGATCTGTGGCACCTGCGGTCGGGCACGGCGGTCAGTCTGTCGGGTGTCCTGTGTGGCTGAAAGTCTGCCTGTCTGACTGCTTGTGACTCATTTCGTCTGGCTCTCGATCTACCTGTGTATCTAAGTACTTTAGTGGTATTTACTCCTCACTCTGTCTACATACATGAAGCAAGGCAGAGATTGCGTTCTCTGGGGAGGCACAATAATTAAATATTGATTGGAATTGTTTAAAAAGTGGGGGTTCGGGACCTCAGTCCAAAAAGTTGGGGTACGGGTACCCCTCTTACCTCTACAAATTACGCCTATGGCCTTATCGAAAAACTTCATAAATGATTAAAAAGTGCAACTGAAAATCTGCAATGTCTTCTTAACTGTTAATAGATGATGTTAAACTTTGAATGCCAAACTTAGCCTCAACGCCATATTGGATAACCTCAACCCCGCGATATCTGGCCTTGGCATTGTGGATTCAAGTGATTATTAAGAGCATACTGTACTATCGTTTTTCGTTATAAGCACATCTGGAGAGTTTCATTATAGAGGATCGTAATTTATAATGTGCTAATCATTGATGCATGATGCCTTTTTCAGTGGCAATATCTGATGATGGATGCATTTCCATTGCATCCTCGTCGAATACGGAAACTTACGAAGAAACCGATTTTCAAGATATGGAGATACACGAAGAACAAACAGAGGAAAGAGTGGTTAATAAAAGAGATGTTAACAATTCAGCTGCATCGGCTGATGTTCTTTTCCAATTTCCAAGTGAAACGAAATTGAATGAAAATAAGGCAAAAGAGAAGACAACTCAGGAGCATGTCTTGTCTACGGCTCTTGTGCATCAGTTATCAGACAATTCAGGGCATGTGGAAACTAAGAACGCTCTCTTTCAGCTAGAAGACAGTCAAGTACTTAGCCTCGCAACGGAATCAAGTAGATCAGCATCAACAAATCCTGGATCTCAACTGAGATTTTCAAATAGCGAACTCCAAAGCTCGTCTGATGACTTAGACAATAAAGTTCTTTCTGAGAGCAAAGTGGCGAAAATGGGGGAGTCGCGCATTTCAAATACTACGAAAACGAAGTCCAGCCAAAGTAACGGCTATTCGTCAAAATCTGTGAATGGAAAGCGGATTTCAGTTGCATCTGGTATCGTATACGAAGACGAAGTTTCATATCCTGACAGTTCTCTATGTTCTACCATGGCACAAACGTTGCTTTCATCGAATAATTCAGAGGCGGCTGAAAAGGTTCCTTCGCCATCTTCTCGTCAAGCAAATAATAACCAAGGTACGTCCTCTTCAGGTTTTAGTCAAGTTGATTTCATGGTATCTACAAAACTGCCTCCTGGTTCTACTCTACTTAGCGATCGAGGCGTGTTTCGCATAAAGGATGAAGAAAAGCCTTTTGCCTGTGGGTACTGTGGTAAGACCTACCAGAGAAAGCGAGCTGTATATACCCATATCATGTACCAACATGACGAAAAAAGTTACTCTTGCGAGTTTTGTGGCAAACGTTTTGCGGTACAATGTGCTTTGGTAGAGCACGTGAGGATTCATACGAGGAAAACGCCGTCATTCCCTTTAAAACTACCGCCTGGTTCTACTTTAGTTAGCGATCGAGGCGTGTTTCACATCAAAGACATAGAAAAGCCTTTTGGCTGTGGGTACTGTGGTAAAACCTTCAAGAAAAAGAAACCTGTATATACCCATATCTTATGCCAACATGACGAGAAACGTTACTCTTGTGAGGTTTGTGGCAAACGTTATGCGCTACAATATCAATTGGATAATCACATGGCTGTTCATAAGCAGGAAAAGCCATTCACCTGTGATCAGTGTGGCATGCAGTTTCGATTCCCAGGTAATCTTCGCCGTCATAAAGTCACACATTCAGTGGAGAGGCTTTTCTGTTGCAAAAAATGCAACAAATCGTTCAAGTTCAGCGATGTTTTATCAAAGCACAACGAAATACACAACAAAGAGCCGCGAAGAAGAGACTTCGTCTGCAGCATCTGCAAGATTCCTTTTGGTCAGATTTCACTTGCGTCTGGTATCGTATACGAAGACGCAGTTTCATCTCCCGAGGGATTGCGATGTTCTTCCACAGCACAAACGTTGGTTATATCAAATAACTCGGAGGCGGCTGAAGAAGTTCCTGCGCCATCTTCTCGTCAAGCAAATAATAGCCGTGGTAAATCCTCTTCAGGTTTTAGTCACGTAGAGTCCGTGGTATCTTCCAAACTGCCGCCTGGTTCTACTTTAGTTAGCTACCGAGGCGTGTTTCACATCAAAGACATAGAAAAACCTTTTGGCTGTGTGTACTGTGGTAAAACCTTCAAGAGGAAGCGAGCGGTATATGCCCATATCATACTGCAACATGACGAGAAACGTTACTCTTGTGAGTTTTGTGGTAAACGTTATGCGCAGGAGCATGATTTATCACGGCACGTGATGATTCATACGCAGGAAAAGCCATTCACCTGTGATCACTGTGGTATGAAGTTTCGACTCCCGGGTACTCTTCGCCATCATAAATTCACGCACACAGAGGAGAGACCTTTTTCTTGCAAGATTTGCAACAAGTCGTTCAAGTCCAAGGACCAATTAGTTAACCACGTCAAATATCACAACAGAGAGGAGCAAAGAAAAGACCTCGTTTGCAACATCTGCATGATTGCGTTTATTAGACCGTTTGCGTTGAAGCAGCACATGATGGTTCACACAGGCGAGAAACCGTTCAAATGTTCGTTATGTGCCAAACAGTTTCGCTTGAAGATACAGTTGCGGAGTCACATGAACACTCACAGCGGAAAGAAGAGGCTTGCGGATAAACCTTGCTCCGTGTGTGGTAAAATCGTTTCGGCCACTTATCTGCGTAGGCATATGAGAATGCACACTGGTGAGAAGCCATTTGAATGTAATATCTGTGTTTGTAGACAGGCATAGAAACAGTTTTGTTATTTTTTATGTGTATGAATAGTTTTGCAACAGGCATAGAAACAGTCGTGTCACCTTTTATGTATATGAATGGTTTCTAGACAGGCATAGAAACAGTTTTGTTACCTTTTGTGTTTATGAATAGTTTCTGGACAGGCATAGAAACAGTTTTGTTACCTTTTATATATATGAATAGTTTCTAGACAGGCATAGAAACAGTTTTGTTACCTTTTGTGTTTATGAATAGTTTCTGGACAGGCATAGAAACAGTTTTGTTACCTTTTATATATATGAATAGTTTCTAGACAGGCATAGAAACAGTTTTGTTACCTTTTGTGTTTATGAATAGTTTCTAGACAGGCATAGAAACAGTTTTGTTACCTTTTATATATATATGAATAGTTTCTAGACAGGCATAGAAACAGTTTTGTTACCTTTTGTGTTTATGAATAGTTTCTAGACAGGCATAGAAACAGTTATGTCACCTTTTATATATATGAATAGTTTCTAGGCAGGCATAGAAACCGTCGAATGATAGCTGTACTTTTCAAAGTTTATTTTGTTTTCCAGAATCTCATACCGTGGGCAGGGACCGAGGTGATGTCCAACCTACACAATGTGAATCTGAGAAAATGAAGGATTTTTCGATCAATTTCGGGCATGAGGCTGGTATGAAATACTTTTGACATTGAATCTTTCTTTTGTGATTTTAAGAATTTTTTTAGCGCCATCGCCTACTCTCACAGTCGCTAAATAGTTGTCCTTTTCAGGGACATAACTTTGGTCTAAAAAGTGGGGGGGGTACCAATTTCTTCCCACTTTATCTTTTCGAATGGAGACCATTTTGGACATTACCCTGCCAGTATTCTCATTAATTTTTTAAACAACTCCATAATGGTGTTGCATAGAAATGTCAGTCCCACCTGGTCGCGATGTGTGTATGCTGGAAGGTTAGGCTTAGTTGAATTTGTAGTCTACGATTCTACGTAGCTGTAGTCAGCGCTTAGTATTAGCCTATTTAAGCTGAGTAGACAAGATGACATAATGTTACAAAGTAAAGTCAAGGTGCTGTTTCGAATAAGTCGAAAGTCAAAGTTGAAAAATACCAAGGAATCATAGCAGAAGCTTGTGCTTTGACCTACATCTGCACATCCCAATATGACTATGATGGCAGCCATACGGCGGAGAGTGTAGCCGTGGCCCAGATCTGTGGTGCCTGCGGTCGGGCACGGCGGTCAGTCTGTCGGTTGACCTATGTGGCTGAAAGTCTGCCTGTCTGACTGCCTGTGACTCATTTCGTCTGGCTCTCGGTCTACCTGTGTATCTAAGTACTTTCGTGGTATATGCTCCTCACTCTGTCTACATACATAAAGCAAGGCAGAGACTGTGTTCTCTGGGAAGGCACAATAATAAAATATTGATTAGCATTGTTTAAAAAGTGGGGGTTCTGGACCCCAGTCCAAAATGTGGGGATACGATTACCCCTCGTTCCCCCACAAATTACACCTATGGCCTTATCGAAAAACTTCCTAAATGATGAGGAGGTGCAATTAAAAATCTGCAATGTCTTCTTAACTGTGTTCATCGATGATGTTAGACTTTGAATGCCACACTTAGCCTCAACGCCATATTGGATGGCCTCAACTTCGCGACATCTGGTCCTGGCATTGTGGATTCAAGTGATTACATAGAGAAACTGTACTATCGTTTTTCGTAATAAGCACCTCTCTAGAATTTCATTATAGAGGATCATAATTTATAATGTGCTAATCATGCCTTTTTCAGTGGCAATATCTGATGATGAATGCATATCCACTGCATCTTCGTCGAATACAGACATTTACGAAGAAGCTGATTTTCAAGATATAGAGATACCTGAAGAAGAAACTCAGAAAATGGTTGATAAAAGAGATGTCAATAACACGTCTGCATCGGCTGATGTTCGTTTCCAATTTACAAGTGAAGCGGAATTAAATAAAAAATAAGGCAAAAGAGAAGACAACTCAGGAGCATGTCTTGTCTACTGCTCTTGTGGAACAGTTATCAGACAATTCAGGGCATGTGGAAACTAAGAACGCTCTCTTTCAGCTGGAAGACAATCAAGTCGAGAAAGTACTTAGCCTCACAACGGAATCAAGTAGATCAGCATCAAATCCTGGATCTCAACTAAACTTTCCTAAGAGTGAACTCCAAAAGTCGTCTGATGACTTACGCAATAAAGTTCTTCCTGAGAGCAAAGTTGCGAAAATGGGGGAATCGAGCATTTTAAATGCTATGAAAACAAAGTCCAACCAAAGTAAGGGCTATTCCTTAAAATCCGTGAATAGAAAGCGGATTTCACTTGCATCTGGTATCGTATACGAAGACGAAGTTTCATCTCCTGACAGTTCGCAGTGTTCTACCATGGCACAAACGTTGCTTTCATCGAATAATTCAGAGGCGGCTGAAGAGGTTCCTTTGCCATCTTCTCGTCAAGCAAATAATAACCATAGTCCGTCCTTTTCAGGATATTGTCGCGTTGGCTCCATGGTATCTACAAAACTGCCGCCTGGTTCTACTCTACTTAGCGATCGCGGCGTGTTTCGCATAGAGGATAAAGAGAGGCCTTATGCCTGTGGGTACTGTTGTAAGACCTACCAGAGAAAGGCAGCTGTATATACCCATATCATATATCAACATGACAAGAAACGTTACACTTGCGAGTTTTGTGGCACACGTTTTGCGGTAGAAGGTGAGTTGGTACAGCACGTGAGGATTCATACGAAGAAAACGCCGTCATTCCCTTCAAAACTACCACCTGGTTCTACTTTAGTTAGCGACCGAGGCGTTTTTCACATCAAAGACAAAGAAAAACCTTTTGGCTGTGGGTACTGTGGTAAAACCTTCAAGAGAAAGCGAGCTGTATATGCCCATATCTTATGCCAACATGACGAGAAACGTTACTCTTGTGAGTTTTGTGGTAAACGTTATGCGCAGGAGCGTGATTTATCACGGCACGTGATGATTCATACGCAGGAAAAGCCATTCACCTGTGATCAGTGTGGTATGAATTTTCGACTCCCGGGTACTCTTCGCCATCATAAATTCACGCACACAGAGGAGAGACCTTTTTCTTGCAAGATTTGCAACAAATCGTTCAAGTCCAAGGACCAATTAGTTAACCACGGCAAATATCACAACAGAGAGGAGCAAAGAAAAGACCTCGTTTGCAACATCTGCATGATTGCGTTTATTAGACCGTTTGCGTTAAAGGAACACATGATGGTTCACACAGGCGAGAAACCGTTCAAATGTTCGTTATGTGACAAACAGTTTCGCTTGAAGATACAGTTGCGGAGTCACATGAACACTCACAGCGGAAAGAAAAGGCTTGCTGATAAGCCGTGTTTATCCGCAAGCCATCCCTCTCAGCTAAGATATGGTGATGTCTTGGGAAAACATGACTTCACGGGGCCAAATAACTCTGCAACAGCTAACCCTCCACTGCGCTGTACGAATAGCGTAATCGTTGGAACGGATAAATTTTGCACTCAAGATGTATCGGAGTGTGAAGTGACGGTCGTGGGTGAATCACAGATTTCAAATACTACGAAAGCAAAGTCCAAACAAAGTAACTTAAGATCCGTGAATGGAAAGCGGATTTCAGTTGCATCTGGTATCGTATACGAAGACGAAGTTTCATCTCCCAACAGTTCGCAATGTTCTACAATGCCACAAACGTTGCTGTCATCGAATAATTCAGAGGCGGCTGAAGAGGTTCCTTCGCCATCTTCTCGTCAAGCAAATAATAACCATGGTACGCCCTTTTCAGGATATTGTCGCGTTGGGTCCATGGTATCTACAAAACTGCCGCCTGGTTCTACTCTACTTAGCGATCGAGGCGTGTTTCGCATAGAGGATAAAGAAAAGCCTTTTGCCTGTGGGTACTGTGGTAAGACCTACCAGAGAAAGGCAGCTGTATATACCCATATCATATATCAACATGACAAGAAACGTTACACTTGCGAGTTTTGTGGCAAACGTTTTGCGGTACAAGGTGAGTTGGTACAACACATGAGGATTCATACGAAGAAAACACCGTCATTCCCTTCAAAACTACCACCTGGTTCTAATTTAGTTAGCGATCGAGGCGTGTTTCACATCAAAGACATAGAAAAGCCTTTTGGCTGTGGGTACTGTGGTAAAACCTTCAAGAGAAAGCGAGCTGTATATTCCCATATCATATGTCAACATGACGAGAAACGTTACTCTTGTGAGTTTTGTGGTAAACGTTATGCGCAGGAGCATGATTTATCACGGCACGTGATGATTCATACGCAGGAAAAGCCATTCACCTGTGATCAGTGTGGTATGACGTTTCGACTCCAAGGTAGTCTTAGGCGTCATAAAGTGACTCATTCAGAGGAGAGGCCTTTCTCTTGCAAAATATGCAGCAAGTCGTTCAAGTTCAGCGAAGTTTTATCAAGGCACAGCGAAACACACAACAAAGAGCAGCCAAGAGAAGGCATCATCTGCAACGTCTGTAAGAGGAAGTTTAGAAATCCCTCTATTTTGAAGGAGCACATGAAGATTCATACAGGCGAGAAACCGTTCAAATGTTCGTTATGTGACAAACAGTTTCGCATGAAGATGCTTTTGAAGATTCACATGAATACTCACAGCGGAAAGAAGTTGCTTGCGGATAAACCGTGCTCCGTGTGTAGTAAAACCGTTTGGGCCAGTTATATGCCTACGCATATGAGAATGCACACTGGTGAGAAGCCATTTGAATGTAATATCTGTGGAAAGAGGTTTCCGAAGAAGCAAAATCTCGAGGGACATATAAGAAGTCACACGGGTGAGAAACCCTTCGCTTGTAGTAGATGCGACAAGCGATTTGCTCTTTACAGTAACATGGTGACTCACAAGACAAAATGCAAGACGCTTTAAGAGAATGCAGCCTAAATGTTTTGCTACATTTTTATCAATGAAATGGTAAATAATTTTTTCTGAATGAAGGTTGAATGTAAAACGTGGACGTGTTTGTTGTTTATTGGGGTATTTGGTTAAGGTTTTGTCCATAGAGAATGTCCAGCAATTACATGCTCTGGCCCTTTTCGTTTCTTTCACGGCATCTGGTATTACCCTCCCTTCTGGGAAGGCCTACGTCCTTACATATAGTTCGGCGGATTACTAAGTCCTGAATTTGACTACCTGGTTGATCATGCAAGTCTAACCCTGCTACAGTGTTCGGTTATCTGATACTGCTGCGTCAGGTGAAAGGGCTCTAGGTGAAACGCATGTGTCTGCTATCTTCGGCTATAGAGTGTTTGCACAGTGACGTACCAGCCTCATTTGCATATGCCATATAAGGTAATCTGCCATACTGGTTCAGTAACAAATGCTTGTTGACGTTGGATACGTAAGTGAATGGCGCTTATTATAAAGGGTGGAAATGGTTTTCTGTGTAATAGTTGGCTGCATGAACTATTCGGAGAGGGATAAAGGGTCATTTTGTAGAATTTCAAAAATATGTGAGCATGAAGGCCCTGAAGAACGTGCCCGGAGCGAAGAACGCCGGTGACTTTGGCTTATTTGAGCTATCGCCAAAGATGATCTAGCGGAAGCGAAACTGAAGGCTGAACGATCTGCTGGAAACATTTCGTGATAGGTACATACTCACAATGTACTAATGGTTTAACTGCTGTTTTGGCAGTACTCTCTGTTAGCTCCTCGGTCTGGAGTGGCCTTCCTCTGGCGCTTTACCTGCTCCCAGGGTCCATTCTTACACGTTCTATTTCCATCGTAGGATTGCTCGCTTCAGGCGCGCGGGGATCGTTCTGAGAACAGTAGTTGCTTGAAAGGATGCTATATAAAGCTCCGTAATGAATGAATGTTGAGAAACTAGATTCTGTGTATCAACAGTAGTCTATTATCAACAGTATGTTTCAGTGACGGCGATCTTGTTTGACAGGTGGGGGGGGGGACATTTTGGAACTGATATGGTGAAAAAGAGTCTTGAACTGATCTGGTGAAAAAAAGGTCAAAAAATGTTTTTGCGCTGATGGAAAAATTTGATGACCTTTTTTGGTGTTTCCTCAAAATTTGGGGGTCCGATGTATGGCGTGTCCCCCCCACTCTTAAAGGTGGGGGTCGTGTCCCCGCGACCTCCCCCCGGGATCGCCGCCCATAGTATGTTTGCTGTAATCATTTACTGTAAAGTGCTTACTCGGGATCTTTGGAAATGGACGAGAATTTGGGAGAAGTGGCTAACCCGAGTTTATCTGTATGATGGCAGTTAAACAACATTGGTGCGTATAAACTATGAACTAGACATTATGAGGAAATTATATTTGAAAATAGGAATTAGGGTAGGTGAGGACAAAAGAATTCAATGACACCTGAGAGGAAATAAAAGAACAACAGAGATGGACATAATAATGGTGGAAAGTGAGAGAAGGTGAGAACAATTAATAAATTTTTTTACAGTAAATATTGAAGATATTTTTACACTTCTGTGTACCATTCAAAATGTGTTCAAAGGCATTGGACCCATTGTAATTGCCAGTGATTAAACTGATATGGGACACATGTAAGCCTTTCCTAAAAGCTCAGCCAAAACCAGTGTGAGAATTGTAGAAAAAAGACGGGGGTGGGGGGTTGCTTTTGATGAGTTTGATTCATGTAGAGTTGAATGCTTCATCCGTATTTTACAAACTGAGAAAATTGAGCTATATTCAAAACTGAATATCACAGTTCACTCTGGTTGCAAGGAATTCCAAGAGAAATGCAAGAGAAAGCTTAAACTGCATAAAGTAACATTGCCAAATTTATTAGCATACAATTCCCATGGTCAAAAATCTCACAATAAACCAGACCATTACTTTATTAGTAACCCACTGTTACCCACAAAGTGAATTGTGAAAGAAAATGCTAAAATATATGCACAATATAAACAGTAACTGTTGATATGAAAACTAGAAATATTAGTTAACATTTTATCTTTAAGGCATACTGAGGGGTTGGAAACGACCCTCTGGGGTGTGCAATGAAGACTTAACTGTGGTGTTTCCTTATAAAGACTAGGGGAGTTGAACTCCCCCAAACCCTCCCCCCCCCCCGACAATTCTGACCCTGGGCAAAACACATGTGCAAACAAATTTTGGAGCTTGTTGCTTACATGTATCCCAAAACTGAATATCACAGTTCACTCTGGTTGCAAGGAATTCCAGGAGATTTGCAAAAAAACAAACTCGCAAAATTCAACTTCACAATTGTGCATTTGTGCCTGCACCTGATAACAGTACTGATGTTCCTTGTGAAGTTGAATCTCCTGACCTTCAGTGAAACAGCTGTCACCGCTGAATAGACATATTCCATTACATCATGAGCAACACCCCACTCTGTTACAGCCAATTTAAAAGAGGATTCAATGGGGATAACAAATAGCTTGAAACAAAGACAGTGAAGGTTTTGATACATCTGTGCAACAGACATCTTTCAGTTTAAACGCTGTTATCCTGCCTGCTTGAAAAAGAAACCAGTTTTATTTCTGCTCTGACCACTTGTTTAATTTCAATCAACTCATTTTCGGAGATAGTTACATCGACTGATTCTGCAAGGTCTGAAGTTCAGCCAAAGTGAATGTCCTTCATTAAACAAATATGCCAGTGGTCTTGCATTAAGAGACATATCTGTGACATAACTGTCAGAATCTGGTGACACCAGTGATAGCACTGCAGGTTTATGACCACACTGACTTAATCTAGAGTAAAAGTCATCTATTTCTAATTCAGTACGATAGGCCATTGCTGATGACTTTGAAGAAGCTGGCGAGGCAGACGGCTTACATCTCGAAACTAAGGAAGATGATGACACGGTGCTGCATATGATACTGTAGTTGACAAGACCAGGCACAGTGAAGGAGATGAGGGTGTCAAAAGTCTTCTTCAGTTTCTTTGCCAAAGAGAAGTCCATGTGAGCCAAAGGACGATAAGTCAAGTTGGTGACATGCGACGGAGCAGACTGTGTACAGGAAGTTTGTAATTGTAATCTCCAATTTTCTAAAGCACCACTGTAAAGCTGAGCGCAAAGCACCAGCTTATTCATGAGCGCTGCGACGTATCAGAGATCGATATTCATTGGTGGTCCGAGTCCGATTGACAGAGAGACCAGGGAAAGGCAGAGCAGCTGTTACGGCAGGTTTCGTTGAGGACGGGAAGGCTTGTAAGGCAGAGGATCAGATGGATTAGGGTAGGAATTCTTGAAGAGGCGAGCCTTCAATTTGGAGTGGAAAGCCTGTGGGTGATCAGTAGAGGAGCCCGAGGTAGATGACAGTGAGTGAGTGACGGTATTGGTGGAGGAACTGAGAAAATGCGGAATTTGGAAGTTAATTCCAGAGTTGAGATGCAGTGTGGGATATGGATCGGTCACAGAACTTGAGGCGAGTATTGACTGCGGGATGGGAGAGAGTAAGATAGGAGGATGAACTGGTAGACCGGGGTGGCTGGATGGTGAAGAGTCCGTTAAGGTACTGAAAGCAACACAAAACACACTTGATAATTATAACTGATGCAGTGAAAAATATAGAAAAATTATGTCACAGTATAATGTCGCTACGATTCAGAAGTTAACATTTAAATGTTACTAAAGTCATGCTAAGATCTGGGACTAACATAACAAGACCAACATAAGCATAGTCATGCTTTTTGTCAGTTTTGGAAAGAGGATTCCACTCTATTTTTGTATACGAACTACACCATACTGTAATCCGGAAATTCAAAACCATTACAAGTGCAGTCGGACTAGGAATCCAATCCCAAGTCCTTACCATCTGTTCTTCAGCAGATAATCGTAATCTCGAGATTTCTACAGCGCCCAAAAAAGCGATATCGCGGGAACCAGCTTATTCACAGGCGCTCAGTCAAATCATAATTGATAGGCGGGTCAAATCGGTTCCAGATCAAGATCCAAAGGGGTCAATCAGGCACACCACGGCCTTGGTCAGACCGCTAAGGTGGGTAGTGTTTAGGGTTGAAGCGGCGAGGGATGTCTAACAGCATTACACTACATCTCAAAATTCAAAACAATAATTTCTTTACAATGCACATGCTACTTAAATTACCTTTTATTCATGAGATAACGCCTTCTTCCATCAACGAAAGACTTCTCCGCGTACTTTGACAACAGATTTTTGTTTATTCGACGACTGAACCAAAATGGCAGATCACAGTCCCGCACTTAAGGCCACGCCCATCTGCAAACGCTCTATATTGGCGTTTAGTGCAAGGTTGAACACGGAGATACTATAATAGGTCTAACTCCAGTATAAATCAAATTTAGGTGTGTTTAACTCCTCGCATTGTCCTGATGTGGATAAACCCTCCATCTGTTCTGTGGATGTTCTTCAAAGAATGGTAATTTGTTATGTCTTAATCTGAGGGGTCGGATTAAGAAGTATTGAAGCACGCATTTAAGCTCTGGCATAAATAAGTGTTGCAACTTGCCCAGAGTGCTGTTTAAACCGAGGCGGCGACGATTTGCATAGAGATCAGGAAATTGGGTGACGTTGAACGTACGATGCTAAGCAAGATATCTTGAGTAATGCCAGCAAACGTCAACTCTTCGCAATCATATCTTTCATTACAACGCTTCGTTGGTTAATGGTTATGTGTTGTAGACGTAGAATCATCCGTCTTTAAACCTCAAACGGCATTAAAAGCACAGGGTAAAGCTCATAGTTATATGAAAGTTATCTGATATAGGCGGGATACATTTGGGAACCGAATGCACATTGCACATACATAGGCCTACGTGTATAAAATTGTTACATTAATACATTTAAAATACAATAACCAATAATTGATACCTTAATTAACCGATGTAAGCTTATACGCGTACAAAATTGGCGTGTGCTATCGGTAGCCATGAGATTGAAAAACAAAACAGACACTGACCGCCGTTCACTGATTTTAAACTAATTAGTGTGAAAGTCATTTGAAGATAACGCTCTAATTTTATTTAACAACAGATGGACGAACCGTATAACAAGCGAAAATAAAATATCCAGAATAGCCTACTCACAGTTACAATCAACTTTATATTGAATTCAATGAAGAGAAGGTAATTCGGGCATCTCAAGCGCTTAAGCATTTCCGAATCGATCTTACATGGTGGTATTAAGTGAATAATTTTAGAACTCATCACATGTCAGAATCGATCGGTGTGATAGCCGATAAGTTGGGTGAGATCGATATTCGAACGCCGTCTTTCATCGTGACGTCAGGGTTGCTGATAGTTTCCGAGTATCCACTCTCTATGCTTGGCCTTGTCGTCTTTCCATCGACGCTTTTTCCAGCCGTTGGTGGAAGCCGACGCGGAGTGGGTAGGCCATGTCGTGTTGGAACTCCTCTTCGTAGTCGGGCATAGGGGTCGACCTTTCCCGTCAACCAGAAGGTTGCCATCGCACCCTTGCCCTATACGCAAGATGAGGACCCGTCCAAGAGTCTCTACGGCCTACTACTGGACACTGCTACCGGTTTAAGGAGGTTTTAAAGTTCAGTTCGAATCGAATTTTCCGGGAAATCTAACCCAATCCAATACTAAATGAAAGACTCGTATAGCGCCGATATTGCGTTGCATAACGCGTCAGTTGAAGAAGAAGGAGGAGGAGGAGGAGGAGGAGGAGGAGGAGGAGGAGGAGGAGGAGGAGGAGGAGGAGGAGGAAGGGGGAAGGAGAAGGAGGAAGAAGGAAAGTAAGAAGAAGCAGAGGAGGAGGAGAGGAAGATGACGGAGGAGAAGGTAGAAGAAGGAGGAGGAGGAAGGGGAGGCAGAAGAAGGAGGAGAGGGAGAAGAAGTAGAGGGATGAGGAAGAAGAAGGGGAAGAAGGAGGAAGTAGAGAGGAAGAAAATAAAAGAGGAGGAGGAGAAGGAGAACAAGAAGAAACCGAGGAGGAAGAGGAGGAAGAAGCGTAGGAGAGGAAGCAGAGGAGGAGGAGGAGGAGGAGGAGGAGGAGGAGGAGGAGGAGGAGGAGGAGGAGGAGGAGGAGGAGGAGGAGGAGAGGAAGATGACGGAGGATAAGACGAAGAAGAATAGTAATGAGTCCCTTCAGCTAATCAGAGATGAAATCGTGTCTATGAAGTGCTACCGCCTTCAATTTCTTGGCCTCCGCATATGAAGACGGACGGCCAGTCCTCTGTCTCGCCGCATGATTTTCCCACCGACAGTGTACGGCCAGAGGAGGAGGAAGGGGAGGCAGAAGAAGGAGGAGAGGGAGAAGAAGTCGAGGGATGAGCCGATTTATGGCTTTGTTGGCAGAAAACGCACGATGAGCCGATTTCTAGTAGTAGATTCTTGCCGTGCCTAAGATATTAACCCTCGGGCTACCAAGGGGGGGGGGTGGTTACCACCCCCCCCCTACGTTTTTCTGGAAAAACTTTTTTTTGCACATGGAATATAATTTTGACATTTTAGGTAGCTGTAGGGGGTCCATTTGCGCAAATTTTGAGGTAAAAGTCATGATGATATCCCACGCCATAAAAAAGTTATACCCGATATAGCCTAGGTACCACTTATGAAATCAGGAATTTCTCTCGTCAGCTGTTAGCTGTTGTCGACTATAAAGGTATTCATTATTCTTTCTGGAAGAGAAACAACTATGCCATTCTTTAGAGGGAATTTAGGGTTATATTTACTTGCTTAGTTATTTGTCTTTTGATAACCGGAAGTGATCATAATGAATAATAATACGCTTTTTCAGTGTGAAAATCACTGATGCAATATCACAACGTAAACCGATATGGTTGGGTATGGGGAAGGGCTATAAACAGTTGAAGCAGAATACTAACAGAGTAAAGTAGTGCTGTGAAGTGTTCAAGAAGCCGGTTTGCAGGAAGCATTCGCACAAAACAATGAAAGTAACTTGCAACAACTGCAAGGACCACTGACGTATTTGACTGCCGGGAAAAATTACATAATTTCTTGTTTCATGTTGATATAGCTGCACACCTTTAGGTTTTGCCTGTAACTAAAACAGACTTTGGAATAGTTTGTATTGTTGAAAATTAAGCCTCATTATATTTATTATATTTAGAATATTCTTGGATACACAGTTCATTTTCAAAACCCACATCATTTATATATTTTTGTCCAGGTATTTACGTAACAATCGTAATTGTCTATGGGCATATATATATACACACACATATACCGGTAATAATGTGTGTGTGCATATATATATATATATATATATATATATATATATATATATATATATATATATATATATATATATATATATATATATATATATATATATATATATATATAAGTCTTGCGTGTCGATGTAGGGCCTTACGTCATAATATTAATTGATCAATAGTACAAATTGTGTGCGATAATATCAGATATCGTTAAATGGACCGGTGCCTTTGTTAAAAACTATATAATTTCGAGATGCATTCATATATTTTACAACTAAATATACCATTCTTTTCAGAAATGAATGCTGAATCAAATGCTGTATTACATGATATGATATCTTAAACCAAACACGAAATTCCGGGGGGGGGGGGTGGTAACCACCCCCCCTTGGTAGCCGATGTCGCAAAAAAACCTTGGTAGCCTGAGGGTTAAGATATGAATCTCCGACCTCTCAACAATTCGGAACGTGTACCACTACACTTCTGCCCTCCCCCCCCGAATGCACAATACGTTTGTCGATGTTCTCAAAACATGAGTGATGTAGGTAACTGCAGTAGATAACGAATTTGTAAACCGACTCGTCCAGACGTAATACTAGTAGGCTATGGGCCCTATTGAGTTCCTCAGATAACTGGCTGTCAGAATCGACTATCTAACGAAAGTAGAAAAGACGAAAGTAGAAATGTCTATAGCTATCTCCGCTATACTATAGGCCCTATCAGGCCCGTAGCCAGAGGCAAAATCAAGACGAGGCAAATCCCCTCCCGTTCCCGCCCCTGCCCTTCCCTCCCGCCCTCTCCGCTTCCCTATCCTTACACCTCCCTTTTCCCCTCTCCTTCCCATCACTGCCTTCCCGTCCCGCCTACCCCCTTATTTCCTGCCTTCCCCTTCCCATCCGCTTCCCACCCCTTCCCTTTAAGTGGGGACTTTGGGGTCCGGGGTATCACCCCCGGAAAATTTGTGTATTCTAGAATCTAGATGCTCGTAGGTGAGTTTTAGAGCATTTTAAAGAAAACAAAGCAGCATTTTGTAAGGCCTTTATTATCTAAATCTATACATATAATATCCATATAGTGTCCGTCTGTCGGGGGACGCTACGTCACAAAAACATAACAGTTACTGTTCTGTCGTGAAGCATTTATTTATAAACTGTTTGTGACGTCAGTACTGACGTCTTGACGACGGCGGTCTTGACGACGGCGATAACCAACGATACATATAGGCCTATAATATGACGTCATAATATGACGGGCAAATACTGTAGTCCTAAAATAAAAATACTAGCCGCTTTAACAGTTGGAATGACGTAGGCCTAACAATAAACCTCTATTTTCTAAATTTAAAGTTAAAAATAGTAGACTTTTCATATCTGAAGACTGAAGTGACGTAACAAAGGCCTTCGTTCCCTAAATGTAAACGTATAATGACAATACACTTTTCGATAATTGAAGTGACGTTACAAACCTTTATTGTATAAATCTAAAAATTACTAAATAATGAGTTTCATAATTGAAGTGACGTAACAAAGGCCTTTATTCCATAAATGTAAACTTATAATGATAATTTATACACTTTCCTTAATTGAAGTGACGTAATAAAGGCCTTATTGTGTGAATCTAAAATTAAGTTACTATGTCTTTCATAATTGAAGTGACGTAACAATAGGCCTTTGGTTTTAAGATTGAAATTTATTAAATCAATGTGTTTCGTAATTTAATTGACGTAAAAAAGGCTTTAATTCTTAAAATTTTAATTTACTAGCAAAAAACGTGTTTCATAATTGAAATGATGTACCAATAGGCCTTCATTCAAGGGGCGTAGCTTTGGTCTAGAAAGTGGGGGTACCAAATTTCGCACTGTTTTAGCTTCGCGACTGTTAAATAATTAGGGCCTATACCGGCATCGTTTATATTAGAAGCATAATAATAATTATAGGCTTGATGATGATGATGATGATGATGATGATGATGATGATGATGATGATGATGATGATGATGATGATGATGATGATGATGATGATGATGATGATGATGATGATGATGATGATAATAATAATAATAGTAATAGTAGCGACAATAATAATAATAATAACAATGAGAGTGATGATGATGATGATTTGATCAGGAAGGTCTAGGATGATGATTTCTGTTTTGGAATAGTTAAGGCAAAGGAGATTGGATGACATCCACTGTGAGGTTAGGTTAACCACGTTGAGTGATAGTGTGATGGAGGTGGAGAAAGAGCTTTGGGAGAAGGATATTTAGAATTGGGTGTTGTCTGCGTAGAGATTGTGGTAAACAGAGGAGGATTTTATGAGATGGTTTAATGGTGTGGTATACAGTAGCAGGATGAAGAGGAGTGGACCCACGACGTTGCCTTGAGGGACACCACAGGAGAGAGGGAGGGGTTGCGAGCAGTGGCTGGAGGCTTTAACAGAGAAGGATCTGGAAGACAAATACGACTGGAACCAGAGTAGAGCAGTGCCAGAGACGCAAACCAAGAAGATAATCGTTGAAGGAGGAGGCTGTGAATGATGGTGGCCAATGTGGCGGAGATGTCGAGAAGACAGAGGTAGGAGACTTAATTTTGGTGGCTGGCGGCAGAGACTAGTTTATTGTACAGAGAAGCAAGTACAGTTTCTGTGGAGTGGTGTTTAGTGAAGCCAGATTAATGGGGGTTAAGAAGTGAATTAGAAGAGAGGTAGTCGTTTAGCCGAGCAAGGACAATAATTCGTTCAGTTAACTTAGATAGAAAGGAAAGATTGGAGATGAGACGGTAGTTAGATAGGTTTTGAATCCTTGTCAAGATTTGCTTTTTTGAGAAGGGGAGTGACTAAAGAGTATAAAGACCATTGGGAAGTTGCCGATACAGAGTGAGAAGTTGATTATTTTGGTGATTACTGGAACGAGGACAGAGCAGACCTGGGAGTCGACCCCAATAAGTCGACTTGGGTCGACTTGGCCGTTCCAAGTCGAGTCGAGTCGTTTCTGCTTAGCGCAACTGACCCCAAGTCGAATTTGTAGCAGAAAAGTGACTTGAAGTTGTTTTTTCCACAAGTCGACTTAAACCAGGGGCGGACTGGGGGAAAGTTGCAGGCCGGGCAATTTAGCTATCTTGGCAGGCCACTGAGAGGATGGGTCCGGGTGGGGGTTGTGAAATTCTGAACCGATAGATAATTTAAACTTATACAGAAAACTTTGACATACAGTTTATATACGTTCTTAGCTGCTAAGAACGAAGTTATGCTGAGACTTAGCATTAGAATTGCTAAGAAATGGAAAACATGTCAAAGAATTAGAACTTAATATCACTGAAATTCTAATAGGCCTACATTAAAATATTCTTTTAAAGTTCGCTCTTTTTGCCACTTCATCAATAATCTTTTCAGAGCTTAACTGACATAAAACTGTTTCTTACATGACAAGCATTAATGCTTCCAAATGATCTTGAGTCATTGAGTTTCTTAGACGGTTCTTTATATTTTTTAGAATTGAAAAACTTCGTGCGCATGCTATACTTTGCCGCTGTTACCTTCTCCCATTTCTACAGTATTTTCTATCCTGTTATTAATAAAAGCATGACCCACTCTCTTGGTGAAAAATAAAGTTATTTTTTAGCATTATTTAATTCAGTAGACCCTAGTATTCATTTAACACAATTTCACGGATATAACATATAGGCCTATTGAACTTCCGGTGTGAGGAAAAGTTAATCGAAGATTTCCGACGATTTAAACTATAAGGCGTTTCTAGCCTACTTAAACGTCTTTCCAATTTCTGCAAGGTTTCACCTTGACGTTCCAAAGAGGTTTCCTGGCGTTCCATAAACATCCATAAATGTTTTATGCTCAGCTCCTTGTCGTTCCAAGAGACCAAGACAGTTTCCTGACGCTGCATATAGGCCTATATGTGTCAAACATAGACCTAATTTCTTCTACCGCTCTAGAGGACGCCGAGCGATATAGGGGTTGCCTTGCCGATTTCTCATCACTATGGCGCTGTAGAAGTTCTTCAGACTTATCCACAGAACGCTTAGACTTAATTCATTCAGAAATTTTATATAGCACATCTTCAAGAAACCTACTCAGAAGCGCTCCCAGCCCAGCCACGGCAATAGAGATTAGACTTGAGCAGCTTGTAAAAAGACATCTTAGTTAAGAGTTTATTTACTACAGCCTATAACGCCAATACTTCACAACGGCTAAAATCCTCACTACTGGATTATGCACAACTGATTTTATGATCAGGACTCTTAACACTACCAGCCTCTGAGATAAAAAAAATCCTTGCTCTAACTTTACACACGAAGCATATTTGGCCTATAACCTGTACTGCAGATTATAACGCTCACAAGTAATCTGTTATCATCCTGTCATCATCAATCGTATTATACCCTGTTTGAAAGTAACAGTTAGAAAGTAATTTGATAAAGACTTCCCCTTGGCGAATTGGTCTTCACCGCATGACTTCTGTAGCGCCACGGCTGATTTAGAGGGCACTCCTCGAAAGACAAGCGAGAAAGACATGGCTGACCTCTATATCGGCCGAAGACAAACTAACTATATAGCCTTCCAACGTGCAAGACAGAAAGGACTATGCACGCCTCTGAAAACACGACAAGAACTACCGTCCGTCCTCTTGGAAAGCAAACCAACGACTCCTTCTAACGGCTTTCATGATCAGACTGACCCGACCAGCTTACTGAAACTGTTATCGAACAACCGCTCGAATCTATCGGAAATACTACCATATCTTTCCTCGTTTCAGTCTATAGTTATGCGAAGAGTGCCCGCCGTTTAAAGAGTTTCCACGAGAGTGTATACTATCCAGACATCTGTTTCACGGGGCATTACATTTGACCTCAGAAGGGGTCTCGCTGACCAGGATAGCGTCGTCGGTAGACCGTCACCGCATCCGAGCAAAGGTCAAAACTTGTCCTGCTAACCCAGCGGGACATCGCTTCGAAGAGAACATCTGTCCATTCCAACATCAAACCGTGGGAACGGGATGTGATCCTATTGAATCGAGAACGCGGCGTCGCAAATATCGTTACCCCCTCCCTTACGCGACAAGACAGTTTCACGCTCCAGCGCCAGATGTCGCTTCTTACAAAGAAATGGCCGCCCAAAGCGGGAGCTAAAATGTCTTGTAACGAAGGCCTACTTCGTTACAGTATTACAGCCATTTACATTTGAATATTAGTATATGCCTACGCTAGTCTGCAACGTCACTGCGCCAGATGTTATTTTCAGTTTTGCTTTAATCTTCTTTTAATTGACAGATATTCTGTAACTGTGTGTGAACTTTACAGAATTTCAAAGAAAATTTATTTAGTCAACTTGCCAGGCCAGGCCACCGGGCAAATGCCCGGTTGCCCGGTGGGCCAGTCCGCCCCTGACTTAAACTGACTTGAGACACAAACAAATCTAAATTTATCACGTCACATTAATGAACGCAGCGAGAGAGGGAGAGATTTATTTTGTGAGGCCAGAGCAGCATTTAAACAGTTTTGTAGTGTTTTGGCAAAAATGAATGAAGCATAGGTCTACCGGTTATAACTTCTACCGCGTACTTATAGGCTGCGATATTATTATATACAAGATGATTGCCCGTCATATATGATGGGGGAGGGAGAGGTAAGAGGGAGGGAGGGATGCAGAGACAACTCACTAACCGCTGTATGTCTATGTGTCAATCCCTCTGTGTGTCTGTCTCACCATCAGGCACGTAACTAGGATTTTTCGTTTGGGGGGGGGGGCTTAAACCTTGAACATGGCAACATTTATACAGTGTTCATACGAATTTTAGCCGTAAGCATACAACGGCTTGACTTGTTTGGGGGGGCTTCAACTTCGTTTGGGGGGGCTTAAGCCCCCCCAAGCCCAACGCTAGTTACGTCCCTGCTCACCATCCGTCCGTCCTGATGTCTACCCGCACGTCCATCTGCCCAGTGTCGAGTGTCATCGGGCCGGGCCAATTTCGCTCGCCCGGTTGGTATGCCGGACTTACGGAGGTCGTCGAACGCAGCGAGAGAGGGAGAGGTATGGAGGGAAGGAGTGAGAGGGAGGGAGATGTAGGGCGGGAGCCTGGAGGGAGGGAGGGTGGCAGAGACAGACTTAGTAACCGCTGTTTGTCTATGTGTCAATCCAATTTATTTATATAATTTTTTATTCTATGTTAAAACGTCACAGGTATATTTTAAAAAAATGGCGAATCGAAATGTTCACAATTTTATTCATCAGGTGTTGAGGTCTCATAACTCATTAGTATATGAAAGTAATGCTTGCCAGACAAAATTGGCTTGAGCCGTATCTACGTAATCGTTATTATCATGTCAGAAGTCGACTTTAAGTCGGAAGTTGGTTGCTTTTCCTGCCAAGTCGGATCAAGTCGTTTTGGATCCAAGTCGTCGACTTGAAGTCGACTTC
Source organism: Allolobophora icterica (assembly GCA_963556255.1). NCBI lineage: Eukaryota > Metazoa > Annelida > Clitellata > Crassiclitellata > Lumbricidae > Allolobophora > Allolobophora icterica. The sequence goes on along the minus strand of OY744611.1, from coordinate 55,201,517 downwards.
AAGTCACTTTAGGGTCAAGTGGGGTCAGATTGACCGACCAAAGTCACTCCCAGGTCTAGGACAGAGGCACAGTCCTTTAGAAGAGGGGTGGGGATAGGATCAAGTTCGCACTGCTTGTTGGGTACAGAGTTTGGGAAGAAAGTTTAGGAGAAGTGACGCTTCTGCTTCGGAGGTGGGAGCGATAACTGATAGGTAGTAGGAGTAGGGTTGTGAGAATGGGATGAATCAGTGCTGGAGGAGCCAAGGGGAGTGTGCGTCTAGAAGCGATTAAAATACTCTATTACTTCTTACACGATATCTTAATTCTCATGTCGAAGTAAGACGAGGCAGAGAGTGAGAGCTTGCCTCGTCTTGCCTCGTCTTGAGAATTACGACGAGGCACTCGCCTCGTCTTGCCTCATACTGGCTACGGGCCTGGGCCCTATTAAATTTTGGCGAAGACTTGAAGAATCTTCGCAAAAATATAGGCCTACATGCCATAAAACACTTGGCGAAAATATTATTTTGCCGCGAATACACATTAAATTTCAACAAATTACCGCCGTTGCAAATCCATAATTATCTCAATGCATTTCAACGTCTTACAAGGTTAAAATTTCTGCAAAGTCCCGCTGTTGAAAATCCATTATTATCTCAATGCATTTCACCGCCTTGCTATAGGTTAAAATTTCTACAAATGAGATTCCCAGTGTTGTTACACTCAACGGAGCAGTCAACACAGAAATCACCAAAAAGAGGAGGGGGTACAAACCCAGTTTCACCACATTACGAAACCTAGATAAAAATTGGCGAGCTCTTGAAAGACCCGTCAAAATATAGCAGGTTCCTTTGAATGGTTCCAATCATCCCTCGAGATCTCGCTCTATCGCCTCATTTTTTGCCCTTCGAGTCAAACGATAGGCCTAAAGAGTCCATACAAGATACAACTTGTAATACAATGTTGTTTTTTGCAGTCCCTTGAGCTAGCCTGAGAGGCAGCCATGGGTATAAAGTGTAAGCGATTTCATTTTCTTAGCCTCCGCATTTCTCGAGGGCGGGAGGCCAGTCCTCTCCCTCTGCGCCTCATCTTCCCACCGATAGTGTAGGCCCTACGGTCAGTGTAGTCATTATAGCTGAGTTGACTAGAGGCGAAGGTGGGGCAGAGACCGAGAGCCAAATTTCTGCCTTTCCGGGGCTTTGAACCCCAATCTCTCCAGGGACGTCATTTGGGGGGGCAAGGGGGCATTTTCCCCCTGATTTTTGAAAAAAATGAAAAAGCTGGAACAAGAAAAGGAAGAAGAAGAAAGGGGTAAAGAAGAAAAGAATGATACTCAAATTCATGGAATTACTACTATTAACAAGACTAGAGTCTCCATAGGTTATTCACAAGACCACACCTCTTTGACAGTGGGGGGGCACATGATGCAGTTTTTCCCAGAAAATTGCGAAGAAACACCCAAAAACTGTAAAAAAATTCGTTTGTTACCTTTTTTGACGTCCTTGTCCCCCCTGAAAAAGCTAAAATGACGTCCCTGAATCGCTCACTTGACAGTCCAGCACACTATAACCACTACACTATCGTGGGCGACGCTAAATAAATGCTCAGTTAGAATCTGACAAAACAGAAAATCAAACCAGTTTTTAGAAGACGCAGAAGAGCAGTCTCTAAATTGAGCTAGGCTGAGAAGCATCCACGGGGTTGATGTACGAGCGACTTCATTTCGTTGGCTTCTGATTGTGAGGGCGGGTGGCCAATCCTCTCCCTGGCCGCCTCAAGGGGCTGTTCTATAGGCACAATTCTAGTTGTGTTCACTATAGGAGTATAGGGGCTCTGCAGATGGAGCCGAAATCTCTAAATAAATTTCTGCCCTAGCGGGAGTTTGACCTCTGACTTCTCGACGAACAATCCAGCGCGCTAACCAATACTCCAATAGGCTAGACTATCACGCCGGCGGCGCCGCCGGTAGACTAAAATATACGCTGACATTGCAAGTGACAAGTGTCTAGATTAAGAGAAGTTTCATCAAAATGTAACGATCTACATGTAGATCATTATAATGTAATCTGCATGAGGGCTTCAATAGGCCTAGAACAACAAAAAAGGCCTGAACTTAAAATTGTTTCTGAGTAAAATAAATCGGCGTGAAAAATTAAATATCGTGTTCTAATCGCAGAATTTCATTCGAATATACATGTAGTACAAACATGTAGCCTACACACTGAATTTCATAAATTAAAAAAAGAATGACCACTAAATATTTAAACCGCGTCTGTCTTCGCTTGTTTAATTTCAAGTTACTTCTGAGAAATTTCGAAGATTTACATTAATTACTTCTTTGATCTGACATTTAAGATTCATCACATTTGATTCCTCCTAGGCTGAGTCAGACGCTCTTCTGAGTAGAGGTCCTGGAGACGCGATTAACTGCGTATTAACTGGGGTGGGGGCCCGATAGCGCATTGGATAACATCTGGCGTAGAGTGCGAGAGGTACAGAGATCGAGTCCCATAGGCGTACATGCTTTGTAGGCTCCAATTTGCGCCGTGTATTGCAGGCTGTCTGTTCTGTTAGTAGTTATTATTATTATTATTAATATTCTTTATTGAAAAACCAAAAGCGAACCGCACATTGGTGAACAAGTATAGAAAAAATATAAAACATAGAAGTAATAAGAAGATAATAATAATATATATGAAAAAAAGTGTAAATTTAACAAAAAATAAAAATTACTAGGCTAACAACTCTACATCAAAAGCATCATAATTGTAGAGAAATTTAAAACTATATCTTATCTAAAATGGCTGACAGTTTTACTAATTAAACAACATCAAAAAGCATCCTAATAATAAAGCTTTTTCTAACCAGATTATCAGAATGGGGTAAAGTAAGATTGTGGCCTCTAGGGCGCAACAGATATCCTGTTGATTTAATTTGAGGCAATAAATCATGAAGGACATGTCCATTAAAACTTCTTATGGCTAAGAAGAGACGGGTATCAGCTATTTGACAGAGTTGAGAATAGGAAGGGTTGTCATCAGGTAAGTAGGCCTAATGTCCTCTCGTTAGGTTTATCGCATAACATGTACATGTACAGCGCAGTGCGTTTGCAGGCGCTTAGTTAAAGAATAAATATTATATTATATTATTACATAATAGTAGGCTACATAGTTCCAGAAGTTCATTACGCGGCATGCTTAGACTTCGGTGTAATGTGTAATGGTATTGCGCTAAAGCATCGTCGAAAATTTGATAGTAGCGGCGAATACTATTAATAGAGGTTACAGTCCGACGAATCACGGGACTCGTATTATTCAAACAAGTCTGACACGTCGTGCGTAGGTTCAAACAAAACGATTGGCTAATGTTAAACTAGCCTAGATAACTGTAAAACTATTGGCTATGGGAGGAAGCAATGTTTTGATCTTTATCACCTGAACCAAATATGATGGCATAATGTGTCGTGAACTCTGTTAGGTGTGGTCGATGGCGTTGAATAATCACGACGTTGCTAGTTTCACTCATTTTAACAGCATTGTTGATTTTGCTGATTTTTGATTAATATTGATAATTACGTATTTTTAATCGTTTCATTCTGGTTGCAAAAGATGTCAGCGTCTAAATTTTTTCGGAACTTCTTGGTGTTACCGCACATGGTTAGACCCACTTGTCTTTCCATGGACTCTTTGTGTAGGCCCTAAATTAGTTTAGAATGAATTCAGAAATCTGGGAAATGTATCGTTTTAACGTCCCCGAGTAGTTCACCATTATAGTCTATCGTTTCAGCGTTGGATTACATACAAAGCTAACTGCCATTGTGTTCCATCGTGATATATCTGCTCTAGATAATCGTAATCGTAATCTCCAAACTTCTAAAGCGCCACTCGAAGGCCAAGCGCAGGGCACCAGCCTTTTCACGAGCGGCACGTCAAATTAGAGGGGTTTCCAGAGAATAGTCCAAAAGATGTCCGAGTCAAGTTTCCAGAGGGCCAAACCAAATCAAGAGGGAGGTTTCCAGAGAGTATAGTCCAAAGAAGTCCAAATCCGATTTCCAGGGTACCAGATGAGGAGAGGCAGAGCAGCTGTCAAGGTGGGTGTCGTTTACGGTGAGAATGATTGGAAGGCAGAGGATCAGATGAGTCATGGTAGGAGTACTTGAAAAGGTGAGACTTCACTTTTTAGTGGAAAGCCCAGGGGGTGATAGATAGGGGAGCATGAGGAGGAGGATGAAATGATGATGGAGGAACTGAGAAACTGCGAGGGGAGATCATTCCAGAGGCGTTGTGCTGTGTTGGATATGGCTCGGTTGGAGAACTTGAGGTGAGTAGTGACTGGTGGTCGAGAAAGACTGAGATGGGATGATGATCGGGTTGAGCGGGTTGGCTTGAATGGTGAAGAGATCATGAAGGTACTTGGGCTGGGAATATTGTATGGAGTTGTAGGTTGGTGATAGGACTTTGAAGTGGATTCGCTCTGGGACTTTTAACCAATGGAGTGATTTGAGAATGGGAGTGATTTGGTGTTAGGGCTCAGAATGAATGAATGAATGAATTAATGAATGAATACTACCAATGTTGTTCTTGATAAAGTTAGAATCCAATTCTGTATTGTGCATTTTAGGGAGCAAAAGACAACAGCTGCCATCAAACTCGGTACGTATTGTTTTACTGACCATCAGCTGTATTTTAAAGTTAGGCCTAGGCCTACTTCTTGTTTTTATGGCCATGCTGTCATTCTTTATGTTGTAAATCACTCTGCTGCTCTTTTCAACTACTTAGTAGCCATTTTCATTCTGAATTTCTGATCATTAAAGTTTCTTTTGCAACTTGGTGTATATATGTCAGTAATGCTGAACTTGTCTGTTTGCAAAGTTTGACTTTTGGACTTTTTGACATTTAAAATTTTAATGCATAATTTGATATAATATATCAATTAATGCTGAACTTGTCTGTTTGCAAAGTTTGACTTCCGGACTTTTTGACATTAAAAATTCTTATTTTAATGCATAATTTGATATAATATATAAATTAATGCTGAACTTGTGTGTTTGCAAAGTTTGACTTTCAGACTTTGCATAATTTGATATAGTATATCAATTAATGCATTAAATAAAGAATTAAAATATAAGATGCAGTGTATGTATTGAGAACCATTCCCTGTATTTCATTTTGTTTGGACTATTTTAGAGAAAGAGGGCATCAAAATTATGACGTGAAAACACAAAAGACTCAAGGTAGTGTTTTAAAATGTTGTATGTACATGTAACTTAGAAACAACATTTTGATCTGTGCAACTTAACATTTGTAATAATTCTACATCTTTGTTAGATTGTTTCTATTTTGAGGAATTCCACTGAGGCCAAGAAACTCTGATTGCTTAACATTCCCACAGTTGTGTGATTATCTTTGTTATTATTTTATTGTTATTTTATTAATACCACTACTTTATGATTATTATTACTATAACAAAACATAAATTTGTGCGGAATGTCAAGTTTGCGGTTTTTCTTCCACGGATATTTGTTATTCAGTTGTTTTTTGTATCTGATAGTTACTATTACGATTATTATTGTAAGAAGATTTATATAGCGGAAGTTAATAACTAAATACACCGCATATGCTCTAGTAGCAGCTTGGTTTAATCAGATGATGTGAGTAAGATGTCCTTAGAGATGCAAGTTAAAAACTGACCAAAAAACTGAGCTTCTGATGAGTTTCAATGGATTTACTTGTTACCTTTAACTTGATTCTGAAAAGTTTTCTGTTAAGGGATATCAGAAAGTGTTACCATGCTGTAAGAAGATTCTTTTGAGGAATACAAACAAGTGTTCTACCTGTAGGCCCTATCTTTATGCCTGTGAAGAATGAGATTTCTAGACAATGATAGAAACAGCTGTGTTACCTCTTATGCCTATGAGTAGTTTCTAGACAGGCATAGAAACAGTTGTGTTACCTTTTATGCCTATGACTAGTTTCTACACAGGCATAGAAACAGTTGAGTGCTACCTGTACTTTTCAATTTTTTTTATTTTTCAGAATTCCATAGAGCGGCATTTCTAAATGCAGAACAGGAAGAACATTTGGATGTTCCGCTTGTCATTGTTTCTGTACAAGAGACTAGAGAGAAACACCGTGACAATCGTGTGCCAGAAACCGAAGGGCAAAAGAAGTTTCCTGCTAATGGACGACAATATTTGAGCAATAATCTGCATACAACGTTTGTAACAACTACAGCTGAGAATTTAAGTGAACCAATTGAAATTGTGGGTGGTCGACATAAAACGAATTCTGAAAATATTGACACTTCAACCATCTACACGGACCGAGGTGATGTCCATCCTGCACATTGTGAATCTGAGAAAATAAAGGGTGTTTCGATCAAGTTCGGTCATGAGGCGGGTATGAAATACTGCTGACATTGCAATCTTTCTTTTGTGATTTTTAAGAATTTTTATAGCGCCAGTGCGTACTGTCACTCCATAGTTGCCTTTTTAGGACATAACTTTGGTCTAAAATGTGGAGGGGTGTACCGTAACTTTGGTCTAAGATGTGGTGGTACCAATTTCTTCCAACTTTGGCCTTTCTAATGGAGAACATTTTGGGCATTTTACCCTGCCACTATTCTCATTAATTTTTTTATGGACTCATAAGTGTCTCGTATAGAATTGTCAGTCCCACCTGGTCCCGATATGGGTATGCTGGAAGGTTAGTCTTAGGTGAATTTTATTCTACGTAGTTGTAGTCAACGCTCAGTATGAGCATATTTAAGCCGAGTAGACTGGATGACATAATGTTACAAAGTAAAGTCAAGATGCTGTTGGAATAAGTCGAAATTCAAAGTTGAAAAATACCAAGGAATCATATATAGCAGAAGCTTGCGCTTTGACCTACATCTCTACATCCCAATATGAATAAGATGGCAGTCATAGGGCGCAGGGTAAGGATGATGTGAGATCTTTCCAAGAAGAGTGTAGTCGTGGCCCAGATCTGTGGCGCCTGCGGTCGGGCACGGGGGTCAGTCTGTCGGGTGACGTGTGTGGCTGAAAGTCTGCCTGTCTGACTGCCTGTGTCTCATTTCGTCTGGCTCTCGGTCTACCTGTGTATCTAAGTACTTTCGTGGTATATACTCCTCACTCTGTCTACATACATGAAGCAAGGCGGAGACTGAGATCTCTGAGGAGGCACAATAATAAAATATTGATTGGTATTGTTTAAAAAGTGGGGTTTTCGGGACCCCAGTCCAAAAATGGGGATACGGGTACCCCTCGTTCCTTCACAAATTACACCTATCGCCTTATCTAAAAACCTCCGAAATGATAAGGAGGTGCAATTAAAAATCTGCTATGTCTTCTTAACTGTTAATCGATGATGTTAGACTTTGAATGCCAAACTTAGCCTCAACGCCATATTGGATGGCCTCAACCTCGCCACATCTGGCCCTGGCATTGTGGATTCAAGTGCTTCTATAGAGCAAAATGTACTATCTTTTTTAATAATAATCATCTCTAAAAGAGTCTCATTATACAGGGTTTGAATTTATAATGTGCTAATCATTGATGGATGATGCCTTTTTCAGTGGAAATATCTGATGATGAATGCATTTCAATTGCATCCTCGTCGAACACGGAAGTTTACGAAGAAGCTGATTTTCAAGAAATAGAGATACTCGAAGAACAAACTCAGGAAGTGGTTAATAAAAGAGATGTTAACAATCCAGCTGCATCGTCTGATGTTCTTTTCCAATTTCCAAGTGAAGCGAAATTGAATAAAAATAAGGCAAAGGAGAAGACAACTCAGGATCACGTCTTGTCTACTGCTCTTGTGGATCAGTTCTCAGACAATTCAGGGTATGTCGAAACTAACAACCTTCCCTTTCAGCTGAAAGACAGTCAAGTTGAGAAAGTATTTAGCCTCACAACGAAATCAGGTAAATCAGCATCAACAATTCCTGGCTCTCAACTAAACTGTTCGAGGAGCGAACTCCAAAAGTCGTCTGATGACTTACGCAATAAAGTTCTTTCTGAGAGCAAAGTGGCGAAAGTGGGGGAGTCGCGCATTTCAAATACTACGAAAACAAAGTCCAATCAGAATGAAGGTATAGCTCATATCACACAGCAACATCATGAGGAGCAGGTTTTTTCTTGTAAATTTTGTGAAAAACGTTTTCGGAACCAGTACCATTTGTCATGGCACTTGACAAGTCATACGCGGAAAAAAACATTCCCCTGCGATCAGTGTGGCATGCGCTTTAGACTTAAGAGTGATCTGTACTGTCATAAAATCACGCATACAGAGGAGAGAATTTTTCCTTGCATGATTTGCAACACGTCTTACACGTCCCGTGCCGATTATTACAGGCACAGCAAAGTTCACAAGGAAGAGAAGTACACAGAAAGCATCATGGATAACATCCTCAAGAAGGTGACTAAGCTTCAATCCAAATTGAAGCAGCACATGATGATTCATTCAGGCCAGAAATCGTTAAGATACGCGTTAAGTGAGACGCAGTTTCATCAAAAGAGACTGTTGCAGAATCGCCTGCTCCCTCACAGGAAAATTATGAAGCCTGATCAAACTGAAAACCAAGACCAAGACTTTGAACCTCAAGACCAAGACCTAGACCAAGACTTGAAATTACTGGAGAATGCTGGCGTTTTGGAAACGTCTTGCCATCTCTTTCAGCTAGGAGATGGTGAAGTCCTGGGAAAACCTGATCTTTCAACAGCGCCATGTAAACCAGCAACAACTAACCCTCCGCTGCGTTGTACGAATAGCGCAGTCGTTGGGACGGATAACTATTGCAATGAAGATGTATTGGAGTGTGAAGTGGCGATCGTGGGTGAATCACAGATTTCGAATACTAGGAACACAAAGTCCAGCCAAAGTAACGGCTATTTATTAAAAGCCGTGAATGGAAAGCGGATGTCACTTGCATCTGGTATCGTATACGAAGACGAAGTTTCATCTCCCGAGAGCCCGCAATGTTCTACCGTGGCACAAACGTTGGTTTCATCGAATAATTCAGAGGCGGCTGAAGAAGTTCATGCGCCATCTTCTCGTCAAGCAAATAATAACCATGGTACATCATCTTCAGGTTTTAATCAGGTAGAGTACATGGTAACTTCAAGATTGCCGCCTGGTTCTACTTTAGTTAGTGAACGAGGCGTGTTTCGCATCAACGACAAAGAAAAACCTTTTGCCTGTGGGTACTGTGGTAAGGCCTACAAGAAAAAGAAAGCTGTATATACCCATATCACATGCCAACATGACGAGAAACGCTACTCTTGTGAGTTTTGTGGCAAACGTTATGCGAAGCCGCGTGATTTATCACGGCACGTGATGATTCATTCGCAGGAAAAACCATTCACCTGTGATCAGTGTGGTATGCAGTTTCGACTCCCAGTTAGTCTTCGCAAGCATAAATTCACACATTCAGAGGAGAGACCTTTCTCTTGCAAAATATGCAACAAATCGTTCAAGTCCAGCCATGTTTTATCAAGGCACAGCGAAATACATAACAAAGAGCAGCGTAGAAAATCTGTGAATGGAAAGTGGATTTCAGTTGCATCTGGTATCGTATACGAAGACGAAGTTTCATCTCCCAACAGTTCGCAATGTTCTACCATGGCACAAACGTTGCTGTTATCGAATAATTCAGAGGCGGCTAAAGAGGTTCCTTCGCCATCCTTTCGTCAAGCAAATAATAACCAAGGTACTTCCTCTTCAGATTTTTGTCATGTTGAATCCATGGTATCTGCAAAACTGCCGCCTGGTGCTACTCTACTTAGCGATCGAGGCGTGTTTCGCATAGAGGACAAAGAAAAGCCTTTTGCCTGTGGGTACTGTGGTAAGGCCTACCAGAGAAAGGCAGCTGTATATACCCATATCATACATCAGCATGACGAGAAACGTTACACTTGCGAGTTTTGTGGCAAACGTTTTGCGGAACAACGTAATTTGGTACAGCACGTGCGGATTCATACGAAAAAAACACCGTCATTCCCTCGTAGTCATTACGAGTCCATAGTAACTTCAAAACTACCACCTGGTTCTACTTTAGTTAGCGACCGAGGCGTGTTTCACATCAAGAACAAAGAAAAACCTTTTGGCTGTGGGTACTGTGGTAAAACCTTCAAGAGAAAGCGAGCTGTTTATGCCCATATCTTATGCCAACATGATGAGAAACGGTACTCTTGTGAGTTTTGTGGTAAACGTTATGCGCAGCCGGGTGATTTATCACGGCACGTGACGATTCATACGCAGGAAAAGCCATTCACCTGTGATCAGTGTGGTATGAAGTTTCGACTCCCAGGTAGTCTTAGGCGTCATAAAGTCACACATTCAGGGGAGAGGCCTTTCTCTTGCAAAATATGCAGCAAATCGTTCAAGTTCAGCGAAGTTTTATCAAGGCACAGCGAAACACACAACAAAGAGCAGCCAAGACAAGGCATCATCTGCAACGTCTGTAATAGGAAGTTTAGAAATCCCTCTACTTTGAAGGAGCACATGAAGATTCATACAGGCGAGAAACCGTTCAAATGTTCGTTATGTGACAAACAGTTTCGCATGAAGATTCTGTTGCGGAATCACATGAACACTCACAGCGGAAAGAAGTTGCTTGCGGATAAACCGTGCTCCGTGTGTGGTAAAACCGTTTGGGCCACTTATATGCCTACGCATATGAGAATGCACACTGGTGAGAAGCCATTTGAATGCAGTATTTGTGGAAAGAGGTTTCCGAAGAAGCAAAATCTCGAGGGACATATAAGAAGTCACACAGGGGAGAAACCCTTTGCTTGTAGCAGATGCGACATGCGATTTGCTCTTTACAGTAACATGGTGACTCACAAGACGAAATGCAAGACGCTTTCGGATAATGCAGCCTGAATGTTTTGCTAAGATCTACGTGTTTATGAATGAAATGATAAATAATTATGTTTATTAATGAAGCTTAAATGTTAAACCTGGACGTGCAGTCACGTGCTTGTTGATTGGGGTATTTGGTTAAAGGGTTTGTCCAAAAAGAATGTCCAGAAATTACATGATCTGAACCTTTTCGTTTCTTTGAGCACATCCGGTATTACCATGCCTTCTGGGAAGGCCTACGTCCTTACATATAGTTCGGCGGATTACTAAGTCCTGAATTTGACTACCTGGTTGATCATGCAAGTCTAACCCTGCTACAGTGTTCGGTTATCTGATAGTGCTGCACTGCTGCGTCCGGGGCTCTAGGTGAAACCAGTCTTGTTGTCAAGACCTTAAACCTCAAGACCAAGACTTTGAACCTCGAGACCAAGACCAAGACTTTGAACCTCAAGACCAAGACTTTGAACCTCGAGACCGAGACCAAGACTTTGAACCTCAAGACCGAGACCAAGACCTCAAAAATCACATTCAGACCAAGACTTCTCATTTTCCTTACAAACAAATTGTCAAGTCGGACTAACCGTTATTTTAATGAAAACGCCAGTCTTTTATTTTATTCAGGCATATTAACTTTAAATGCAGACTGCAGAGAATTTCGAATTCGGATTTACAAAAGTCCTTCATGCAAAAATGTTATTCCAAATGCCTTTTGTATTTTATAAAAATCAATTCACTCAGAATTTTCTGACCAAGACGTGCATATTGGGGATTCATAAAAATTCTGCCATGTGAAAAAATACATTCTACAGATGCTGAAGTCGCTGGCACACACAGTAGCTTTTCAAGCACTGGATGAAAATGTACAAATCGTGAGCCTTTTTGAAATCTCCCATGCTTTATCAGACCGTCTGGCTTCATAAAGTATCGGCAGGGCTTCCAGACACAGCATAATTTAGCTGCTGCTGCTGACGGCTTTTCTTGACCAACAACACTTGCATCCGTCCGTAGGCATAGGCCTATTTGTCGTAGGCTATGATGCAAACAGCCTTGATAAATTTTTTAATTCTTGAGTTTTGTTAAATGGTTGTTCATATTGACAGCCGGTCTTGGTCTTGGTCTTGCGAGACCAAGACCAAGACTTGGAACCTCAAGACCAAGACCTTGAACCTCAAGACCAAGACTTTTGGTCTCAAGACCAAGATCAAGACCAAGACTTTTTAAAACGAACTCGAGTGCACTCGAGACCAAGACCTTGGTCTCGAGGACAACAAGTCTGGATGTAGGTTACTGCAATAGATAACGAATTTGTCAACCGACTCGACTAGAACAGTTATGGCGATCTTTTGCCTCATTTTTCTCCATTGAGTCAAACGATAGAGAGTCCATACAACTTGTAATACAATGTTGTTTTTGCAGTCCCTTGAGCTAGCCTGAGAGGTAGCCATGGATATAAAGTGTTAGCGATTTCATTTTCTTAGCCTCGGCATATCTCGAGGGCGGGAGGCCAGTACTCTACCTCGCCGTCTCATATTCCCACCGACAATGTACGGTCAGACTGTCAGTGTAGTCATTATAGCTGGTGGGGCAGAGACCTCGAACCAAATGTCTGCCCTTGCGGGGATTTGAACCCTGATCTCTCACTTGACAGTCCAGCACACTAACCACTACACCATAGTGGGCGACGCTAAGTAAATGCCCAGTTAGAATCTGACAACACGTATACCGTAATATATATAAGCAGAAAATTAAACCATTGGTAAGAAGAAGCAGAAGAGCAGTCTCTTGAGCTAGGCTGAGAAGCAGCCGGGGTTGAACTAAGAGCGACTTAATTTCCTTGGCTTCTGATTATGAGGGCGGGTGGCCAATCCTCTCTCTGACCGCCTCAAGGGGGCTGTTCTGTAGGCGCAATTCTCCTAGTTGTGTTCAGTAGGGGCTCTGCAGATGGAGCCGAAATCTCTAAACAAATTTCTGCCCTCGCGGGAGTTTGACCTCTGTCTGTGACCTCTCGACGAACAATCCAGCGCGCTAACCAATAGGCGAGACTATTACGCCGCCGCCGGTAGGCTAAAATATAAGCTGACATTGCAAATGACAAGTGTCTAGATTAAGAGAAGTTTCATCAAAATGTAACGATCTAGATCATTAATGTAATCTGCACGAGGACTTCAGAGGCCTAGAACAACGAAAACCGCCTGAACTGAAAATTGTTTCTTAGTAAAATAAATCGGTGTGAAAAATGAAAAATTTATAGTAATCGCAGAATTTCATTCGAATAGGCCTATAGTACAAACATGTAGGCCTACACACTGAATTTAATAAATTTCGAAAAATGAATTATGACTAAATAAGCCTCTATAAACCGCATCTGTCTTCGCCTGTTTAATTTCAAGTTACCTCTGAGAAATTTCGAAGATTTACATTAATTACTTCTTTGATCTGACATTTAAGATTCATCACATTTGATTCCTCCTAGGGTGAGTTAGACGCTCTTCTGATTAGAGGTCTTGGAGGGACCATAAATTGCGTATTTGGTGAATTAAAGATTGATATTATAGTACATAGTTCCAGAAGTTCATTACGCGGCATGCTTAGACTTTGGTGTAGTGTGTAAAGGTATTGCGCTAAAGCATCGTCGATAATTTGATAGAAGCACTGAATACTATTAATAGAGATCAAAGTCCGACGAATCATGGGACTTGTATTATTTAATAGGTCTGACACGTTGTGCGTAGGTTCAAACAAAATGATTGGCTAATGTTAAGCCGGCCTAGATAACTGTAAAACGATTCGCTGTTGGGAGGAAGCAATGTTTTGATCTTTATCACCTGAACCAAATATGAAGGCATAATGTGTCGTGAACTCTGTTAGGTGTGGTCGATGGCGTTGAATAATCACGACATTGCTAGTTTCACTCATTTTAACAGCATTGTTGATTTTGCTGATTTTTGATTAATATTGATAATTACGTATTTTTAATCGTTTCAATCTGGTTGCAAAAGATGTCAGCGTCTAAATTTTTTCGGAACTTCTTGGTGTTACCGCACATGGTTAGACCCACTTGTCTTTCCATAGACCCTTTGTGTAGGCCAACGGTGTAGGCCCTAAATTAGTTTAGAATGAATTAAGAAATCTGGGAAATGTATCGTTTTAGCGTCCCCGAGTAGTTCACCATTATAGTCTATCGTTTCAGCGTTGGATAACATACAATGCTAGCTGCCATTGTGTTCCATCGTGATATCTGCTCTAGATAATCGTAATCGTAATCTCCAAACTTCTAAAGCGTCACTCGAACGCCAAGCACAGGGCACCAGCCTGTTCACGAGCGCTACGTCAAATTATAGAGGTTCCAGAGAATAGTCCAAAAGGTGTCCGAGTCCAGTTTCCAGAAGGCCAAACCAAATCAGAGGGAGGTTTCCACAGAGTAATCCAAAAGAGGTCAAAGTTCGGTTTCCAGAAGGCCATACCAAATCAGACGGGGTTCCAGAGAGTAGTCCAAATTGGGTTCAAGTCCGATTTCCAGAAGGCCAAACCAGATCAGAGGGAGTTTCCAGAGAGTAGTCCAAAAGAGGTCCAAGTCCGATTTCCAGGGTACCAGATCAGGAGAGGCAGAGCAGCTGTCAAGGCGGGTGTCGTTTACGGCGAGAATAATTGGAAGGCAGAGGATCAGATGAGTCATGGTAGGAGTACTTGAAAAGGTGAGACTCCAGTTTTGAGTGGAAAGCCCATGGGGTTATAGATAGGGGAGCATGAGGAGGAGGATGAAATGATGATGGAGGAACTGAGAAACTGCGGTGGGGGGGGGGGAGATCATTCCAGAGGCGTGGTGCTGTGTTGGATATGACTCGGTAGGAGAACTTGAGGTGAGTAGTGACTGGGGGTCGAGAAAGAGAGATAGCCTCAGATAGGACGATGATCGGGTGGAGCGGATTGGCTGAATGGTGAAGAGATCACGAAGGTACTTGGGCTGGGAATATTGTATGGAGCTGTAGGTTGGTGATTGGACTTTGAAGTGGATTCGCTCTGGGATTTTTAACCAATGGAGTGATTTGAGACTGGGAGTGATATGATGTTAGGGCTCAGAATGAATGAATGAATGAATGAATACCACCAATATTGTTGTTGACAAAGGTAGAATTGTGCGTTTTAGGGAGCGAAAGACAACCGCTGCCATCAAACTCGGTATGTATTGTTTTACTGACCAGCAGCTGTATTTTAAAGTTAGGCCTAGGCCTACTTCATGTTTTCATGGCCATGCTGTCATACTTTGTGTTGTAAATCAGTCTGCTGCTCTTTTCAACTACCTAGTAGCCATTTTCATTCTGAATTTCTGATCATAGAAGTTTCTTTTGCAACTTTGTGTATATATGTCAATAACGCTGAACTTGTCTGTCTGCAAAGTTTGACTTCCGGACTTTTTGACATTTGAAATTTTGATGCATAATTTGATATAATATATCAATTAATGCATCAAATCAAGAATTAAAATATGATGCATTGTATGTATTGGGAACCATTCCCTGTATTTCATTTTGTTTGGACTATTTCAGAGAAAGAGGGCTAGAAAATGATGATCTGAAAAAACAAAAGACTCAAGGTAGTGTACCTAAATGTTGTACAGTATGTACGTTTAACTTAGAAGCAACATTTTGTCTTAACATTTGTAATAATTCTACTTTTTATTCTTCTTCATTCACATCTTTGTTAGATTGTTTCTATTTCGAGGAATTCCACTGAGGCCAAGACAGTCTGAAGCTTGACGCAGTTCTGTGATTATCTTTGTTGTTATTTTATTGTTATTTTTATTACTACCACTACTTTATGATTATTATTACTATAACAAAACATTAATTTGTACTGAATGTCAAGTTTGCAGTTTATCTTCCACAGATATTTGTTATTCTTTTTTTTGTATCTGATAGTCATTATTACGATTATTATAAGATTTATATAGCGCAAGTTAAAACTAAATACACCTCGTATGTGCTTGTAGCAGCTTGGTTTTATCAGATGATGTGAGCAAGATAGTTAAGTGGTGAAGATGTCCTTAGAGCTGCAAGCTAAAACCTGATGAAGATATTTCAGTATTAAATTGTTGCACAGTATTGATAAAGTGACACACACACACACACACACACACACACACACACACACACACACACACACACACACACACACACACACACACACACACACACACACACACACACACACACACACACACACACACACACACACACACACACACACACACACACACACACACACACACACACACACACACACCTACACATACACCTACACACACACACACCTACACACACACACACCTACACACACACACCTACACACACACCTACACACACACACACACACACACACACACACACACACACACACACACACACACACACACACACACACACACACACACACACACACACACACACACACACACACACACACACACACACACACCACACACATGCACAGTCATACCGGGTACTTGATATCTATATATATATATAAAGAAGAAACTCTATGTCTGTCACAGCGACTTTGACCAGGATGCATTTCTACAGTTTTAGAGCTTTTCACTCGAAACCTTTACTACTGTGTCGGGGTGGGCATGACACACCCAGTGGTCGGCTTCGCGTCCCCCCTTTTCACCGCTACCATGGTGTCCCGGGCAAAAACCTACCCGGCCCATGCATTTTTACCTATTTTTATTTTGAGGGACAACTTACACTGAACCTATTTTCACTCGCCAGATGGCGCTGCCCGAGAAGTTTCTCTGTGTTTCACGACCAATTCTCTGTCACCGGCACGCATTTCTAAAGGTTCGCCAGATGGCGCAGCCGTAGGGATTTCAACTTATACCTAAATTTGTTGCTTATTCGCTACAGGGATTGAAACTTATAACCCCGGGCTGGTGGATGGAGGGTGGATGGAGGATGCTGGTGGATGGAGGGTGGATGGATGGAGGATGCTGGTGGATGGAGGGTGGATGGAGGATGCTGGTGGATGGAGGGTGGATGAAGGATGCAGTTGGATGGAGGGTGGATGGATGGAGGATGCTGGTGGATGGAGGGTGGATGGAGGATGCTGGCGGATGGAGGGTGGATGAAGGATGCAGTTGGATGGATGGAGGATGCTGGTGGATGGAGGGTGGATGGAGGATGCAGTTGCATGGAGGGTGGATGAAGGATGCAGTTGCATGGAGGGTGGATGGATGGAGGATGCTGGTGGATGGAGGGTGGATGGAGGATGCTGGTGGATGGAGGGTGGATGGAGGATGCAGTTGCATGGAGGGTGGATGGATGGAGGATGCTGGTGGATGGAGGGTGGATGAAGGATGCAGTTGGATGGAGGGTGGATGGATGGAGGATGCTGGTGGATGGAGGGTGGATGGAGGATGCAGTTGCATGGAGGGTGGATGGATGGAGGATGCTGGTGGATGGAGGGTGGATGGAGGATGCTGGTGGATGGAGGGTGGATGAAGGATGCAGTTGGATGGAGGGTGGATGGATGGAGGATGCTGGTGGATGGAGGGTGGATGGAGGATGCTGGTGGATGGAGGGTGGATGAAGGATGCAGATCGATGGAGGGTGGATGGATGGAGGATGCTGGTGGATGGAGGGTGGATGGATGGAGGATGCTGGTGGATGGAGGGTGGATGGAGGATGCTGGTGGATGGAGGGTGGATGAAGGATGCAGTTCGATGGAGGGTGGATGGATGGAGGATGCTGGTGGATGGAGGCTGGATGAAGGATGCAGTTGGATGGAGGGTGGATGGATGGAGGATGCTGGTGGATGGAGGATGCTGGCGGATGGAGGGTGGATGAAGGATGCAGTTGGATGGATGGAGGATGCTGGTGGATGGAGGGTGGATGGAGGATGCAGTTGCATGGAGGGTGGATGAAGGATGCAGTTGCATGGAGGGTGGATGGATGGAGGATGCTGGTGGATGGAGGGTGGATGGAGGATGCTGGTGGATGGAGGGTGGATGAAGGATGCAGTTGGATGGAGGGTGGATGGATGGGGATGCTGGTGGATGGAGGGTGGATGGAGGATGCTGGTGGATGGAGGGTGGATGAAGGATGCAGTTGGATGGAGGGTGGATGGATGGAGGATGCTGGTGGATGGAGGGTGGATGGAGGATGCTGGTGGATGGAGGGTGGATGAAGGATGCAGATCGATGGAGGGTGGATGGATGGAGGATGCTGGTGGATGGAGGGTGGATGGATGGAGGATGCTGGTGGATGGAGGGTGGATGGAGGATGCTGGTGGATGGAGGGTGGATGAAGGATGCAGTTCGATGGAGGGTGGATGGATGGAGGATGCTGGTGGATGGAGGCTGGATGAAGGATGCAGTTGGATGGAGGGTGGATGGATGGAGGATGCTGGTGGATGGAGGATGCTGGCGGATGGAGGGTGGATGAAGGATGCAGTTGGATGGATGGAGGATGCTGGTGGATGGAGGGTGGATGGAGGATGCAGTTGCATGGAGGGTGGATGAAGGATGCAGTTGCATGGAGGGTGGATGGATGGAGGATGCTGGTGGATGGAGGGTGGATGGAGGATGCTGGTGGATGGAGGGTGGATGAAGGATGCAGTTGGATGGAGGGTGGATGGATGGGGATGCTGGTGGATGGAGGGTGGATGGAGGATGCTGGTGGATGGAGGGTGGATGAAGGATGCAGTTGGATGGAGGGTGGATGGATGGAGGATATTCGCTACAGGGATTGAAACTTATAACCCCGGGCAACGCCGGGTAAACCAGCTAGTGAATCATATGATAGCCTCCCCAAATCGCCAGTGCCAGCATCAGAAAGGCTTAAACATATCCATCATCAAACTAGAACACATTCCGGCTGTCATGGACTCCCAAGAGTTTGTACTATATAAAATTTGTAGTGCAGCCGACATCTAAACCCAAATGACAAGGCGTTTTGGATATTTATCATTGCAATTCCGTACAAGTCGCTTTCGGATTGACGATGAAATTGCTTGGATGAAATTGCTATGAAACGAAGAATATTAGGTATTTATAACATCAATTCACGTTCTTGAAATAAATAGCATTAGCTTTTAATTGTGATAAATTGGATTTAATTATAAATTGTATCCTGATGGCTGAAACTACTAAACGCAAACCCACGGAAAAGCTAGCTGTAGCGGCGTAAAATTATGATGCGAGCTGGTCTTGAAGCAAATGCAAACAATGCTTGAAACTTACAACATTTATCACCAAATTGCCTACAACAACCAAAAAATGTATTGTAATGCTTGTTGGCTACTTCCTGATTTTAATTCTGCAAATTATAGCAAGGAATAGACTGGTCCAGTTTCTAGAGTCACAAATTGGAAAATCTGTATTAATAAAGCGAGAATTTTGTCTGTGTGTGTGTGTCTGTCTGTTTGACCAGGCTTAACTTCTACAATTTTGCACCTTTTCACTCCAAACCTTCACTGCTGTGTCGGCCTCGGCATCGGACACCCAGTGGAGGGGTTCGCTTACCCCCTTTTCACCGCTAACATGGTGAAAATCCCCAAAAACTCTACCCAACCGACCGTCCCTCACGCTTCCACTGCAAAGCGGTTCTATTTATGGCGCCGGTATTCCCCAACGTCATTAATAATGCGCATAACGCTTTTCCAGTGCCAAGCGGTTCTATTTATGGCGCGGATATTCCCAACGTCATTAATAATGCGCATAGCTTGGTTGTTTACTTTCGCACAAAATTTAATTACGATCGAATCGAACTATATTCATCGTTTTACAGCAAAATTGTATGTTCAAAGACTCTGCTTTACTAAGGGCAGTGACGGCTAGATTTCTGGCGTTTTCTTTAACCCGCCAACGCCGGGTTCACCCTCTTCGACTGCGAAGCAGTCAGTCCACGGGAGACTGCGAAGCAGTCGTCGCCAGAAGGCGACTGCGAAGCAGTCAGTCCACGGCAGAGGTCGCAAGACGCGACAAGGCGTATACAACACTGCGAATTCGCTACAGGGACTGAAACTTATAACACCGGGCAACGCCGGGTAAACCAGCTAGTCACCTATAATTTGAAAGCAGTAATGAACTTTATTTATGCCATGACGTACAGAATGATATGATCAAACCACTTGCATCAAAACTCTCACAGGCGATTGATAATGAAGTTAAGTCTGCTCAGTTTTTTCTCTTATAATTGTTGCGCAACAACTGAAATACCTATAACCTATGAGCTGTCAGTTAAATGCTTCACCTTTTCCTATCCTCAATATCATTTTACCATTGAAAATGTCCCATAGGATTGGAACATTTCGTCACTTTGAAACAGTTTCATAATATAAAACTGTGTCAAAGTGATTAGGGCCTAAATGTATTTTTGAAATAGTGCCATTTGTAGTTGACCCCTAGTATGTACTAACTACACATGGCATTATTCCAGATATGCATGTACTGTCATTTAAAGGTGATTACCAATTTACCATAGAACGTGGAGCCGGTCAGAAAAACTTGCCCCCACGCAAGAAATCCTGGATCCGTCACTGACGCCATGAGTAGTTTCTAAACAGGCATTGAAAGAGTTGTTCTACATTTTATGCCTATAAAGAGTTTCTAGACAGGCATAGAAACCGTCGAGTGCGACCTGTACTTTTCAAAGTTGATTTTATTTTCAGAATTCCATAGACCGGCTTGTGTAAATGCAGAACAGGAAGAACATTTGGATGTTCCGCTGGTCGTTGTTTCTGTACAAGAAACCAGAAAGAAACACCGTGACAGTTGTGTACATGAAACCGAAGAGCAAAAGAATTTTCCTGCAAAAAGACGACGATATTTGAGCGATAATCTGCATACAACGATCATAGCAACTACAGCTGAGAATTTGAGTCAACCAATTAAAATTGTTCATGGTCAACTTAAAACGAATTATGAAAATATTGACACTTCAACCATCTACACGGACCGAGGTGATGTCCATCCTGCACAATGTGAATCTGAGAAAATAAAGGATGTTTCGATCAAGTTCGGACATGAGGCGGGTATGAAATACTGTTGACATTGCAATCTTTCCTTTGGGATTTCTAGGAATTTTTAGCGCCAGTGCGTACTCTCACAGGCACTCCATAGTTGCCTTTTTCAGAGACGTAACTTTGGTCTAAAAAGCGGGGGTGAACAATTTCTTCCCACTTTCTCTTTTCGAATGGAGATCATTTTCGACATATTACGCTCCAGTATTCTCTTTATTTTTTTTATGGATTCCATAAGGATGATAAGGTTCGTATAGAAATGTCAGCCCCATCTGGTCCCGATGTTGGTATGCTGGAAGGTTAGGCTTAGTTGAATTTGTAGTCTACGATTCTACGCAGTTGTAGTCTACACTTAGTATGACCCTATTTAAGTTGAGTAGACTAGATGACATAATGTTACAATGTAGTCAAGCTGTTGGAATAAGCCGAAAGTCAAAGTTGAAAAATAGCAAGAAATCATAACAGAAGCTTGCGATTTGACCTACATCTCCACATCCCAACATGACTAAGATTGCAGTCATAGGGCGGATCCCCACTTTTAAACAATGCAATCAATGCCAACCTCACTGGGTGTCGTCAGATCTTTCCAAGAAGAGTGTAGTCGTGGCCCAGATCTGTGGCTTTTGCGGTGGGGCACAGTGGTCAGTCTGTCGGGTGATATATGTGGCTGAAAGTCTGCCTGTCTGACTGCCTGTGTCTCATTTCGTCTGGCTGTCGGTCTACCTGTGTATCTAAGTACTTTAGTGGTATTTACTCCTCACTCTGTCTAGGCCTACATACATAAAGCAAGGCAGAGACTGCGTTCTCTGGGGAGGCACAATAATAAAATATTGATTGGCATTGTTTAAAAAGTGGGGGTACGGGACCCCAGTCCAAAAAGTTGGTTTACGGGTAGTCGGTACCCCTTTTACCTCCACAAATTACGCCTATGGCCTTATCGAAAAACTTCATAAATGATTAAAAGGTGCAACTGAAAATCTGCAATGTCTTCTTAACTGTTAATCGATGATGTTAGACTTTGAATGCCAAACTTAGCCTCAACGCCATATTGGATAACCTCAACCTCGCGACATCTGGCCCTGGCACTGTGGATTCAAGTGCTTATATAGAGCATACTGTACTATCGTTTCTCGTAATAAGCACCTCTGTAGAGTTTCATTATACAGGATCGTAATTTATAATGTGCTAATCATTGATGCATGATGCCTTTTTCAGTGGCAATTTCTGATGACGAATGCATTTCCACTGCGTCTTCGTCGAATACAGACATTTACGAAGAAGCTGATTTTCAAGATATAGAGATACTTGAAGAAGAAACGCAGAAAATGGTTATTAAAAGAGATGTCAATAACTCAGCTGCATCGGCTGATGTTCGTTTCCAATTTACAAGTGAAGCGAAATTGAATAAAAATAAGGCACAGGAGAAGACAACTCAGGAGCATGTCTTGTCTACTGCTCTTGTGGATCAGTTATTAGACAATTCAGGGCATGTGGAAATTAAGAACGCTCTGTTTAAGCTGGAAGACAGTCAAGTCGAGAAAGTACTTAGCCTCACAACGGAATCAAGTAGATCAGGATCAACAAATCCTGGATCTCAACTGAGCTTTTCAAATAGCGAACTCCAAAGGTCGTCTGATGACTTGGACAATAAAGTTCTTTCTGAGAGCAAAGTGGCGAAAGTGGGAGAGTCGCGCATTTCAAATACTACGAAAACAAAGTCCAAACAGAATGAAAGTATTGTTCATATCATACAGCAACATGATGAGGCGGCATATAAATTAGTATCAACCAACTCTCTGCTGCGTTGTGCGAATAGCGCAATCATTAGGCCGCATAACTTTTGCAATGAAGATGTATCGGAGAGTGAAGTTTTAATCGTGGGTAAATCACAGATTTCAAATACCACGAAGACAAAGTCCAGTCAAAGTAACGGCTATTCGTTAAAATCCGTGAATAGAAGGCGGATTTCAGTTGCATCTGGTATCGTATACGAAGACGAAGTTTCATCTCCTGACAGTTCGCAACGTTCTACCATGGCACAAACGTTGCTTTCATCGAATTATTCAGAGGCGGCTGAAGAGGATCCTTCGCCATCTTCTCGTGAAGCAAATAATAACCAAGGTACGTCCTTTTCAGGTTTTAGTCAAGTTGAATCCATGGTATCTACAAAACTTCCTCCTGGTTCTACTCTACTTAGCGATCGAGGCGTGCTTCGCATAAAAGATGAAAAAAAGCCTTTTGCCCCTGGTAAGACCTACCAGAGAAAGCGAGCTGTATATACCCATATCATATACCAACATGACGAGAAACGTTACTCTTGCGAGTTTTGTGGCAAACGTTTTGCGGTACAATGTGCTTTGGTAGAGCACGTGAGGATTCATACGAAGAAAACGCCGTCATTCTCTTCAAAACTACCACCCGGTTCTACTTTAGTTAGTGATCGAGGCGTGTTTCACATCAAAGACATAGAAAAACCTTTTGGCTGTGGGTACTGTGGTAAGGCTTACAAGAGAAAGAAGGCTGTATATACCCATATCAAATGCCAACATGACGAGAAACGTTACTCTTGTGAGGTTTGTGGCAAACGTTATGCGCTACAATATCAATTGGATAATCACATGGCTGTTCATAAGCAGGAAAAGCCATTCGCCTGTGATCAGTGTGGTATGCAGTTTAGACTCCAAGGTAGTCTTCGCACGCATAAATTCACACATTCAGAAGAGAGGCTTTTCTCTTGCAAAATATGTAACAAATCGTTCAAGTTCAGCGATGTTTTATCAAAGCACAACGAAATACATAACAAAGAGCAGCGAAGGAAAGACTTCGTCTGCAGCATCTGCAAGATTCCTTTTGGTCAGATTTCACTTGCGCCTGGTATCGTATACGAAGACGAAGTTTTATCTCGCGAGGGATTGCGATGTTCTTCCACAGCACAAACGTTGGTTATATCAAATAACTCGGAGGTGGCTGAAGAAGTTTCTGCGCCATCTTCTCGTCAAGCAAATAATAACCGTGGTAATTCCTCTTCAGGTTTTAGTCACGTAGAGTCCGTGGTATCTTCCAAACTGCCGCCTGGTTCTACTTTAGTTAGCGATCGAGGCCTGTTTCACATCAAAGACATGGAAAAACCTTTTGGCTGTGTGTACTGTGGTAAAACCTTCAAACGAAAGCGAGCTGTATATTCCCATATCTTATGCCAACATGACGAGAAACGGTACTCTTGTGAGTTTTGTGGCAAACGTTATGCGCAGGAGCGTGATTTATCGCGGCACGTGATGATTCATACGCAGGAAAAACCATTCACCTGTGATCAGTGTGGTATGAAGTTTAGACTCCAAGGTAGTCTTAGGCGTCATAAAGTCACACATTCAGGGGAGAGGCCTTTCTCTTGCAAAATATGCAACAAATCGTTCAAGTTCAGCCAAGTTTTATCTAAGCACAACGAAATACATAACAAAGAGCAGCGAAGAAGAGACTTCGTCTGCAGCATCTGCAAGCTTGCGTTTCGTCAAGCGTGTTTGTTGAAGCAGCACATGATGATTCACACCGGCGAGAAACCGTACAAATGTTCGTTATGTGACAAACATTTTCGCTTGAAGGTATGGCTCCGGTATCACATGAACACTCACAACGGAAAGAAGAGGCCTGCGGATAAGCCGTGCTCTGTGTGTGGTAAAACCGTTAGGGAACGCCATATGTCTACGCATATGAGAATGCACACTGGTGAGAAGCCATAAATGTTATAGCTGTGTTTCTAGACAGGCATAGAAGCAGTTATGTCACCTTTTATTTATATGAATAGTTTCTGGACAGGCATAGAAACAGTTGTTAGCTTTTATGCCTATATGATAGTTTCTAAACAGGCATAGAAACAGTTATGTCACTTTTTATGTATATGAATAGTTCCTAAACAGGCATAGAAACAGTTATATCACCTTTTATGTATATGAATAGTTTCTAAACAGGCATAGAAACAGTTGTATTACCTTTTTACCTATGAAGAGTTTTTAGACAGGCATAGAAACAGTTGAGTGTTACCTTTACTTTTCACAGTTTATTTTGTTTTTCAGAATCCCTTAGAGTGACAGGTGTAAATGCAAAACAGGAAGAACATTTGGATGCTCCGCTGGTCATTATTTCCATACAAGAAGCCAGAAGGAAACACCATGAAAATCGCGTACCAGAAACCGAAGAGCAAAAGAATTTTCCTGCTAAAGGACGACGATATTTGAGCGATAATCTGCAAGCAACGATCATAGCAACTTCAGCTGAGCATTTAAGTCAACCACTTGAAATTGATGATGGTCGACATCAAACGAATTATGAAAATATTGACACTTCAACAATCGACACGGACCGAGGTGATGTCCATCCTGCACAATGTGAATCTGAGAAAATGAAGGGTGTTTCGATCAAGTTCGGTCATGAGGCGGGTATGAAATACTGCTGACATTGCAATCTTTCTTTTGTGATTTTTAGGATTTTTTTTATCGCCAGTGCCTACTCTCATAGTCACTGCATAGTTGCCCTTTTTAGGGATATAACTTTGGTCTAAAAAGTAGGGGTACCAATTTCTTCCCAGTTTCGCTTTTCGAATGGAGACCATTCTGGACATATTACCCTGCCAGCTAGTATTCTCATTAATTTTTTTATGGACTCCATAAGGGTCTCGTATAGAAATGTCAGTCCCACCTGGTCCCGATGTGGGTATATGCTGGAAGGTTAGGCTTAGTTGAATTTGTAGTCTACGATTCTACGCAGTTGTAGTCTACACTTAGTATGAGCATATATTTAAGCTGAGTAGACTAGATGACATAATGTTACAAAGTAGTCAAGCTGTTGTGATAAGTCGAAAGTCAAAGTTGAAAAATAGCAAGAAAAATAACAGAATCTTGCGATTTGACCTACATCTCCACATCCCACCATGACTAAGATGGCTGTGGTCAGATCTTTAAAGAAGCGTGTAGTCGTGGCCCAGATCTGTGGCGCCAACGGTCGGGCACGGCGGTCAGTCTGTCGGGTGTCCTGTGTGGCTGAAAGTCTGCCTGTCAGATTGCCTGTGACTCATTTCGTCTGGCTCTCGGTCTACCTGTGTATCTAAGTACTTTAGTGGTATATACTCCTCGCTCTCTCTACATACATGATGCAAGGCAGAGACTGCGTTCTCTGGGGAGGCACAATAGTAAAATATTGATTGGCATTGTTTAGCAAGTGGGGGTACGGGACCCCAGTCCAAAAAGTTGGGGTACGGGCACCGCTCTTACCTCCACAAATTACGCCTCTGGCCTTATCGATAAACTTCATAAATGATTAGGAGGTGCATTTAAAAATCTGCAATGTCTTCTTAACTGTGTTGATCGATGATGTTATACTTTGAATGTCCAACTTAGCCATAACGCCATATTGGATGGCCTCAACCTCGCGACATCTGAACCTGGCATTTTGGGTTCAAGTGCTTATATAGAGCAAATTCTACTATCGTTTTTCGTTATAAGCATCTCTGGAGAGTTTCATTATAGAGGATCGTAATTTATGATGTGCTAATCATTGATGCATGATGCCTTTTTCAGTGGCAATATCTGATGATGAATGCATTTCCACTGCATCTTCGTCGAATACAGACATTTACGAAGAAGCTGATTTTCAAGATATAGAGATACTTGAAGAAGAAACTCAGAAAATGGTTTTTAAAAGAGATGTCAATAACACGGCTGCATCGGCTGATGTTCGTTTCCAGTTTCAAAGTGAAGCGAAATTGAATAAAAATAAGGCACAGGAGAAGACAACTCAGGAGCATGTCTTGTCTACTGCTCTTGTGGATCAGTTATTAGACAATTCAGGGCATGTGGAAATTAAGAACGCTCTGTTTAAGCTGGAAGACAGTCAAGTCGAGAAAGTACTTAGCCTCACAACGGAATCAAGTAGATCAGCATCAACAAATTCTGGATCTCAACTAAGCTTTTCAAATAGCGAACTCCAAAGGTCGTCTGATGACTTAGACAATAAAGTTCTTTCTGAGAACAAAGTGGCGAAAGTGGGGGAGTCGCGCATTTCAAATACTACGAAAACAAAGTCCAAACAGAATGAAAGTATTGTTCATATCATGCAGCAACAGGATGAGGCGCCATATAAATTAGCATCAACCAACTCTCTGCTGCTTTGTGCGAATAGCGCAATCATTAGGCCGCATAACTTTTGCAATGAAGATGTATCGGAGAGTGAAGTTTTAATCGTGGGTGAATCACAGATTTCAAATACCACGAAAACAAAGTCCAGCCAAAGTAACGGCTATTCGTTAAAATCCGTGAATGGAAAGCGGATTTCAGTTGCATCTGGTATCGTATACGAAGACGAAGTTTCGTCTCCCGAGATCTCGCAATGTTCTACGATGGCACAAACGTTGCTTTCATCGAATTATTCAAAGGCGGCTGAAGAAGTTCCTGCGCCATCTTCTCGTGAAGCAAATAATAACCATGGTACGTCCTTTTCAGGATATTGTCACGTTGGGTCCATGGTATCTACAAAACTGCCGCCTGGTTCTACTCTACTTAGCGATCGAGGCGTGTTTCGCATAGAGGATAAAGAAAAGCCTTTTGCCTGTGGGTACTGTGGTAAGACCTACGAGAGAAAGCGAGCTGTATATACCCATATCATATACCAACATGACGAGAAACGTTACTCTTGCGAGTTTTGTGGCAAACGTTTTGCGGAACAATGT
Organism: Allolobophora icterica; assembly: GCA_963556255.1. Taxonomy (NCBI): domain Eukaryota; kingdom Metazoa; phylum Annelida; class Clitellata; order Crassiclitellata; family Lumbricidae; genus Allolobophora; species Allolobophora icterica. Next base: position 55,173,940 of record OY744611.1, on the reverse strand, counting down.
AATTTGGAACAGCACGTGAGGATTCATACGAAGAAAACACCGTCATTCCCTTCAAAACTGCCACCCGGTTCTACTTTAGTTAGCGACCGAGGCGTGTTTCACATCAAAGACATGGAAAAACCTTTTGGCTGTGTGTACTGCGGTAAAACCTTCAAACGAAAGCGAGCTGTATATTCCCATATCTTATGCCAACATGACGAGAAACGTTACTCTTGTGAGTTTTGTGGTAAACGTTATGCGCAGGAGTGTTATTTATCACGGCACGTGATGATTCATACGCAGGAAAAGCCATTCACCTGTGATCAGTGTGGTATGATGTTTCGACTCCAAGGTAGTCTTAGGCGTCATAAATTCACACATTCAGGGGAGAGGCCTTTCTCTTGCAAAAAATGCAACAAATCGTTCAAGTCCAGCGATGTTTTATCAAGGCACAGCGAAACACACAACAAAGAGCAGCCAAGAGAAGGCATCATCTGCAACATTTGCAAGAGGAAGTTTAGAAATCCCTCTATTTTGAAGGAGCACATGAAGATTCATACAGGCGAGAAACCGTTCAAATGTTCGTTATGTGACAAACAGTTTCGCATGAAGATGCTTTTGAAGATTCACATGAACACTCACATCAGAAAGAAGTTGCTTGCGGATAAACCGTGCTCCGTGTGTGGTAAAACCGTTTGGGCCACTTATATGCCTACGCACATGAGAATGCACACTGGTGAGAAGCCATTTGAATGTAATATCTGTGGAAAAAGGTTTCCGAAAAAGCAAAATCTCGAGGGACATATGAGAAGTCACACGGGTGAGAAACCCTTTGCTTGTAGCAGATGCGACAAGCGATTTGCTCTTTACAGTAACATGGTGACTCACAGGACGAAATGCAAGACGCTTTCAGAGAATGCAGCCTAAATGTTTTGCTAAGATCTACGTTTTAATGAATGAAATGGTAAATAATTATGTTTATGAATGAAGCTTATATGTAAAACCTGGACGTGTTTGTTGTTGATTGCGGTGTTTGGTTAAAGGGTTTGTCCAAAGAGAATGTCCAGAAATTACATGGTCTGAACCTTTTCGTTTCTTTGAGCACATCCGGTATTACCCTCCCTTCTGGGAAGGCCTACGTCCTTACATCTACTTCGGCGGATGACTAAGTCTTGAATTTGACTACCTGGTTGATCATGCAAGTCTAACCCTGCTACAGCGTTCGGTTATCTGATGCTGCTGCGTCAGGTGAAAGGGCTCTAGGTGAAACGCATGTGTCTGCTGTCTTCGGCTATATTGGCGTTTTGGGCAAGGTTGAACACCGAGATATATACTCATTTATTCAAAAGCCAAATGACAGACCGCATTAGTGTACATATACAAGTCAAGTAACAACAATGTCAAAGAATAATAAAGTTTGTAATCAAACAAGATACGAGAAATGAAATTTCTATTGTCTTTAGTAGGAAGTGAAAAGTTGTGTGGTCTAGGCCTAAGATCATATGGTATTGCAGTTTTTTTTCTGGGGGGATAGTGAAAATAGAACATGAAAATGGTTGAATTTAATGCAGCGAAATAGTCTTTGATCAGCTTGCTTAACAAGAATGTCAATCGATGGAAAATCTTGGTCTAGGAAACCCAACCGCTTCATTTTGCGAATTAGGCGATGAATCTTAGCTCGATCAGCATTCGAGGCGAACCCACCAAGCCGGGGCGGCATTCAAAAGTCTAGCAACAGTAGTAGCTCTAGCAACTTCATGTAAATCAAATTTAGGTGTGTTTAACTTCTTGCATTGTCCTGATGTGGATAAACCCTCAATCTGTTCTGTGGGTGTTCTTCAAAGAATGGTAGGGGAATTTGTTATATCTTAATCTGAGGGGTCGGGTTAAGAAGCATTGAAGCACGCATAGCTATGGCATAAATAAGTGTTCCCAGAGTGCTGTTTAAACCGAAGCGGCAAAGATTTGCATATAAATCAGGAAATTGGGTGACGTTGAACGTACGTTGCTAAGCAAGATATCTTAATTAATGCCAGCAAACATCAACTCTTCGCAATCGTATCTTTCATTACAACGCTTCGTTGGTTAATGGTTATAATGTATTGTAGACGTGGAGTCATCCGTCTTTAAACCTCAATCAAATCAACGGCATTAAATGCACAGGGTAAAGCTAATAGTTATATGAAAGTTATCTTAAATAGGCGGGATACATTTGAGAACCGAATGCACATTGCACATACATAGGCCTACGTGTATAAAATTGTTACATTAATAGGGCCTACATTTCAAATACAATAACCAATAATTGATACCTTAATTAACCGATGTTTACGCGTATAAAATTGCTGTGTGCTATCGGTAGCCATGAGATTGGAAAAAACAGACACTGACACTGACCGCTTTCACTGATTTTAAACTAATTAATGCGAAAGTCACTTGAAGATAAACGCTCTAATTTTATTTCACAACAGACTGTAGGATATAACAAGCGAAAATAAAATATCCAGAATAGCCTTCTCACAGTTACAATCAACTTTATATTGAATTCAATTAAAAGAAGGAGGTAATTCGGGCATCTCAAGCATTTCCGAATCGAAATTATATGGTGGTATTAAGTGAATAATTTTAGAATTCTCGTCACATGTCAGAATCGATCGGTGTGACAGCCGATAAGTTGGGTGAGATCGATATTCGAACGCCGTCCTTCATCGGGACGTCAGGGTTGCTGATAGTTTCCGAGTATCCACTCTCTATGCTTGGCCTTTTCTTTCCATCGACGCTCTTTCCAGCCGTTGGTGGAAGCCGACGCGGAGTGGGTAGGCTATGTCGTGTTGGAACTCCTCTTCGTAGTCGGGCAGAGGGGCCGTGTACCCGACCTTTCCCGTCAACCAGAAGGTTGCCATCGCACCCTTGCCCTATACGCAAGATGAGGACCCGTCCAAGAGTCTCTAGGGTCTATTACTGGACACTGCGACGGGTTTAAGGAGGTTTTAAAGTTCAGTTCGAATCGAATTTTCCGGGGAAACTAACCCAATCCAATACTAAATGAAAGACTCGTATAGCGCCGATATTGCGTTGCATAACGCGTCAGTTGAAGAAGAAGAAGGAGGAGGAGGAGGAGGAGGAAGGGGAGGAGAATGAGGAAGAAGGAAAGTAAGAAGAAGCAGGAAGGGCAGGTAGAAGAAGGAGTTGGGAGGAAGGGGAGGTAGAAGAAGGAGGAGAGGGAGAAGAAGAGGGAGGAGGAAGAAGAAGGGGAAGAAGGAGGAAGTAGAGAGGAAGAAAATAAAAGAGGAGGAGAAGGAGGAGAACAAGAAGAAACCGAGGAGGAAGAGGAGGAAGAAGCTTAGGAGAGGAAGCAGAGGAGGAGGAGAGGAAGATTACGGAGGAGAAGACGAAGAAGAATAGTAGCCTAATGATTCCCTTCAGCTAATCAGAGATGAAATTGTGTCTATGAAGTGCTACCGCCTTCAATTTCTTGGCCTCCGCATATGAGGACGGACGGCCAATCCTCTGTCTCGCCGCATGATCTTACAACCGACAGTGTACGGCCAGTGTAGGCTACTCATTATGGCGTTGTTGGCAGAAAACACGAGGAGCCGATATCTAGTATAGCAGATTCTTGCCGTGCCTTAAGATATTAAAATATGAATCTGCGACCTCTCAACAATCGGAACGTGTAGCACTACACTTCTGCTCTCCCTCCCCCGAATGCACAATACGTTGTCGATGTTCTCAAAACATGAGTGATGTAGGTAACTGCAGTAGATAACGAATTTGTAAACCGACTCGCCCGGACGTCCTACTAGTAGGCTGTCAGAATAGACTATCTAACGAAAGTAGAAAAGGCGAAAGTAGAAATATCTACAGCTATCTCCGCTATAGGCCTACTATAGACCCTATTAAATTTTGGCGAAGACTTGACTAATCTTCGCAAAAATATACATGGCATAAAACCTTCGCTGTACGTAAATTACACAGCGAATACACATTAAATTTCAACAACTTACCGCCGTTGCAAAATTAATCTATAATTATCTCAATGCATTTCAACGTCCTACAAGGCTAAAATTTCTGTTTGTCCCGCTGTTGCAAATCCATAATTTTCTCAATGCATTTCAACGTCCTAGAAGGCTAAAATTTCTGTAAGTCCCGTTGTTGAAAATCTATAATTATTTCAATGCATTTCAACGTCCTACAAGGCTAAAATTTCTGTTAGTCCCGCTGTTGCAAATCCATAATTATCTCAATGCATTTCAACGTCCTATATAGTATACAAGGCTAAAATTTCTGTAGGCCTAAGTCCCGTTGTTGAAAATCCATAATTATCTCAATGCATTTCACCGCCCTGCTAGGTTAAAATTTCTACAAATGAGATTTCCAGTGTAGTTACACTCAACGGAGCAGTCAACACAGAAATCACCAAAAACAGAAGGGGGCACAAAGCCGCACAAGCCCAGTTTCGCCACAAAACCTAGATAAAAAAATGGCGATCTCTTGAAAGACCCGTCAAAATATAACAGGCAGTGAGTAATCTAGACGTCTTTGGGGGGGAAAGTTCCCTTTTGTTGTGTCAATTGTTTGCTCCCCCCCAGAAACCTGGTTTCCCCTCCCAGACGAGGGGGACTAGATTAAACACTGTATAACAGGTTCCTTTGAATGGTTCCAATCATCCCTTATCCTATCCACCGCTCTACCGCCTCATTTTTGCCCTTCGAGTCACACGATAAAGTCCATACAACTTGTAATACCGGTAGGCCTACAATATTGCTTTTTGCAGTCCCTTCAGCTAGCCTGAGAGGCAGCCATGGATATTAAATGTTAGCGATTTCATTTTCTTAGCCTCGGCATATCTTGAGGGCGGGAGGCCAGTCGATCCTATACCTCGCCGTCTCATATTCCCACCGACAGTGTACGGTCAGTGTAGTCATTATAGCTGAGTTGACTAGAGCGCAGGCGGAGCAGAAACCTCGAACCAAATTTCTGCCCTTGCGGGGATTTGAACCCCGATCTCTCACTTGACAGTCCAGCACACTATAGCCACTACACTATCTTGGGCGACGCTATATAAATGTTCAGTTAGAATCCAACAACACGTATAATATATATATAAACCGAAAATCAAACCATTGGTAAGAATTAGAAGCAGAAGAGCAGTCTCTTGAGCTAGGCTGCGAAGCAGCCATGGGGTTGAAGTAGGTCTACGAGCGACTTAATTTCCTTGGCTTCTGATTATGAGGGCCGGTGGCCAATCCTCTCTAGCTCTGACCGCCTCATGGGGCTGTTCTGTAGGAGCAATTCTTCTAGTTGTGTTCACTAGGGGCTCTGCAGATGGAGCCGAAATCTCAAAACAAATTTCTGCCCTAGCAATCTCGAGCTAAGTTGAAGTATGAGCGACGTCATTTCCTTGGCTTCTGATTAAGAGGGCGGTTTGACCTCTGACTTCTCGACTAACAATCCAGCACGCTAACCAATAGGCTAGACCAGTGGTTCTTAAACTTTCGAACGCTACGGACCGGTAATTGCTTTACCACTCATTTCGCGGACCGGTGCTATATATTCAACATCAGCTTACATGTTTGACATGTTATATTAAAAATTGGATTTTATATAACATTGTCACTGTTTATAACAACTATATAGTTGTTACTGTTGCCAGTTTAAGCCGTTTACAAAACATTTTCGCGAATAAGTTTAAAAATTATGAATTTTAAAGACTGTTCACGGACCGGTGACTAGAGCTCCGCGGACCGGTGCCGGTCCGCGGACCACCGCTTTAAGAACCGCTGGGCTAGACTATTACACCGCCGCCGCCGGCAGGCTAAAATATACGCTGACATTGCAAGTTTAAGATTAAGAGAAGTTTCATCAAAATGTAACGATCTAGATCATTAATGTAATCTGCATGAGGGCTTCAATAGGCCTAGAACAACAAAAACGCCTGAACTGAAAATTGTTTTTAAGTAAAATAAATCGGTTTGAAACATGAAATATCTTATTCTAATCGCAGAATTTCAGTCGAATATAGTACAAACATGTATACACACTGAATTTCATAAATTTCGAACTTGTAAATGAATTACGTCCGCAAAGGTTCACCAGTCACTCTGTTGCAGAGTAAAGCAGGGAGGCGACCTGACCGACGTCTCTCATGAGCGTAGACTCGGATCCGACCTGGGCTGGTGAACCAAAGTCCTCCGTGCCCACCTTCACGTGGTGCGGACTGTTGGTACCCTTCCAAAGGAAGGGGAACTGTTGGTACCCTTCCAAAGGAAGGGGAACGAACGGGCAAGGCAGGCAAAACCAGGGGAAGGCAATGGCACACCACCCCTGTTAACATGCCAAGAAAATCGTCATGAGACACATCAAACCACGCCGATGGTCGCTGATGGTGGGACTCCCAGGCCGGAGCGCTGATGGTGGGACTCCCAGGCCGGAGCGCGACTCAAGGGCTACTGGGGAAGTAGCAAGACGGCAAAGGAGACTGTGTGTCATGACGATCGCTAGGGCTCCTAGAGCCGACAGCACAAGACACAAGACAAATGAATTACGACTAAATATATAAACCGCGTCTGTCTTCGCCTGTTTAATTCAAGTTACCTCTGAGAAATTTCGAAGATTTACATTAATTAGGCTACTTCTTTGATCTGACATTTAAGATTCATCACATTTGATTCCTCCTAGGCTGAGTTAGACGCTCTTCTGAGTAGAGGTCTTGGAAAGGCCATTAATTGCGTATTACATAATAGTAGGCTACATATAGTTCCAGAAGTTCATTACCCGGCATGCTGAGACTTCGGTGTAATGTGTAAAGGTATTGCGCTAAAGCATCGTCGAAAATTTGATAGAAGCAGCGAATACTATTAATAGAGATCATAGTCCGACGAATCACCGGACTCGTATTATTTAACAGGTCTAACACGTGTGCGTAGGTTCAAGCAAAATGATTGGCTAATGTTAAGCCAGCCTAGATAACTGTAAAACGATTGGCTGTTGGGAGAAAGCAATGTTTTGATCTTTATCACCTGAACCAAATATCGTGGCATAATGTGTCGTGAACTCTGTTAGGTGTGGTCGATGGCGTTGAATAATCATAATATCGATAGTTTCACGCATTTAACAGCATTGTTGATTTGGCTGATTTTTATTTAATTGATAATTACGTATTTTTAATCGGTTCATTCTGGTTGCAAAAGATGTCGGCGTCTAAATTTTTTCGGAACTTCTTGGTGTTACCGCACATGGTTAGACCCACTTGTCTTTCCATGGACTCTTTGTGTAGGCCCTAAATTAGTTTAGAATGAATTAAGAAATCTGGGAAATGTATCGTTTTAACGTCCCCGAGTAGTTCACCATTATAGTCTATCGTTTCAGCGTTGGATTACATACAAAGCTAACTGCCATTGTACGTGTTCCATCGTGATATCTGCTCTAGATAATCGTAATCGTAATCTGCAAACTTCTAAAGCGCCACTCGAACGCCAAGCACAGGGCACCAGCCTATTCACGAGCGCCTAGTCAAATTATAGAGGTTCCAGAGAATAGTCCAAAAGATGTCCGAGTTCAGTTTCCAGAAGGCCAAACCAAATCAGAGGGAGGTTTCCAGACAGTAGGGCCTAGTCCAAAAGAGGTCAAAGTCCGGTTTCCAGAAGGCCAAACCAAATCAGTGGGGTGTTTCCAGAGAGTAGTCCAAAAGAGGTCCAAGTCTGATATCCAGGGTACCAGATCAGGAGAGCCAGAGCAGCTGTCAAGGCGGGTGTCGTTTACGGCGAGAATAATTGGAAGGCAGAGGATCAGATGAGTCAGGGTAGGAGTACTTGAAAAGGTGAGACTTCAGTTTTTGAGTGGAAAGCCCATGGGGTGATAGATAGGGGAGCATGAGGAGGAGGATGAAATGATGATGATGGAGGAACTGAGAAACTGCGGGGGAGATCATTCCAGAGGCGTGGTGCTGTGTTGGATATGACTCGGTTGGAGAACTTGAGGTGAGTAGTGACTGGGGGTCGAGAAAGAGAGATAGCCTCAGATAGGACGATGATCGGGTGGAGCGGATTGGCTGAATGGTGAAGAGATCACGAAGGTACTTGGGCTGGGAATATTGTATGGAGTTGTAGGTTGGTGATAGGACTTTGAAGTGGATTCGCTCTGGGATTTTTAACCAATGGAGTGATTTGAGAATGGGAGTGATTTGGTGTTAGGGCTCAGAATGAATGAATTAATGAATGAATACTACCAATGTTGTTGTTGATAAAGGTAGAATCCAGTTCTGTATTGTGCGTTTTAGGGAGCGAAAGACAACCGCTGCCATCAAACTCGGTACGTATTGTTTTACTGACCAGCAGCTGTATTTTAAAGTTAGGCCTAGGCCTACTTCTTGTTTTCATGGCCATGCTGTCATACTTTGTGTTGTAAATCACTCTGCTGCTCTTTTCAACTACCTAGTAGCCATTTTCATTCTGAATTTCTGATCATAGAAGCTTCTTTTGCAACTTGGTATATATATGTCAATAATGCTGAACTTGTCTGTCTGCAAAGTTTGACTTCTGGACTTTTTGACATTTAAGATTCTGATTTTAATGCATAGTTCTATATAATATATCCGTTAATGCATTAAATCAAGAATTAAAATATGATGCATTGTATGTATTGGGAACCATTGAATCCTGTATTTAATTTTGTTTGGACTATTTTAGAGAGAGAGGACATCAGAATTATGATCTGAAAACACATAAGACTCAAGGTAGTTCCGTAAAATGTTGTACAGTATGTACGTGTAACTTAGAAACAACATTTTGTCTTAACATTTGTAATAATCCTACATTTTTATTCTTCTTCATTCACATATTTGTTAGATTGCTTCTATTTTGAGGAATTCCACTGAGGGCAAGAAACTCTGAATGCTTAACACTCCCACAGTTGTGTGATTATCTTTGTTATTATTTTATTGTTATTTTTTATTACTATGATTATTATTACTATAACAAAACGTAAATTTGTACGGAATGTCAAGTTTGCAGTTTTTATTCTATGGATATTTGTTATTCAGTTGTTTGTGTATCTGATAGTTATTATTACGACTATTATTATAAGAAGATTTATATAGCGCAAGTTTGTAACTAAATACACCGCACATGTGCTAATAGCAGCTTGGTGTAGTCAGATGATGCGATCATGCGAACAAGATATAATAGTTAAGTGGTGAAGATGCCCTTAGAGCTGCAAGCTAAAACCTGACAAAGATATTTCAGTATTGAATTGTTACACAGTTGAATTATAGGTTCAAGATGCTTCCATAAGATTTCTATTGTATTGTTTGAATTTCTCTTATTTTCACTTTGTATATGATTTATTTAAATTTATGTTTTGTTATATTTGGCTGATTTATTGAATATGTGTAGCATTTTTGTAGAAACATTTTATGGATCTCTGATACTTTAGTTGTTTCAGCTAATTTTAAGGATGTGCTGAATGATGTGCATTTGCTTAGGTATAATGACCGATGTAACTCAGAAACTGAGCTTCAGATGAGTTTCAATGGATTTACTTGTTACCTTTAACTTTATTCTGAAAAGTTTGCTGTTTAGGGATATAAAAAAGTGTTTCCATGCTGTAAGAAGATTCTTTTTAGGAATACAAACAAGTGTTCTACCTGTAGGTCCTATCTTTATGCCTCTGAAGAATGAGATTTCTAGGCAATCATAGAAACAGCTGTGTTACCTTTTATGCAATCAATCAATCAGTATTCGTTTAATTCAACAAATCCAGTTGACAATAACGCAACAGATTACAGATTACAGAAGCGTGATAATAATAGAATGGAGAATAATGGGATGTGTTAATTAATAAGCATCTTTGAACAAAACACGAGGAATAAAATTACATTTATCTTTAGCTAGAAGAGTAAAATTGTGAGTTCTTGTCCTTAAGTCGTAGTTATTATGTCGTGGGGGAGGAAAAATACCCCGAAGGACATGGTAAGGCTGGCAACAGATTCTTTTAAATTAGCCAGCATCTGCAGCATCAATCATGTTATCCAAACTTGAGATGGAGGGCAGAAGGAAACCTCTGCGCATGGTTCGATGTAACATGCGTTCTATCCTATCCTATGACTAGTTTCTAAACAGGCATAGAAACAGTTGTGTTAGCTTTACTCTTATACTCTGTAAAATTTCTACATAAACCGTTGAGTGCTACCTCTGGTTTTCGAGGATAATTTTGTTTTTCAGAATCCCTTAGTGTTAATGCAGAACAGGAAGAACATTTGGATGTTCCGCTGGTCGTTGTTTCTGTACAAGAAACCAGAAAGAAACACCATGACAGTTGTGTACATGAAACCGAAGAGCAAAAGAAGTTTCCTGCTAAAAGACGACGATGTTTGAGCAATAATCTGCATACAACGATTGTAACAGCTACAGCCGAGAATATAAGTCAACCATTTGAAATTGATGATGGTCGACATAAAGCGAATTATGAAAATATTGAGACTTCAACCATCTACACGAACAGACCTACAGAATGTGAATATGAAAAAATAAAGGATGTTTCGATCAAGTCCGGACATGAGGCGGGTATGAAATACTGTTGACATTGTGATTCTTAGGAATTTTTAAAGCGCCAGTGCGTACTCTCACAGTCACTCCATAGTTGCTAGTTACGTCCATGAAAGAGTTGCGTCCATGAAAACCATGGACGCAACTTTGGTCTTAAAGGTGGGGGAGATACAAATGTCTTCCCATTTTCGCTTTTCGAATGGAGATCATTTTGGACATATTACCCTGCCAGTATTCTCATTAACTTTTTATGGACTCGATAAGGGTCTCATATAGAAATGTCAGTCCCACCTGTTCCCGATGTGGGTATGCTGGAAGGTTAGGCTTAGTTGAATTTGTAGTCTTCGATTCTGCGTAGTTGTAGTCTACGCTTAGTATGAGCCTGTTTAAGTTGAGTGGACTATAGATGACATAATGTTACAAAGTAAAGTCAAGGTGCTGTTGGAATAAGTCGAAAGTCAAAGTTGAAAAATACCAATGAATCATAACAGAAGCTTGCGCTTTGACCTACATCTCCACATCCCAATATGACTAAGATGGCAGTCATAGGACGGTGAGGGTGATGTCAGATCTTTCCAAGAAGAGTGTAGCCGTGACCCAGATCTGTGGCTCCTGCTACCTGCGGCCGGGCATGGCAGTCAGTCTGTCGGGTGTCCTGTGTGGCTGAAAGTCTGCCAGTCTGACTGCCTGTGACTCATTTCGTCTGGCTCTCGGTCTGCCTGTGTATCTAAGTACTTTCTTAGTAAATACACCTCTCTCTGTCTACATACATGAAGTTAGGCGGAGACTGCGTTCTCCGGGGAAGCACAATAATTAAATTTTGATTGGCATTGTTTAAAAAATGGGGGTACGAGACCCCATTCAAAAAAGTGGGGTACGGATACCCCTCGTACCTCCACAAATTACGCCTATGGCCGTATCGAAAAACTTTCGAAATGATAGGAGGGGCAATTAAAAATCTGCAATGTCTTCTTAACTGTGTTAATCGATGATATTAGACTTTGAGCACCAAACAGCCTCAACGCCATATTGGATGGCCTCAACCTCGTGACATCTGACCTTGGCCTTGTGGATTCAAGTGCTTATGTAGAGCAAGCTGTACTATCGCTAGAAGTCTTTTTCATAATAAGCATCTCTGAAGTGTTTCGTTATAGAGGATTGTAATTTATAATGTGCTAATCATTGATGCATGATGCGTTTTTCAGTGGTAATATCTGATGATGAATGCACTTCCATTGCATCCTCGTCGAATAGAGAAAGTTACGAAGAAGCTGACTTTCAAGATATAGAGATACTTGAAGAAGAAACTCAGAAAATGGTTGATGAAAGAGATGTCAATAACACAGCTGCATCGGCTGATGTTCGTTTCCAATTTCAAAGTGAAGCGAAATTGAATAAAAATAAGGCAAAGGAGAAGACAACTCAGGAGCATGTCTTGTCTACTGCTCTTGTGGATCAGTTATCAGACATTTCAGGGCATGTTGAAACTAAGAACGCTCTCTTTCAGCTGGAAGACAGTCAAGTTAAGACAGTACTTAGCCTCGCAACGGAATCAAGTAGATCAGCATCAACAAATTCTGGATCTCAACTAAACTGTTGGAAGAGCGAACTCCAAAAGTCGTTTGATGACCTACACAATAAAGTTCTTTCTGAGAGCAAAGTGGCGAAAGTGGGGGAGTCGCGCATTTCAAATACTACGAAAACAAAGTCCAGCCAAAGTAACGGTTATTCATTAAAATCCGTGAATGGAAAGCGGATTTCAGTTGCATCTGGTATCGTATACGAAGACGAAGTTTCATCTGCCGAGATCTCGCAATGTTCTACCATGACACAAACGTTGCGTTCATCTGATCAATCAGAGGCGGCTGAAGAAGTTCTTGTGCCATCTTCTCGTCAAGCAAATAATAACCATGATGCACCTTCAGGTTTTAGTCATGTAGAATCCATGGAATCTACAAAACTGCCGCCTGGTTCTACTCTACTTATCGATCGTTATGCGCAGGAGCGTGATTTATCACGTCACGTGACGATTCATACGCAGGAAAAGCCGTTCACCTGTGATCAGTGTGGTATGAAGTTTCGGCTCCCAGGTTGTCTTTGCAAGCATAAATTCTCACATTCAGAGGAGAGGCTTTTCTCTTGCAAAAAATGCAACAAGTCGTTCAAGTCCAGCCAAGTTTTATCAAGGCACAGCGAAATACATAACAAAGAGCAGCGAAAAAAAGACTTGGTCTGCAACATCTGCAAGATTCCTTTTGGTGAAGCATTGTTGAAGCAGCACATGATGATTCATACAGGCGAGAAACCATTCAAATGTTCTTTATGTGACAAACAGTTTCGCTTGAAGATACAGTTGGGGTTTCACATGAACACTCACCGCGGTAAGAAGAGGCTTGCGGATAAACAGTGGTTATCCGAAAGCCATCCCTTTAAGTTAAGATATGGTGATGTCCTGGGAAAACCTGACATCACGGCGCCAAGTAAATTTGCAACAACTAACCCTCCACTACGCTGTACGAATAGCGTAGTCATTGGAACGGATAACTGTTGCACTGAAGATGTATCGGAGTGTCAAGTGACGGTTGTGGGTGAATCACAGATTTCAAATACTGCGAAAGCAAAGTCCAAAGAAACCAACGGTTATTCATTAAAATCCGTGAATGGAAGACGGATTTCAGTTGCATCTGGTATCGTATACGAAGACGAAGTTTCATCTCACGTCAGTTCGCAATGTTCTACCATGACACAAACGGTGCTTTCTTCGAATAATTCAGAGGCGGCTGAGGAAGTTCTTGCGCCATCTTCTCGTCAAGGAAATAATAACCAAGGTACGTCCTCTTCAGGTTTTAGTCACGTAGAGCCCGTGGTATCTACAATACTTCCACCTGGTTCTACTCTACTCAGCGATCGAGGCGTGTTTCGCATACAGGATAAAGAAAAGCCTTATGCCTGTGGGTACTGTTGTAAGACCTACAGGAGAAAGAAGGCTGTGTATACCCATATCATATACCAACATGACGAGAAACGTTACACTTGCAAGTTTTGTGGCAAACGTTTTGCGGTACAAAGTGAGTTGGTACAGCATGTGCGGATTCATACGAAGAAAACACCGTCATTCCCTCGTCAAGCGACATCTTCTACATCAAGTAGTCACAATGAGTCCATGGTTACTTCAAAACTACCACCTGGTTCTACTTTAGTTAGCGACCGAGGCGTGTTTCACATCAAAGACATGGAAAAACCTTTCGGCTGTGTGTACTGTGGTAAAACCTTCAAGAGAAAGCGAGCTGTTTATGCGCATATCTTATGCCAACATGACGAGAAACGTTACTCTTGTGAGTTTTGTGATAAACGTTATGCGCAGGAGTGTGATTTATCACGGCACGTGATGATTCATACGCAGGAAAAACCATTCAGCTGTGATCAGTGTGGTATGAAGTTTCGACTCCCGGGTACTCTTCGCACGCATAAATTGACGCACACAGAGGAGAGACCTTTTTCTTGCAAGATTTGCAACAAATCGTTCAAGTCCAAGAACCAATTAGTTCAACACGGCAAATATCACAACAGAGAGGAGCAAAGAAAAGATCTGGTTTGCAACATCTGCATGATTACGTTTATTAGACCGTTTGCGTTAAAGCATCACATGATGGTTCACACTGGCGAGAAACCGTTCAAATGTACGTTATGTGACAAACAGTTTCGCTTGAAGATACAGTTGCGGTATCACATGAACACTCACAGCGGAAAGAAGAGGTATAAGTCGTGCCCCGTGTGTGGTAAAACCGTTTCGGCCAGTTATATGCCTAGGCATATGAGAATGCACACTGGTGAGAAGCCATTTGAATGTAATATCTGTGTTTGTAGACAGGCATAGAAACAGTTTTGTTATTTTTTGTGTATGAATAGTTTTGCAACAGGCATAGAAATAGTTTTGTTACATTTTGTGTTTATGAATAGTTTCTGGACAGGCATAGAAACAGTTTGGTTACCTTTTATATATATGAATAGTTTCTAGACAGGCATAGAAACAGTTTTGTTACCTTTTGTGTTTATGAATAGTTTCTGGACAGGCATAGAAACAGTTTGGTCACCTTTTATATATATGAATAGTTTCAAGACAGGCATAGAAACAGTTTTGTTACCTTTTGTGTTTATGAATAGTTTCTGGACAGGCATAGAAACAGTTTGGTTACCTTTTATATATATGAATAGTTTCTAGACAGGCATAGAAACAGTTTTGTTACCTTTTGTGTTTATGAATAGTTTCTGGACAGGCATAGAAACAGTTTTGTTACCTTTTATATATATGAATAGTTTCTAGACAGGCATAGAAACAGTTTTGTTACCTTTTATGTGTATGAATAGTTTCTAGACAGGCATAGAAACAGTTTTGTTACCTTTTATGTGTATACATGAATAGTTTCTAGACAGGCATAGAAACAGTTTTGTTACCTTTTATGTGTATACATGAATAGTTTCTAGACAGGCATAGAAACCGTCGAATGCTAGCTGTACTTTTCAAAGTTTATTTTGTTTTCCAGAATCTCATACCGTGGACACGGACCGAGGTGATGTCCAACCTACACAGTGTGAATCTGACAAAATGAAGGATTTTTCGATCAATTTCGGGCATGAGGCTGGTATGAAATACTTTTGACATTGAATCTTTCTTTTGTGATTTTTAAGAATTTTTTTAGCGCCATCGCCTACTCTCACAGTCGCTACATAGTTGCCCTTTTCAGGGACATCAATTTGGTCTAAAAAGTGGGGGTACCAATTTCTGCCCACTTTCTCTTTTCGAATGGAGATCATTTTCGACGAATTACGCTGCCAGTATTCTCATTAATTTTGTTATGGACTCCATAAGGGTGTTGCATAGAAATGTCAGTCCCACCTGGTCGCGATGTGGGTATGCTGGAAGGTTAGGCTTAGTTGAATTTGTAGTCTACGATTCTATGTAACTGTAGTCAGCGCTTAGTATTAGCCTATTTAAGCTGAGTAGACAAGATGACATAATGTTACAAAGTAAAGTCAAGGTGCTGTTGGAAGAAGTCGAAAGTCAAAGTTGAAAAATACCAAGGAATCATAGCAGAAGCTTGTGCTTTGACCTACATCTCCACATCCCAATATGACTAAGATGGCAGTCATACGGCGGAGAGTGTAGCCGTGGCCCAGATCTGTGGCGCCTACGGTCGGGCACGGCGGTCAGTCTGTCGGTTGACCTATGTGGCTGAAAGTCTGCCTGTCTGACTGCCTGTGACTCATTTCGTCTGGCTGTCGGTCTGCCTGTGTATCTAAGCACTTTCGTGGTATGTGCTCCTCACTCTGTCTACATACATAAAGCAAGGCAGAGACTGCGTTCTCTGGGAAGGCACAATAATAAAATATTGATTGGCATTGTTTAAAAAGTGGGGGTTCGGGACCCCAGTCGAAAAAGTTGGGGTACGGGTACCCCTTGTTCCCCCACAAATTACACCTATGGCCTTATCGAAAAACTTCCTAAATGATTCACCTTGTTCACCTTGTGCTGTCAACTCCTGGAGCTCTAGCGATCGCCATGACACACATGAAGAATGCATTTCCACTAAATGATTAGGAGGTGCAATTAAAATCTGCAATGTCTTCTTAACTGTGTTAATCGATGATGTTAGAGTTTGAATGCCAAACTTAGCCTCAACGCCATATTGGATGGCCTCTACCTCGCGACATCTGACCTTGGCCTTGTGGATTCAAGTGATTATATAGAGCAAACTGTACTATTGTTTTTCGTAATAAGCACCTCTCTAGAATTTCGTTATAGAGGATTGTAATTTATAATGTGCTAATCATTGATGCATGATGCCTTTTTCACTAGCAATATGTGATGATGAATGCATTTCCACTGCATCTTCGTCGAATACAGACATTTACGAAGATGCTGATTTTCAAGATATAGAGATACTCGAAGAAGAAACTCAGGAAGTGGTTGATAAAACAGATGCCAACAACTCAGCTGCATCGGCTGATGTTCGTTTCCAATTTCTAAGTGAAGCGAAATTGAATAAAAATAAGGCAAAAGAGAAGACAACTCAGGAGCATGACTTGTCTACTGCTCTTGTGGATCAGTTATCAAACAATTCAAGGCATGTGGAAACTAACAACCTTCCCTTTCAACTGGAAGACAGTCAAGTCGAGAAGGTACTTAGCCTCACAACGGAATCAAGTAGATCAGCATCAACTAATCCTGGATCTCAACTAAACTTTCCTAAGAGTGAACTCCAAAACTCGTCTGATGACTTAGACAATAAAGTTCTTCCTGAGAGCAAAGTTGCAAAAGTGGCGGAATCGAGCATTTCAAATACTATGAAAACAAAGTCCAACCAAAGTAAGGGCTATTCGTTAAAATCCGTGAATGGAAAGCGGATTTCACTTGCATCTGGTGTCGTATACGAAGACGAAGTTTCATCTCCTGACAGTTCGCAATGTTCTACCATGGCACAAACGTTGCTTTCATCAAATAATTCAGAGGCGGCTGAAGAAGTTCCTGCGCCATCTTCTGGTCAATCAAATAATAACCATGGTACGTCCTTTTCAGGATATTGTCGCGTTGGGTCCATGGTATCTACAAAACTGCCGCCTGGTTCTACTCTACTTAGCGATCGAGGCGTGTTTCGCATAGCGGATAAAAAGAAGCCTTTTGCCTGTGGGTACTGTGGTAAGACCTACCAGAGAAAGGCAGCTGTATATACCCATATCATATATCAACATGACAAGAAGCGTTACTCTTGCGAGTTTTGTGGCAAACGTTTTGCGGTACCAGGTGAGTTGGTAGAGCACGTGAGGATTCATACGAAGAAAACACCGTCATTCCCTTCAAAACTACCACCTGGTTCTACTTTAGTTAGCGACCGAGGTGTGTTTCACATCAAAAACACAGAAAAACCTTTTGGCTGTGTGTACTGTGGTAAAACCTTCAAGAGAAAGCGAGCTGTTTATGCGCATATCTTATGCCAACATGACGAGAAACGTTACTCTTGTGAGTTTTGTGGCAAACGTTATGCGCAGGAGTGTTATTTATCACGGCACGTGATGATTCATACGCAGGAAAAGCCATTCACCTGTGATCAGTGTGGTATGCAGTTTAGACTCCAAGGTAGTCTTCGCATGCATAAATTCACACATTCAGAGGAGAGGCCTTTCTCTTGCAAAATATGCAACAAGTCGTTCAAGTCCAGCCAAGTGTTATCAAAGCACAGCGAAATACATAACAAAGAGCAGCAAAGAAAAGACTTCGTCTGCAACATCTGCAAGCTTGCTTTTCGTCAAGCGTGTCTGTTGAAGGAGCACATGATGATTCACACAGGCGAGAAACCGTTCAAATGTTCGTTATGTGACAAACATTTTCGCTTGAAGATACTGTTGCGGAATCACATGAACACTCACATCGGAAAGAAGTTGCTTGCGGATAAACCGTGCTCCGTGTGTGGTAAAACCGTTTGGGCCACTTATATGCCTACGCATATGAGAATGCACACTGGTGAGAAGCCATTTGAATGCAATATTTGTGGAAAGAGGTTTCCGAAGAAGCAGAATCTCGAGGGACATGTAAGAAGTCACACGGGCGAGAAACCCTTTGCTTGTAGCAGATGCGATAAGCGATTTGCTCTTTACAGTAACATGATGACTCACAAGGCAAAATGCAAGACGGTTTCAGAGAATGCAGCCTAAATATTTTGCTAAGTTCTACGTTTTTATCAATGAAATTATTAAATAATTGTTTCTGAATTAAGCTTAAATGTTAAACCAGGACGTGTTTGTTGTTGATTGCGGTATTTGGTTCAAGGACGCGTGCAAAAAGTATGTAGAAAAATTACGTTGTCTGGACCTTTTCGTTTCTTTGACGGCATCTCGTATTACCCTTCCTTAGTTCGGCGGATTACTAAGCCCTGAATTAGACCATGCAAGGGTGACCCTGCTACTGTGTGCGGCAATTTGATACTGTTGCGTCCGGTGGATGGATTCCAGATGAAACGGCTTACAGCCTGCTTTCTTACCTAGGCTACATTGGTGTTTGTGGCAAAGATTGAACACTGAAATAACTGCAGTATAAATCAAATTTAGGTGTGTTTAACTCATCGCATTGTCTGCATATGGAGAAATCTGTAATGCATTCCGTGGATGTTCTTCAAAGAACGATTAAGTCTTAATCTGACGGGTCGGGTTAAGAAGTATTGAAGCTGCAGAAGCGGATCCAGAAGGTTTATGAGGGGGGGACAAAAATTATACATACATGCATGCATACATACATGCATAGATGTGTCTTCATCTGCCGGGTAGGGTAAGGGTGCGATGACGACCTTTTGGTTGACGGGAAAGGTCGGGTACACGGCCCCTCTGCGGCTCTGCCCGACTACGAAGAAGAGTTCCAACACGACACTCCGACTCCGCGTCGGCTTCCACCAACGGCTGGAAAGAGCGTCGATGGAAAGACGTCAAGGCCAAGCATAGAGAGTGGATAGGGCCTACTCTGATAACATCAGCAACCCTGACGTCACGATGAAGGACGGCGTTCGAATATCGATCTCACCCAACTTATCGGCTATCACACCGATCGATTCTGACATGTCACGAGTTCTAAAATTCTTCTCTCCTTCCTCCTCCTGCTCATCCTTCTCCTTTTTCACTGACAATAGCGATGGTTCAGAAGTCTTTCAGTTAGTATTGGATTGGAGTAGATTTTCCCGGAAAATTCAATTCAAACTGAATTTTAAAAACTCCGTAAGCCCGTCGCAGTGTCCAGCATTAGCCTACAGTTCAACACACCAACCACTACAATATCTTGGGCGACGCTATATAAATGTTCAATTACAATCTGACAACAGGTATATAAACAGAAAATTAAACTTCTGGTAAGAAGAAGCAGAAGAGCAGTCTCTTAAGCTAGGTTGAGAGTGAGAGGCTGCCACGGATTTAAAGTGAGAGCGACTTCACTTCCTTGACCTCGGCTTATGAGGGCAGGTGGTCAGTTCTCTCCCTGACCGCATTAACTGACTGTACTGTCGGCTAGTTGTGTTCACTAGGGGGCTCAGATATAGAGCCTAAATATCTAGGGCTTTGCCCTGGCGGGAGTTTGAACGGATTGAACCCCAGAATTTCATTTGAATACAGTAGCCTATACGTACGTAGACCTTGACTTGTATACATGACTGTAGGCCTATACATTGAATCTGATAAATTTCGAACAAATTAATAATGACTAACTGTATAATTATGCCGCGTCTGTCTTCGCCAGTTTAATTTTAAGTAACCTCCGATAAATTTCGAAGATTTACATCATTTCTTGATCTCACATTTAAGATTCCACACAGTTAGGCCTAGTCCAGTATTTAATCTAGACGTCTTTGGGGGATACCAGGATTGAAGTTTCCCCCCAGAACTCAGGAATATTGTAAGGCAGAGACCTTTTGGGGGGAAATTCCCCCCCCCCAGAAACCTTGTTTCCCCTCCCCCAGAACAGGGGGACTAGATTACACACTGGGCCTAGTCCCCCTTGACTGAGGTAGAAGCTCTCCTGAGTATAGGTCTTGGAAAGGCGTTTAATAAATTGCGTATTATATTATATTAATTTTGTACATGCCGCGATAATGAACTTCTGGAACAGAAGTTCATTATACGGGGCATGCTTAGACTTCGGTGTAATGTGTAAGCTTAAAGGTATTGCGCTAAAGCATCGTCGAAAATTTGATAGAAGCAGCGAGTACTATTAATAGAGGTCACAGTCCGACGAATCACGGGACTCGTATTATTTAACAGGTCTAACACTTTGTGCATAGGTTCCAGCAAAATGATTGGCTAATGTTAAGCCGGCCTAGATAACTGTAAAACGATTGGCTGTTGGGAGGAAGCAATGTTTTGATCTTTATCACCTGTACCAAATATAATAGCATATGTGTCATGAACTCTGTGCGGTTTGGGCGATGCATGGCGTTGAATAACCACGACATTGATAGTTTCACGCATTTTAACAGCATTGTTGATTTTGCTGATTTTTATTTAATTGATAATTACGTATTTTTTAATCGTTTCATTCTGGTTGCAAAAGATGTCAGCGTCTACATTTTTTCGGAACTTTTTGATGTTACCGCACATGGTTAGGCCCATCTGTCTTTCCACGGACTGTTTCTGTAATAAATAGTTTAGAATGAATTAAGAAATCTGGGAAATGTATCGTTTTAACGTCCCCGAGTAGTTCACCATTTATAGTCTATCGTTTCAGCGATGGATTACATACAAAGCTAACTGCCATTGTGTTCCATCGTGATATCTGCAGTAGATAATCGTAATCGTAATCTCCAAACTTCTAAAGCGCCACTCGAAGGCCAAGCGCGGGGCACCAGCTTATTCACGAGCGCTACGTGAAATCAGATGGGGTTTCCAGAGAATAGTCCAAAAGAAGTCCGAGTCCAGTTTCCAGAAGGCCAAACCAAATCAGAAGGGGGTTTTCCAGAGAGTATAGTCTGAAAAAGGTCCAAGTCCGGTTTCCAGAAGGCCAATCCAAATCAGAGGGGGTTTCCAGAGAGTAGTCCAAAAGAGGTCCAAGTCCGATTTCCAGGGTACCAGATCAGGAGAAGCAGAGCAGCTGTCAAGGCGGGTGTCGTTTACGGCGATAATAATTTTACAAGACAGAGGATCAGATGAGTCAGGGTAGGAGTACTTGAAAAGGTGAGACCAGTTTTGAGTGGAAAGCCCAGGGGGTGATAGATAGGGGAGCTTGAGGAGGAGGATGAAATGATGATGATGGAGGAACTGAGAAACTGCGGAATTCAGGGGAGATCATTCTAGAAGCGTGGTGCTGTGTTGGATATGGCTCGGTTGGAGAACTTGAGGTGAGTAGTGACTGGGCGTCGAGAAATACTGAGATAGGACGATGATCGGGTGGAGCGGGTTGTCTGAATGGTGAAGAGATCACGAAGGTACTTGGGCTGGGAATATTGTATGGAGTTGTAGGTTGGTGATAGGACTTTGAAGTGGAATCGCTCTAAGATTTTTAACCAATGGAGTGATTTGAGAACGGAGTGATATGATGATGTTTGGGCTCAGAATGAATGAATAAACGAATGAATGAATACTACCAATTTTGTTGTTGATGGAGGTAGAATCCATTTCTGTATTGTGCGTTTTAGCGAGCGAGAGACAACCGCTGCCATCAAGCTCTGTACGTATTGTTACACCGACCATCAGCTGTTTTTTTAAAGTTAGGCCTAGCCTTACTTCTTGTTTTCATGACCATGCTGTCATACTTTATGTTGTAAATCACTCTGCTGCTCTTTTCAACTACTTAATAGCCATTTTCATTCTGAATTTCTGATTATAGGAGTTTCTTTTGCAACTTGGTATATATATGTCAGAGGACTCATCGTCGGACTCGGCCTGACGGAAGAGAAACAAAGAAGAAGATATATATGTCAATAATGCTGAACTTGTCTGTTTGCAAAGTTTGACTCCCGGACTTTCTGACTTGTAAAATTCTTATTTTAATGCATAATTTGATATAATATATAAATTAATGCATTAAATCAAGAATTAAAATATAAGATGCAGTGTATGTATTGGGAACCATTCCCTGTATTTCATTTTGTTTGGACTATTTTAGAGAAAGAGGAAATCAAAATTATGATCTGAAAACACAAAAGACTCAAGGTAGTGCTTCAAATTGTTGTATCTACAGGTAACTTAGAAACAACATTTTGATCTGTGCAACTTAACATTTGTGATAATTCTACATCTTCGTTAGATTGTTTCTATTTTGAGGAGTTCCAATGAGGCCGAGAAACTCTGGTTGCTTAACTCTCCCACAGTTGTGTGATGATCTTTGTGATAGATAATTATCAGGCATAGAAACAGTTGTGTTACCTTTTATGTACATGACTGGTTTATAAACAGGCATAGAAACAGTTTTGTTACCTTTTATGCCTATGAGTAGTTTCTAAACAGGCATAGAAACAGTTTTGTTACCTTTTATGCCTATGAGTAGTTTCTAAACAGGCATAGAAACAGTTTTGTTACCTTTTATGCCTATGAGTAGTTTCTAAACAGGCATAGAAACAGTTGTGTTACCTTTTATGCCTAGAAGTAGTTTCTAAACAGGCATAGAAACAGTTGAGTGCTACCTGTACATTTCAATTTATTTTTATTTTTCAGAATTCCATAGCGCGGCCTGTTTCAGTGCAGAGCAGGAAGAACATTTGGATGTTCCGCTGGTCGTTGTTTCCATACAAGAAGCCACAAAGAAGCACCGTGACAATTGTGTACCAGAAACGGAAGAGCAAAAGAATTTTCCTACTAAACGACGACGATATTTGAGCGATAATCTACGTAGAACGATCATAGCAACTACAGCTGAGAATTTGAGTCAACCAATTGACATTGAAGATTGTCAACATAAAACGAATTTTGAAAATATTGACACTTCAACCATCTACACGGACCGAGGTGATGTCCATCCTACACAATGTGAATCTGAGAAAATAAAGGATGTTGCAATCAAGTTCGGACATGAGGCGGGTATGAAATACTGTTGACATTGCAATCTTTCTTGTGTTTTTAAAGAATTTTTATAGCGTCAGTGCGTACTCTCACAGGCACTCCATAGTTTCTTTTTCCAGGAGCGTAACTTTGGTCTAAACAGTGGGATACCAATTTCTGCCCACCTTCAGTTTTCGCATGGAGACCATTTTGGACATATTACCTTGCCAGTATTCTCATTAATGTTTTATGGTGTCCAGAAGGAACTCGTGTATAAATGTCAGTCCCACGTGGGGAAGCTGGAAGGGTAGGCTTATTTGAATTTGTAGTCTACGATTCTATGTAGTTGTAGACTACATTTAGTATGATCCTGTTTAACCTCAGTAGGCTAGATAGCACAATGTTACAAAGTAAAGCCAAGGTGCTGTTGGAATAAGTCGAAAGTCAAAGTTGAAAAATACCAAAGAATCATAACAGTAGCAGTAGCTTACGTTTTGACCTACATCTTCACATCCCAATATGTCTAAGATGACAGTCATAGAATGCCAAACTTAGCCTCACAAGCCAAATTGCATGGCCTAAACCTTGCGACATCTTGCCCTTGCATTGTGGATTCAAGTGCTTATATAGAGCAAACTGTACAGTCGCCATATCTCTTTTTCGTGATTGGCATCTTTGGAGAGTTTTGTTATAGAGGATCGTAATTTATAATGTGCTAATCACTGATGCATGATGCCTTTTTCAGTGGCAATATCTGACGATGAATGCATTTCCATTGCGTCTTCGTCGAATACGGAAATTTACAAAGCAGATGATTTACAAGATATAGAGATACTCGAAGAAGAAACTCAGAAAATGGTTGATGAAAGAGATGTCAATAACTCAGCTGCATCGGCTGATGTTCGTTTCCAGTTTCCAAGTGAAGCGAAATTGAATAAAAATAAAAGAGCAGAAGAGAAGACAACTCAGGAGCATGTCTTGTCTTTAGATAATTGTACTGGTCATATCAAACAGTTATCAGACAATTCAGGGCATGTCGAAACTAACAACCTTTCGTTTCAGCTGGCAGACAGTCAAGTCGAGAATGTACTTAGCCTGACAACGGAATCAAGTAGATCACCATCAATTAATCCTGGCTCTCAACTGAGCTTTAAGAAGAGCGAACTCCAAAGGTCAACTGATAACTTGCGCAATAAAGTTCTTTCTGAGAGGAAAGTGGTGATCATGAGTGAATCGCGCATTTCAAATACTACAAAAACAAAGTCCAGTCAGAGTGAAAGTATAGCTCATATCATACACCAACGTTATGAGGAGCAGCGTTTTTCTTGTAAATTTTGTGAAAAACTTTTTCAGGACCAGTACCATTTGTCATGGCACTTGACAAGTCATGTGCGGGAAGAACCATTCCCCTGCGATAAGTGTGGCATGCGCTTTAGACATGAGAGTGATCTTTGCCATCATAAATTGACGCATACAGCGGAGAGACCTTTTCTTTGCAATATTTGCAACAAGTCTTTCAAAACCAGATACGAGGTGTTCAGCCATAGCAAAGTTCACAAGGAAGAGGAGTGCAGAGAAAGTCTAAACACCTTGGAGTTGTTCGAGATGAGTTGTAACATCTGCAAGAAGGTGTTTAGGCTTCCCTCTTTATTGAAGCAGCACATGACGATTCATTCAGGCGAAATATTGTTGAAAAACACATTATCTGAGAAGCAGCTCTACCAGAAGACGCTGTTGCAGAATCGCCTGCTCCCTCCTAGGAAAACTATGAAGCCTGATCAAACTATAGGCCAAGAGTCTTTGAAGTTAGTAGACAATGCAGGCCTTGTGGAAACTTACAGCCATCCCTTTGAGCTACAAGATTGTGAAATCCTAGGAAACCTGACCTTCCAATGGCCCCAAGTAAACTAGCAACAACTAACCCTCCGCTGCGCTGTACGAATAGCGCACTCGTTAGGTCAGATAACTGTTGCAATGAGGATGTATCGGAGTGGGAAGTTTTAATCGTGGGTGAATCAGAGATTTCAAACACCACGACGACAAAGTTATCTGAGAAGCAGATTCGTCTGAAGACGCCATTGCTGAATCATCTGCTCTCTCAGAGGAAAACTATGAAGCCTAATCAAACTGAAGTCCAAGAATCTTTGAAGTTACCTGACCATGCAGACCTTGTCCAAACCTACAGCCATCCCGTTCAGCTAGGAGATGTTGAAATCCTTGGAAAACCTGATCTTTCAACGAGGCCAAGTAAGCTAGCAACAACTAACCCTCCGCTGCGCTCTACGAATAGCACACTTCTTAGGTCAAATAATTTTTGCAATGAACACGTATCGGATTGTGAAGTTTTAATCGTGGGTGAATCACAGATTTCAGATACCACGAAAACAAGGTCCAAACAAAGTAACGGCTATTCATTAAAATCCGTGAATGGAAAGCGGATATCAGTGGCATCTGGTATCGTATACATAGACGAAGTTTCGTCTCCCGAGAGCTCGCAATGTTCTAGCATGGCCCAAACGTTACTTTCATCGGATCATTCAACGGCGGGAAAACAAGCTCCGGCGTCATTCTCTCGTCAAGCAAATAATTACCATTGTATATCTTCTACATTTTGTGGTCATATAGAGTCCATGGTATCTTCAAAGCTGCCGCCTGGTTCTACTTTAGTTAGTGATCGGGGCGTGTTTCGCATAAAGGATAAAGAAAAGCCTTTTGCCTGTGGGTTCTGTGGTAAGGCCTACAAGAAAAAGCGATCTGTTTTTAGCCATATCA
This sequence comes from Allolobophora icterica, assembly GCA_963556255.1. Classification (NCBI taxonomy): domain Eukaryota; kingdom Metazoa; phylum Annelida; class Clitellata; order Crassiclitellata; family Lumbricidae; genus Allolobophora; species Allolobophora icterica. Next base: position 55,148,135 of record OY744611.1, on the reverse strand, counting down.
TAGACCATCATGACGAGAAACGTCACTCTTGCGAGTTTTGTGGCAAACGTTATGCGCAACAATGTCATTTGGATAATCACATGGTTCTTCATTCGCAGGAAAAGCCATTCACCTGTGATCAGTGTGGTATGCAGTTTCGATGGAAGAGTGGTTTTCACCGTCATAAATTCACACATTCAGAGGAGAGGCCCTTCTCTTGCAAAAAATGCAACAAGTCGTTCAAGTTCAGCAGTGTTTTATCAAGGCACAGTGAAATACACAACAAAGAGCAGCCAAGAGAAGGCATCATCTGCAACATCTGCAAGAGGAAGTTTAGAAATCCCTCTATTTTGAAGGAGCACATGATGATTCATACAGGCGAGAAACCGTTTAAATGTTCGTTATGTGACAAACAGTTTCGCATGAAGATGCTGTTGAAGATTCACATGAACACTCACAGTGGAAAGAAGAGGCTTGCGGATAAACCGTGCTCCGTGTGTGGAAAAACAGTTTGGGCCACTTATATGCCTACGCATATGAGAATGCACACTGGTGAGAAGCCATTTGAATGTAATATCTGTGGAAAGAGGTTTCCGAAGAAGCAAAATCTCGAGGGACATATGAGAAGTCACACGGGTGAGAAACCCTTTGCTTGTAGCAGATGCGACAAGCGATTTGCTCTTTACTGTAACATGGTGACTCACAAGGCAAAATGCAAGACACTTTCTGAGAATGTAGCCTAATTGTGTTGCTAAGATTTACGTTTACTTCCCCACCAGTCTTTGCCCTTTTTCCCGCCAGTCCCAACAGTCACCACCAATGGTGAAATGATTAAATCATGATTAAATGATTTTATTCTATTAAAAGATTTTATTCTATTATGAACTTGGGACTTGAAGTTGAAATCCTCATTAATAATTAAGAGTCTAATTTTCCTTAACATTTGTCTTGTTTCAGTAATCAGGACTATTCTATTTTTTTCTTGTTCTTGTGTGCAGTTGTGCAATGCTTGTTGGATTTGAAATAATTCTGTACAACATTACAATGTTAATTGTTTGATTTTGCTAATTTGTTTTAAGTTGCATAAGTCTGTTGTGTAGGCTGTAATTGGTGTTTGAGGCAAAGGTTGAACACTGAAATAACTCCAGAGTGTTTAAACCTTCGCATTGCTCGCATATGGGTGAACCTCCATCCATTCTGTGGATATGTACTTGTTCGGGCATTTCAAGTATTTTGGAATCTAAATTAAATACTGTGGTAGTCCGAAGTGAATTTCAGAACTCGTCACATGCCCGATTCGATCGGTTTGATAGCCGATAAGTTGGGTGAGATCGATGTTCGAACGCCGTCTTTCATCCGGGTTGTTGATGGTTTCCCAGTATCCACTCTCGATGCTTGGCCTTGTCTTTCCATCGACGCTCTTTACAGCCGTTGGTGGAAGCTGACGCGGAATGGGTATATTGTGTTGGAACTCCTCTTCGTAGTCGGGCAAAGGGAATGTAGCCGACGTTTCCTATCAGCCAGTAGGTCGTTATGGCACTCTGTCCCTACACGCAAGATGAAGACACATCTAAGAGGTATTGCTGGACACTGCGACGGGTTTAAGGAGGTTCATGAAGTTCAGTTAGAATTGAATTTTCCGGGAAAATCTGAACCAATCCAATACTAACTGAAAGACTTCTAAAGCATCGATATAGCAATGCACAACGCTTTGTTAAAAAGAAGGAGGTGGAAGGGGAGGTAGAAGAAGCAGGTGGAGGTGGAAGAAGAAGGAAAGTAGAAGGACGAGGAAGAAGAAGGGAAGGGAGAAGGAGGAAGAGGAGAGGAAGAAAATTAAAGAGGAGGAGGAGAAGAAACCGAGAAGGAAAAGGAGGAGGGGAGGAGGAGGACGAAGAAGAAGCAGAGGAGGAGGATGAAGAAGAAGCAGAGGAGGAGCGATTCGAAAATTTTACTGATGAGGTAACGGAATGGCAGAGATGTGTAGCGTAAGAGCAAAAGAGGAGAGGATTGAGTGGAGTGGTTGGACCGTGAACAGCTGACGGAGATAGAAGGACTCGGAGGATTGGAGTTTAGGCCTATTGCATATGAATTTATATTCTATTCGTTGAACGTTCAGAGTGCCTGAGTAGGCCTTAGAGAGGCGATTAATAAATAACGTATCACATTATAGTACATACTTCCAATGGTGTAGGAGTATTGCGCTAGAGCATCGTCGAACATTAAGATTGAAGCAGCTGATACCAATAGAGACCACTGTCATCTGACGAATCATGGGACTCGTATTATTTAACAGGTCAGCCTCTCACGCGCTTCAAGCAATATGATTGGTTAATGTTAAGTTGACCTAGATAATTGTAAAACGATTGGCTGATGATAGGCAGAAATGTTTTGAAATCATCTGAACCTTGTGCGCTGTGGTACTTGTCATTGAATATTCATGAGAGTTTGACAGAAATTTAACTGACTTAACTGGTTTTTAATTATATAATAATTACGTATTTTTAAAAATCTTGTCATTCTTGTTTAAAAAAGATGTCAGCGACTAAGTTTTTTCGGAACTTCCTGTTACCGCGCACGGTTAGATGCTCGAGACCTCTCTTTCCATGGACCGTTTGTGTAATAATTAGTATGGAACGAATTAAGGAACCTGGGTAATCTATCGTTTAGTGTCCCCGCTTACTTCACCATTATATCCTATTTATATTGCGCTAAAACTGAGAAATTCTTACCTATAATGGGTTTATAAAAAAAACGACCATTCTAAACACCATTCAACTCACGAAGGGAACTAACCAAAGACCTCCAATACCAGCTTTATCTTATTTATTTGTGTTTCTTTCTTGAAAAATTTGTTTCTATTTGTTTTATCCTTATTTTACAAAGTTATGTTCTGACCTATACATGTCAACGATGTAATTAATTTTTGAGGCTGAAACGATATGTTATAATGGGCGAATAATCGGGGACGCTAACACGACAGAATAACAAAGATAAGTGGGAGTGGTTAGAAATCTAGTTTTGCTATGTGTTCCGCAAATTCTCATTTCCCCCACCCAACATCGCCTACCATCATCTGGGCTCGGATTATTTGGGGTTGAAGCTGATATCCGCTCTAAATAATGTGGTAATTTGTCATTTGGGTTCCTGGAAGGTTTTGATGGAACTGGTAATAAGACCTTCCCAAATTGGTGTGAGAATTTGTCTTCTTAGTTTGACGTTGCTTTCTTGCAAAGTTTGTGCGTTTATTTGCTCATGCGTGCACAAACTGTTTTTTACGACTTTTGTACACTTTACTCGTGTGTACCTGTGAGTTGTTGCAGTAATAATTTATTGGATACTTTGTGTTTTAGTATTTTGGTCATAGGTGGAGTGTTCTATTTCTAACCCAGCCTAGGAGTTCTTGTTACTAAATAAAAGTAATAAATTGGAACGTAGGGGAGTTGGTAATTTCCTATTCTTTGACCCTTAAGATGGCAGTGAACTAAACCTGATGCTCGCGAAACAGGGCCATTGTATTTTAGGAATTGTTGTTTACCACAATTCCCTTCGACAATGGCAGAGTCCTTCAGAGTCCAAACATCTTTCCCAGAGGTCGTTACATGGAGTCTGATAAGCAGGCTTTAACTCATACTCATTAGACTGCATAACAAAGCTAGTTACCACTGTGTCTGTGTGCTCTGCTCATTAACGTACACGTGTCATTTCGTTCTCAACTTAAAACTTACCTCTTTGAAATTGCTTATCCACCATAGGCTGCCTCTCTGTCTTAAGGACTGATCTTCTGGATGTTGACCTGATTACGGCTTGGTTTTGGTGTGCCATCGGTTGATGCCTTGTGCATTAGACATTGGCGCAATAGAAGTTATTAATTCCAGTTACAATTGCATCATCATACCTTCTCTATATAAACCACAGAAGAGCTCAGAATGCATATTGCCAATCAAGTTCTGTTTTTTGCATTTTAGAGAGCAAAAGAAAACAGCTGCCATCAAAATCGGTACGTATTATTGATTTGATATATATTGACCATAAGCTGTGTTTTTAAGTGACTTCTTGTTTTCTTGGTCGTTATGTAATACTTCATGCTGTTAAGCATTTTGCTGCTCTTTCCAACTACAGAGTAGCCATTTTCATTCTGAATTTCTGGATATTTTGCAACTTGCTTTATGTCAACAATGCTGTTGTCTGATTGTAAAGTTTATCTTCCAGACTTTTGACATTTATAATTCTCAATTTATTGCATTAAATGATATTTAGTGTACAGTGTATGTATTGGAGATCATTGCCTATTATTTCGTTTTGGTTGCACTATTTCAGAGAAAAAGGGCATCAAAATTCTGATCTGAAGATGGAAAAGACTCAAGGTAGCGTACCTATGATGTCATATCTTCATGTAGCTTAGAAACGACATTTTTACCAGTGTGTGACTTAACATTTATAATAAAATTCTGCATTGTATTTCTTCTTCATTCAGATCTTCGTTATCTTAAGTTTTTATTATTATTATTATTATTACAGAGGTCTTATACAGCGCCCCTTCAAGGTTATATACTCAGGAGCGCTCCCAGTCCAACCCCGGTCAAACAAGACTGTTTTCAGGCAAGAGTGGAATAGAGAAGAGTAATCAATCGGGGTCAGGCGCAGGGCTACTGGGAGCCCATTCCAGGTCGCTTGGCCAGAGACAGAGAAGGCACGGTATTGCCGGATGGCAGTCTGTGCATGGGGGACAAGGCGCTCAGCCTGTGCTGCAGAGCAAAGTGAACCACAAACGCTGGACAGCCACAGTGGAGCAGCAAAGTTGTTTCCTTATTTTAGTTATTGTTTGTTGTTATTTTTATTATTATTACTCCTATAACAACAACAACTACTACTACTTTATTATTATTATTACTATAATTATTCATGCTCGTCATGATTGTTAATATTACTATTATTATTGTCAGATCTTGTTTCGTTGCTGTTGTATTTCTGATGGCAGTACATGTTTTTGTTTAAGGTTCAGCTAGAAATGTACCTGATGTAAGGTACAGAAGCGAATTCCAGTTCCCAGTGAGCATCGATCATGGCTCTAATCAGCATCAGAAGGAGGTTTCCGAAGATGAGCCAACAACAGATCTGAGTCCGAATCAAACCGTGATTCAACAAGAGCTTGGCATGCAAGACCTACATCTGAATCTTCGAGTGGTTCGTACGGCCATTGATAAGGTCATAGAGAGAAATTTCTGTGGCACAGAGGAAAATGGAAGAGTTAACTCAATAACCAGCAACAGACCCACTTGTTCGTCAGGATTGGAGACAGAAATTAAGACTGAGTCCACAGCTGAATGTGAGCAGAGCAGTTCACTCAACACTCAGATTAACACCAAATGTGTTTGTCCAGTTGAGTTTACAAGTCTACAAGCGACGGCTGATGAAAGTCTGAAGGATCAGAAAGTGGAAGAGGAAGTCGTGTCGCCAACTGATCTCTTTGATGAGTTGTTTCAAGATTATGTTAATAAGTTGAACACTGCGTCAAAGGCGAATGATCTCAGAGGTATGGAATGATAAGTTTTACATTTTTTCTTCTGTTGGTATTTGTTTTACGGTTGTGTTGATGTATCTGATAGCTAAGTGGTGAAGATGTCACTATACAGAACTGCAAGCTAAATGTAAGCGAAAAGATTTCGGTATAGAAATCGTTGCATCGTTGAATTATAACTTTAGATGTTTCCACGATATTTCTGTTGTTTTCTTTGAATTTTCTTATTTACACTTTGCATTTGTAGCCAAAACCAAATGTTTATGTAATCAAATTTATGTTTTCTTACATATGGCTGATTTACTGAATAAATGTAATATTTTTATAGAAATTTTGTAGATCTCTGATACTTCAGTTGTTTCTGCTAATTGTAAAGGTGTGCTGTCTTGCATGCTGTGCATGGGATTAGGTATAATGACCGATGTACCTCAGAAACTGTGCTTCCGAAGAGTTTCTGTAGATTGACTTGTAACCTTTAAGTTTATTCTGAAAAGGCTTCTGTAAATGGATATAAGGTTTCTAGACAGGCATAGAAAAAGTTATGTCACATTTTATTGCTATTAAGTTTCTAGACAGACATAGAAACAGGTGTGTTATCTTTACTGTTTTTACAGAAGTATAGAAACAAGGTTGTTAATACCTTTGATTTTGAAAGTTACTTTATGTTTTTCAGAAACTCATGGAGCGGCCTCTGTGAATGCAGAACAAGAAGAACATTCGCATGACCCAATGGTTATTCTTCCAATACAAGAAACTGGAAAGGGACTCGATGAGAATCGTGTACCAGAAAGTGCATGGCAAGACCAGTTTGCTGCTAAAGGACGACGATATTTGAGCAATAATCTGCATAACACGATTATAGCAACTACAGCTGAGCATTTAAGTCAAACATTTCAAGTAAATGCACATAAAACAAATTATGAAAATATTGACAATTCAACCATCGACACGGACAGAGGTGATGTCGAGCCTTCAACAGCACAGCAGTCTGAGAAAACAATAGATGCTTCGATCAAGATCAGACATGAGGCGGGTATGAAATGCTGTCGACATTGCGTTATTTCTGTTGTGATTTTTAGGTATTTCTAATAACACCAATGCAGATTCTCACAGGCACTCCATATTTGCCTTATCGGCCATCCGCAAAAGACGTCCGCAAAATATGACCTACTGTTGAGGGTGGACCCTTCCCTCCCCTTGTCCGCCTTTGTCCACACTTGGCCTTATCCTCCTCTTTGCGGACTTCCGCACGCCAGAGCCAATTTTTAAGGTCTTCATCATTCTTTTTGCAATTATTCCACAGTTCCTGTGCATGTTTACCTGACAGTTCGGGTTTCATTTCTGGATGTGTAGTAATAAAAGCCTCTAAAATCGCAGCAAAGTTTATACCGTGCATGAGGTTTTAGGCATCTCACCTCACTGACCCTTTCGTCTTTCGTAGAAGGTTGAAACAAAGTGGTGTTTAAGAAACTGTCAAATTTAAAAATTTAGACGCGGACATCTGCACTGGTCATAACCCCTTCCCCTTGTCCGCATTTGGATAACCCTCCCTCCATCCTCATTGCGAACGTCCTTTATGGTGACCCTTACGGAAAATGACCTAAATGATAAGTGGGTGCAATTGAAATTTTGCAATACCTTCTTATCTGTGTTAATTGGTAATAATCTTTATTAATTCAAACTGACAAGTACGCAGTAAGATTACATTGAAACACGAGAGTATGCAGTCAAGATCTTAATTAAGCACACGGTTTGGCAACCATGCAAGGCGCTGCCCTAGAGGGGGTTACGGGTATCGAATCTAATGTTCTCCTGGCCACGAGTGTTACCATTACTCTATCCCCCTCGACCCCCTTGACGTTAGGCTTTGAGTTCCAAACTTAGCCTCAGCACGGAATTGGATGGCCTCAACCACGCCACATCTTACTTTAGCCTTGTTGATTCAAGTGCTTGTGTAGAGCACACCGTACTGTTGTTGGCTGTGTTTTTAGTAATATGCATCTTTGAAGAGTTTCATTATAGAGGATCTTAACTTATCATGTGCTAATCATTTATACATGATCCCTTTTTCAGTGACAATATCTGATGATGAATGCATTTCCATTGCATCCTCGTCGAGTGAGAAAATTTACGAAGAAGCTGATTTTCAAGATATGGAGATACACGAAGAAGATAACGTACACAGTGAAGTTCTTTCTGAGAGCGAAGCGGCGATCGTGGGGGGATCACGCATTTCAAATACATGTACTACGAATACAAAGTCCATTGAAAATGAAAATGAAGTTCATGTCATAGAGCAAAATGATGAGGAACAGCAGTTATCCTGTAGGTTTTGTGAAGAACGTTTTGGGGACCAGTATCATTTGTCAGAGCACTTGATGAGTCATTTGCTGAAAGAACCATTCCCCTGCGATCAGTGTGGCATGCGCTTTAGACTCAAGAGTGATCTTTGCTGTCATAAATTTATGCATACAGGGGAGACAGTTTTTCCTTGCAAGATCTGCAACACGTCGTACACGACCCGTGCCGACTTTTACACGCACTGCAAAGTTCACAAGGAAGAGGAGTACACAGAAAGCATCATGTATAACACCTGCAAGAAGGTGATTAGGCTTCCATCCACATTGAAGCAGCGTATGATGATTCATTCAGGCAAGAAATCGTTCAGGTCCACGTTATCTGAGAAGCAGTTTCATCGGAAAACGCTGTTGCAGAATCAGCTGCTCTCTCGCAGGAGAATTTCGAAGCTTGATCAAACTGAAGACCAAGAATTAAATAAAAACAACAAAGCGGAACAGAGGACAACTCAGGAGCATGTGTTGTTAAATAATTGTCCTAATCTTGTGGATCTGTTATCACACAATTCAGGCCATGTCGAAACTAACAACCTTCCCTTTCAGCTGGAAGACCGTGAAGTCGAGGAAGTGCTTAGCCACACAACTGGGTCAAGTAGACCAGCAGCTACTAATCCAGACTCTCAATTGAGCCGTTCTAATATCGAACTTCAAATGTCGTCCGATATCTTACACAATAAAGTTCTTCCTCAGAGCAATGTGGCAATCGTGGGGGAATCGCGCATTTCAAATACATGTACTACAAAAACAAAGTCCATTCGAATTGAAAGGAAAACTCGTATACAGCAACATAAGGGACCGCGTCTTTCGTGTGAGTTTTGTGGTCAACGTTTTTGGAGTCAGTACCGTTTGTCGCACCACTTAACGATTCATACGAAGGATGAACAATTCTCCTGCGATGAGTGTGGCATGCGCTTTAGATATAAGACAATTCTTTCCTGTCATAAACTGAGGCATATAGAGGAGAGTCTTCTTTCTTTGCAATATTTGCAACAAGTCTTTCAAAACTAGATGCTATTTTTGCAGCCATAGCAAAGTTCACAGGGAAGAGGAGTGCAGAGAAGGCCTAAACTCCTTGCAGATGTTACAAGTGACCTGTTGCATCTGCAAGAAGGTGTTTAGGCTTCCCTATTTATTGAAGAAGCACATGATCATTCATACAGGCGAAAAATCGTTCCAATACACTTTATATGAGAAGCAGTTTCATTTGAGGACGCTGTTGAACGCATTTCAGTCTTTTGTCTTTGGTGTTTAAGGCAAAGGCTTCACTTAAATAACTCCATTACTAATCAAATTTATTTGTACAACTTGGCATTATGTTTAACCCTTCTGATTTTCCGCATACGAATAAAACCTGTGTCCTCTCTGTGGACGTTATCAAGAGAACGATCATTTGTTAAGTCTTTCTGTAGTTTGAGAAGTCGGGTTTAGAAGTATTTGAAGAAGGCATAGGCTCTGTTTTGGCCAGTATGCAGTTTAAACTGATTCGGGAAAGATTTTCAGGGAATTCGGTGAAGCTGGAAATGTAGCGTTGAGAGTTGAGACGATGCGAGATATCCTAATGCGAGCAAATAGCAACTCTTCGCATTGAACAATACGGTGGCGGTCATTTCCATATATTGCGAGATTTCTAAAATTCATTTTTAATTGAATTTCCCTGGAAAATCTAACTGTGTCCAATATTTACTGAAAGACTTCTACAGCACCGATATTGCAATGCACATGCAACCCGTCAGTTAAAGAGGAGGAGGAAGGAGAGGGAGAAGACGGAGGATGAAGAAGGAAAGAAAGAAGGAGGATGGCGAAAGAGAGCTAGGAGAGGAAGAAGGAAGTGAAGAAGAAATTGGAGGAGGAAGTAGAACAAGAGGTGGGAGTGGAAGGACTGGAGGGGGAATAAGAAGGGAGGGGAGAAATAGATGGAGGAGGTAGTAGAACGAAAGGAGGGGGTGGCAGGAAAGGAAGATGGTGGAGGAGGCAAAAGAAGGACGAGGAGGAGAAGAGGAGTATTTCAAGCTAATCCGAGAGGCAACCGTGTCAATGAAGTGTTATGACTAGGAATGTAGCACAACGCACTCTTGTGCAAGACTTCGTTTGTTAAAGCGCGTATTGTAAGATTTACATTACCTCTTGATCTGACATTAAAGATCATTCGCTTCCTCTTAGGCTGAGTTAGAAGCTTCTGAGTAGAGGTCTTGGACACGCAATTAATAAATTACGTATTACATTAGAGTACAATGTCATGTACTTACATTCGTAGACTTCGGTGTAACGTGTTATTGTAATTGTAATTGTAATCGAGGATTTATATAGCGCCACTCATAATCAGAGGCGCTCCCGACCCGTGTCAGTGTCTTCACTGACAAAGAGAAATGTTATGTATTGCGCTAAAGCATCGTCGAAAATTTGATGGAAGCGGCGAATACTATTAATAGAGAGCACAGTCCGACGAATCATGGAACTCGTATTATTTAACAGATGAGACACTTTGTACATAGGTTCAAACAAAATGATTGGCTAATATTAAACTGACCTAGATAACTGTAAAACGATTGGCTGTTGGAGGCATCAACGTTTTGATATCGCGTGAACCTAAACCTGGGACTAACATGAGCCTAAACATAATAGAATATTATAATGTGACATGAACTCTGTGGAGTGTGTTCGTTAGCACTGAATAATCATGACGTTTATAGTTTCACGCATTTAACAGCACTGTTGATTTTGCAGGTTTTTAAGTAGTTGATAATTACGTATTTTGAATCGTTTCAATCTGGTTTGGAAAAAGATGTCAGCTTCTAAGTTTTTTCGGAACTTCTTGATGTTGCCGCACATGGTTAGACCCAGCTGGATTTCCATTGACTGTTTGTATAATAATTAGTGGTTGTAGCAGTATGTTCGGTGCCTTGTTACCAGAGCTTTGTAGGTTAGATTCTACCTCAAGTTGCTCGCCTAAAATTTCCTGCGCTCGTTTATTGACTGGTGCCCTGCGCTTGGCCTTCAAGTGGCGCTTTAGAAGTTTCGACATTACGATTACGATTAGTTTAGAATGAATTAAGTAAGAAATCTTGGGAATCTATCGTTTTAGCGTCCCCGATTATTTGGCCATTATAGTGTTTCATTTCAGCGTTAGATTACATACTAAGTTAACTGCCATTGTGCTACATCGTGATATATATATATATATATATATATATATATATATATATATATATATATATATACAATAAACTACAGCTGTAATATGATAATGCCCTCCTTACAAAGTTCAGAAGTGCACATTCAAGCCGGACAACCATTAAGACTGGAAGAGGTCAATTTTCAGCAATTTTCAGCTTCAGCAAGACAGTACCGCTAAGAAACAACATACTTTCAAGCAGATGCTGATCGAAGAGTGGAGAAGCCTTTAACAGATTTGGAAGATGTGACCATGGAAGATAAGTAGGATGGCAGATGACTGCACATGCTCTGTACATGAGGACTGCCAGCTTGAAGCGGACACGCTCACAGACAGGAAGCCAGTGTAGAGAACAATTGAATAGATGTGATATGGTCTTGGTATGAGGGTCCAAGACAGTCTTGAAGCGTGATGCAGTATTTCTGGTTAGAGGAAGCAGTGTGCATCCAAGGAGATCATAGAGTTGCAGTAGTCAAGTCGTTACAGAATAAGGCAGTGATGCTGAATCCAACAATGATGCTGAATCCAGAGCTGATTGAAGCTGTCGGATTGGGGTTTTAGGGAGAGTTTGAGTCAAGAGTGACTCCAAGATCCCGAACAGTAGAGTTCGGTATCATCAGCATAGAGATGAATTTCTATGCCATGATGAGAGTGCAGAGGGTTAGGGAATGACCAGCAGAGGCCCCAATGTAGAACCTAGTGGGACACCAAAGTGCACAGCAGCGTTGGGTGATATGAGTAATTTGATGTGAACATACTGTGTGTGATCAGTTAGGTACGAGACAAACCAATTGAGGATAGGGGTGCCCGAGATTGCAAAGAACTGTTGCACCTTTATCCACCCCTGGACTCGTTAGAGTGTCTCATTTATCCATCTTAGGAGTTACTATATCTGACAATTTAAACATTTCTAATCATGTTAATCGAATTTGTAGTCAGGCCCGCCGCTCCATATATGCTATTCGCACCTTAGTAGCTCACGGTCTACAAGGACCTTGCCTATATGATGTGGTTAGAGCAACTATCCTCTCACGAATATTGTATGCTTCTCCTGCCTGGTGGGGATTTACTAACCAAAGTGATCGGGATAAGCTATCTTCAATCATAAGACGACTTATGAGAGGACATTACTTACCTGAAGACAACCCTTCCTATGCTCAACTCTGTCATTCAGCTGATATCCGTCTCTTCTTAGCCATAAGAAGCTTTGATGGTCATGTCCTTCATGGTCTATTGCCTCAAATTAAATCGACCGGTTACCTGTTGCGCCCCAGAGGCCATAATCTTACTCTACCTCGTTCTGATAATCTGACTAGAAAAAGCTTTATTATTAGGATGCTTTTTCATGTTGTTTAATTAGTAAAACTTCTCAAATTCTGCTACCCTTTTCAGATAATAGTAACTATTATAGATTTAAATTTTCTCTCTTGTTATGATGCTTTGATTTAGTGTTATTAGTAATTTTCTACTTTTAAAAATTTAAATGTATACTCTTTTTTTCAAATATTATTATCTTCTTATTACTTCTATGTTTTATATTTTTCTATACTTGTTCACCAATGTGCGGTTCGCTTTTGGTTTATCAATAAAGAATATTAATAATAATAGATAAACCACAGAAGAGCACAAAATGAATACTACCAATGATGTTAATGAAGTTAGAATCCAGTTCTGTATTTTATATTTTAGGAAACGAAAGAAAACAGCTGCCATCAAACTCGGTACGTATAGTTTCGATATAAATATATCGACCATCATCATTTTAAGTTACTTCTTGTTTTCATTCTGTGATACTTTGTGTTGTAAAGCATTCTGCTGCTCTCTTTCCAACAACCTACCAAGTAGCCATTTTCATTTTGAATTTCTGATTATGGAATTTTCTTTTTGTAACTTGCTTTATGTCCACAATGTTTGCAAAGGTTGACTTCCAAACTTTTGATATTTAAAAATCTTTATTGAATGCATTTACTGATATATAGTGTACAGTGTGTGCGTGCGTGCGTGCTTGCGTTGAGAACCCTTGCCTCAATTTCGTTTTGTTTGGACTATTTCAGAGAAGAAGGGCATGAAAATTCTGATCTTAAAATGAAAGTAGTAGTAGTAGTAATGAAATAACAACAAACAATACCAAAGACTGTGGGAGAGATTGGCGTTCTGGGAAGTCATAGCAATAGAAAAATTATTATTATTATTATTATTATTATTAAAAAATTATTAAAATACAGATCTTAAAATTGAAAATGGAAAAGACTCGAGGTAGTGTACCTACAATGTTATATCTACATGTAACTTAGAAACAACATTTTGACTAAACATTTACAATAGTTCTTAATTTTTATTCTTTTTAAATCACATCTGTGGTAGCTTTTTCTATTGCTATGACTTCCCAGAACGCCAATCTCTCCCACAGTCTTTGGTATTGTTTGTTGTTATTTCATTACTACTACTACTACTTTATTATTAGTAGTACTATAGTTATTCATAATCGTCATGATTGTCAATATTATTATTATTGTAAGATCTTGTTTTGTTGTTGCTGTTTTACTGATGGCAGTAAAATGTCCTTGTTTAAGGCTCAGCTCGTGCACCAGATATAAAGTACAAAAGAGAATTCAAGTTCTCAGTGAGCATTGATCATGTTAATGTAAATCAAATGTTTATGTAATGAAATTTATGTTTTGTTATATTCATTCATTCATTCATTCATTCAAAAATTTAATATAGCGTATGTATCTGATTTATTGAATTAATGTAATATTTTAAAAGAAATTTTGTGAAGCTTTGATACTTTAGTTGTTTCTTGTAATTGTGATGTGCATGTGCTTAAGCATAATGACTGATGGACCTCAGAAACTTGATTCCGAAGAGTTCTATGAATTAAATTGTTACATTGTAAAGATGTAACCTTATTCTGGAAAAGGCTTGTGTAGAGGGATATATGAAAGTGCTACCATTCTATGAGGAGATTCCATTGAGGTATACAAACAAGTGTTCTGTCTCTAGCTGTATCCCGATGCTGTGGTCTTTGGTGTCCCACAAGGTTCTCTCCTAGGGCCTCTGCTTTTCATCCTCTGTACCTCTGTACTGCCAACCATTGCCTCTCGTAATGGCAAAGAAACCCACCTCTATGCCGATGATACCCAACTCTGTGTACATCTGTGACTAATTGAGGTTACAGATGATACAAAGAGATTTTGTGTCTGTATTGGTGACATTATGCAGTGGAGTCTGTCTGTGTGCGTGACTGTTTCCCCTAAGCTTCTTTCTACTCTCTACATCATCTACAGTTCAAAATCTTGGTGTCACCCTCGACTCAACACCCTCTCTAAACCTCAGATCGAATATGAGAATTTCATGACAGGCATAGAAACAGTTGTGTTACCTTTTGTGCCTGTGAGGAGTTTCTAGACAGGCATAGAAACAGTTGTGTTATCTTTTGTGCCTGTGAGGAGTTTCTAGACAGGCATAGAAACAGTTGTGTTATCTTTTGTGCCTGTGAGGAGTTTCTAGACAGGCATAGAAACCGTGATGTTGTCTTTTATGCCTATGAGTAGTTTCTAGGCAGGCATAGAAACAGTTGTGTTACCTTTCTATTATACTTGTGTAACTTGTTGCCTTTTCAAAGTTAATTTTGTTTTTCAGAATCGCTTAAAGCGGCCTGTGTAGCTGCAGAACAGGAAGAATATTTGGATGTTCCACTGGTCGTTATTTCCATAGAAAAGACCGGAAAGAAACGCCATGAAAATCGCGTACCAGAAGCCAAGGGGCGAAGGAAGTTTCCTGCTAAAGAACGACGATATTTGGGCGATTATCTGCATACCACGAATAGGACAAATACAGCTGAGCATTTGGGTCAACCAATTGAAATTGATGATCGTCAACATAGTACGATTTATGAAAGTATTGACAATTCAACCATCGACACAGACCGAGGTGATGTCCAACCTTCAACAGAACGTTTATCTCAGAAAATAAAGGATGCTTTGCTCAAGATCGAACATGAGGCAGGTATGAAATGCTGTTGACATTGCAATCTTCCTTTTGTGATTTTTAGGCATTTCTAGTAGCAATGCTGACTCTCACAAGCACTCTGTACTTGCCTTATAAAAAAAATTCCTAAATGATAAGGAAGTGCAATTGAAATTGTGCAATATCTTGTGAATCGTGTTAATCGATGACGTTGGGCTTTGAATAACAAATTTAGCCTCAAAGCCAAATTCTATGGCCTCGACCTCGCGACATCTGGCCCTCACCTTGCAGATTCAAGTGCTTATGTAGAGCAAACTGTACTATCGCTATAAGTCGTTTTGGTAATAAGCATCTCTGAAGAGTCTCATTCTACAGGGTTTTAATTTATAATGTGCTAATCATTGATGCATGATGCCTTTTTCAGTGGTAATATCTGATGATGAATGCATTTCCACTGCGTCTTCGTCGAATACAGACATTTACGAAGAAGCTGATTATCAAGATATGGAGATACACGAAGAAGAAACTCAGGAAGTGGTTATTAAAAGAGATGTCAACAATTCAGCTGCAACAACTGATGTTCGATTCCAATTTCCAAATCAAGGAATATCGAATAAAAATAATAAAACACAAGAAAATACAACGCAAGAGCATGTATTGTCTTTAAATAATTGTACTGCTCTTGTGGATAAGTCGTCAGACAATTCAGGACATGTCGAAACTAACAACCTTCCCTTTCAGCTGGAAGACAGTGAAGTCGAGGAAGTACTTAGCCTCACAACGGAATCAAGTAAATCAGCATCAACTAATCCAGGCTGTCAACTGAGCGTTTCAAATAGCGAACTCCAAAGTTCGTCTGATAACTTGCACAATAAAGTTCTTTGTGAGAGTGAAGTGATGATCGTTGGGGAATCACGCATTTCAAATACTATGAAAACAAAGTCCAATCAAAATGAAAGTGAAGTTCATATCGAACAGCAACATGATGAGATGCAGCGTTTTTCTTGTGAGTTTTGTGGCAAACGTTTTTGGGACCAGTACCATTTGTCATGGCACTTGACAAGTCATACGCGGGACGAACCATTCTCCTGTGATCTGTGTGGCATGCGCTTTATACTAAAGAGTGATCTTTGCCTTCATAAAGTTACGCATACAGAGGAGATACCTTTTCCTTGCAATATTTGCAACAAGTCGTTCAAGACCAGATGCGAAGTTTTCAGCCATAGCAAAGTTCATATCGTACAGCAACATGATGAGATGCAGCGTTTTTCTTGTGAGTTTTGTGGCAAACATTTTTGGGACCAGTACCATTTGTCATGGCACTTGACAAGTCATACGCGAGAAGATCTATTCTCCTGTGATCAGTGTGGCATGCGCTTTATACTAAAGAGTGATCTTTGCCTACATAAAATTACGCATACAGAGGAGAGTACATTAGCATCAACTAATCCAGGCTGTCAACTGAGCTTTCCAAATAGCGAACTACAAAGTTCGTCTGATAACTTGCACAATAAAGTTCTTTGTGAGAGTGAAGTGATGATCGTTGGGGAATCACGCATTTCAAATACTACGAAAACAAAGTCCAATCAAAATGAAAGTCAAGTTCATATCGTACAGCAACATGATGAGATGCAGCGTTTTTCTTGTGAGTTTTGTGGCAGCCGTTTTTGGGACCAGTACCATTTGTCATGGCACTTGACAAGTCATACACGGGAAGAACCATTCTCCTGTGATCTGTGTGGCATGCGCTTTATACTAAAGCGTGATCTTTACCATCATAAAGTTATGCATACAGAAGAGATACCTTTTCCATGCAATATTTGCAACAAGTTGCTCAAGACCAGAAACGAGGTCATCAGCCATGGCAGAGTTCACAAGGAAGAACGCCTGAACACTTTTCAGATGTTGCAGATGACCTGTTACATCTGCAAGAAGGTGTTTGGGCTTCCCTCTTTATTGAAGCAGCACATGATGGCTCACTCAGGCGAGAGATCGTTGAGAAACACGTTATGTGAGAATCAGTTTTATCTGAAGACGCCGTTGGAGAATCACCTGCCTTCTCACAGGACAATTATGAAGCCTAATCAAGCTGAAGGTCAAGAGTCTTTGAAGGTACTAGACAATGCTGGCATTGTGGCAACTTACAGCCATCCATTTCAGTTAAGAGATGGTGTTGTCCTGGGAAAACCTGACTTCACAAGGTCGCCAAGTAAATTAGCAACAACTAACCCTCCACTGCTTTGTACGAATCGCGCTCGCATTAAGTCGGATAATCTTTGCAATGAAGATGTATCGGAGTGTGAAGTGATGATCGTGGGTGAATCACAGATTTCAAATACTACGAAAACAAAGTCCAAACAAACTAACGGCTATTCATTAAAATCCGTGAATGGAAAGCGGATTTCAGTTGCATCTGGTATCGTATACGAAGACGAAGTTTCGTCCCCCGAGATCTCGCAATGTTCTACTATGGCCCAAACGTTGCTTTCATCTGATCATTCAGAGGCGGGAAAAGAAGCTCCGGCGTTATTTTCTGGTCAAGCCAAAACTGACCACGGTACATCTACTACATTTTGTAGTGACACACAGTCAACGGTAACTTCAAAACTGCCGCCTGGTTCTACTTTAATTAGCGACCGAGGCGTGTTTCGCACCAAAGACAAAGAAAAGCCTTTTGCTTGTGGGTACTGTGGTAGGGCCTACCAGAGAAAGCAAGCTGTTTTTCACCACATCAGCTACAATCATGACGAGAAACACTACTCTTGTGAGTTTTGTGGCAAACGTTATGCGCAGGCGAGTGCTTTGTCAAAGCATGTGACGGTTCATACGCAGGAAAAACCTTTCAGCTGTGATCAGTGTGGCAGGCAATTTCGACTCTTGGGTAGTCTTAGCCGTCATAAATTGACACACACAGAGGAGAGACCTTTTTCTTGCAGGATTTGCAACAAGTCGTTCAAGTCCAAGGACCATTTAGTTGACCACAGTAAATGTCACAACAGAGAAGAGCAAAGAAAAGACCTCGTTTGCAACATCTGCACGATTGTGTTTATTAGACCGTTTGCGTTAAAGGAGCACATGATGGTTCACACAGGCGAGAAACCGTTCAAATGTTCGTTATGTGATAAACATTTTCGCCAGAAGATACAGTTGCGGTATCACATGAACACTCACAGCGGAAAGAAGAGTTTTGCGGATAAACTGTGCCCCGTGTGTGGTAAAAACGTTGGGGCCAAGTATATGCTGACGCATATGAGAATGCACACGGGTGAGAAGCCATTTGAATGCAATATTTGTGGAAAGAGGTTTCCGAAGAAGCAAAATCTCGAGGGACATATAAGAAGTCACACGGGCGAGAAACCCTTCGCTTGTGACGGATGCGACAAGCGATATGCTCTTTACAGTAATATGGTAACTCACAAGACAAAATGCAAGTCGCTTTCAGAGAACGTAGCCTAATTGTGCTGCTAAGATTTACGTTTTTATCATGAAATTATATGATATGAAATTAGTTTTATTATATGAAATTATAATTATGTTTCTGAATAAGACTGAACGCTCACTGTGTAGAGATTTGCGAGTGTCCCGTGCCCATGTGAGTATGCACACTGGTGAGAAGCCATTTGAATGTAATGGAAAGAGGTTTCGGAAAAGGAAAATTCTGGAGGGACATACAAGAAGTCACACGGGTGAGAAACCATTTTCTTGTAGCAGATACAACAAGCGATTCGCTCTTTACAGTAACTTGGCGCATCGCAAGGCAAAATGCAAGACGCTTTCAGAGAACGTAGCCTAAGTGGTGCATTACTGAGATTTGTCTTTTTAGTACTGACATTATAAAAACTGTTTCTGAATAAGACTGAAAAGAAAACCCTAGACGTGTTTCTTTTTGACTGGGGTATTTGGCTAAAGAGGTAGGCTACCTGCTTTGAACAGTTTCATCCCTTTGACCACATTTGGTACTACCCTTCCATTTGCGTAGGTCTACGTCCTTACTCCGGTGGGTTATTAAGTCCTGAATTAAAATTCCTGGTTGATCTTACAGGGCTAAGAAACAGTGCTACAGTGTGCGGTGATTTGATACTACCGCGTCGGGTGAAAGGACTCAAGATGCTACGCTTTACAGTCTGCTGTCTAACCTAGGCTATACATTGGTATTTGAGGCAAAGGTTGAACACTCAAATGACTCGTCGGCATACGGATAGCATATCGATTCTCTCTCTGTGCATTCTTGAAAGAACGAAAGTTTGTTAAGGCTTAATACGAGGGGTCGGGATAAGAAATGTTTGAAGCTTGAGATTACAATTACGAGTTGATGTTCTCAAAACACGAGTGATGTTGATAACCAATTTCCAAACCGCCTCTACCGAGCCATTCTAGCGGCTGTTTCCATGTGCAACTTGTAATAAAATGTGGTTTTTGAAGTCAACTGAGATTGTCTGAGACGTAGCCATGGGTATGAAGTGTTATAAGCGACTTCAATTTCTTAGCCTCGGCATATATGAGGGTGGGTGGCCAGTCCTCGCCTTGGCCGTCTCATCTTCCCACCGGCAGTGTAGGTAAGTGTATTCATCATAGCTGAGTTGGGTAGGGGGCGCAGGTGGGACAGCAATTTATAGTCTCAAATCACGTTTATGTCTGCGAGGATTTGAACCCCCTACCTGTCGAATTTCAGCGCGCTAACCACCACACTATCGAGCACAACCAATCCAATGTAGTTAGCGATGGAAAAATGTCTTCCCTGTCATGCGACAAGTCCTCTTAGGAATAACCTTGTCAACATGCGCATTGCGCACGCACATTGTGCGTTCTATTTTCTGCAGCGCAGTAGTTTCGGTTTTGTTTAAGATCCAAAAACGGCAGCAGCAGTTAGACCAACGACACTGCAGGGCTACGATTTGCCCCTATTGACCACTGAATTGACAGAAAAATTGCAACACCTGTCAACACTTTCTACAACATCTTGCCAAAATACATTTGCAAACACTTTATGCTATAGGACAAATTAACAAGGTTTATGGGCGTATATGCGTAGGGAAGGTTTCAGTGGTGGGGGCAAGATTTTACTTTTTACCGAAGCAAGTAATAGGCTAAATCCCGAATAACAGACTTCGTGCATTATTTTATAGTCACTCATGCCTACTTGCCCGAAAAACAGGAACGCCTGAAATTTGAGGGGAAATGCGCCCTGTGACCACAGCCTCCTACGCCTATGTGTACCGGCCAACAATCCTGTGAGCAGTGGCGTAACTTTGGTCTACGAAGTGGGTGGTACCAATTTCTTACATGTATACACGAAGCAAGGCTGAGACTGCGATCTCTGGGAAGACACAATAATAAAATATTGATTGGTATTGTTAAAAAAGTGGGGGTACGGTAGCGCAGGGACGTCATTTGGGGGGGCAAGGGGGGCATTTGCCACCCCCCCTGATTTTAAAAAAAAAAATTTAAAAGCTGGAACAAGAAAAGGAGAAGAAGAAAGGGGTAAAAAAGAAGAAAAATGCTACTCAAATTCATGGAATTATTATATACTATTAACCAAACTAGAGTCTGCATAGGTTTTTTTTTCACAAGACCACACCTCTTTGACAGTGGGGGGGGGGCACATTATGCAGTTTTCCCCCGAAAATTGTGAAGAAACACCCAAAAAACATGAAATTTCTTCGCACGGAGCGCGAAAAAAATTTTTTACCTCTTTTTTGACGTCCTTGCCCCCCTGAAAAAAGCTGAAATGACGTCCCTGCGGTAGCCTCGGTAGGCCTGCCCTCAGTCAAAAAAGTGGGAGGTACGTGTACCCCTCGTACCCCCACAAATTACGCCTATGCCTGTAAGTAGGCCTATATCAATTAATAGGCCAACTTGATGGGACCATATGGGCCATAATTATGTGGAGTCCCACGTGGAAATGTGGGTCTCATGTGAGCCCATTACAGACACACAGGGTGGGATAATTATATATCTATAGCTGCTAAAAGCTAGTGGCGCTCCCTTGAAATCCCTTCTGCAGTTCAGGTCCGAAATGAACTGCTCACATGCTTTCGATACCAAGCACAGGAAGTGATTTAGTTTTAAGTGATATAGTCAATTAAATGGTAGGCCTATGGTCAATTAGGCTAAGTGATTTAATGATTAATAAAATTTAATGAAAATCGTGTTCATGCAGTCACTTTCTTTTGCCTTCACTTTACAACGCTTGCCAAGCATCCTACGAAGATCAGTTCCTGTGTTTTTCTTTTCTTCCATTCCGTATGCGCTAGAAACGGTTCGGTTCTCTCCGGTTTTATGGCGTTTGATCCGTGGCGCCTTTGACGACTCTTTCTTCTTAATTAAAGTTTTTACGCTAATGAGAGGGTCAGGTCATCAGATAACCTGAACTACTTCACAGGCTGCAGCATCATAGCCAGCAGATGATGTCGTTCTTAGCCTATACTTATGATGTCTTGACAATGCTAAGGGGAAGGCAATGGCAAACCACCTCTGCTAACATGCCAAGAAAATCGTCATGAGACACACCAAACCAAAAACAAGCAATATAATGGAGAATGTTTATCATGACGATCGCTAGAGCTCCAAGAGTTGACATCACAAGGTGACAAGGTGAACAATGCTAATAGTCTGTTATGACAGATATGGTTGTGAACAGTTTTTCTGGGAACACACTAGGCCTACAAGTTGCGTGTAGTTGAACTACATAGCCTGCAGTTGCTGTACGCTAACGGTTCATAGTTGGATATTTGCTTTTTTGCCATTGGTTATAGGAACTTCCGGTAGTTGAGACGGAGGAAGCCTTATGCTGGGTTTCCCGCACGTATTTATAATAGTTGACCGTAACCTCTGCGATGCAAGCCGGTCATAAGATCGAGACATGCGATACGACGATCGTAATGTAACGATCCGATCATTAATAGATTCTGTGAAGTCCAATATCACAACTAAACACACGACCTGAAAATTGCTTGTTAGGCCTATAGTAAAACATATTAGCGTGAAAAATCATGTTCCAATTTAAATTTCAGATTTTCATATGAATCTATAAATAATAATAATAATAATAATAATAATAATAATAATAATATTTATTCTTTAATTAAGCGCCTGCAAAATGTTATGCGATAAACCTTAACTACTAACAGAACAGACAGCCTGCAATACACGGCGCAACTTGCAGCCTACAAAGCATGTCCGCCTATGGGACTCGATCTCTGTACCTCTCGCACTCTACGCCAGATGTTATCCAATGCGCTATCGGGCCCCCTAATACATATAGGCCTAATGCCTATATATCGAATTTAGTAAATTTCGGGTAAATTAATTATGACTAATTATATAGGGCTATACTGTGTCTGTCTTCGCCTGTTAAATTTTGTTACCTCTGAGAAATTTCGAAGATTTAGGCCTACATTACCTCTTGATATCACATAAGGCCTAAAGATAATCGATTCCTCCTGTATGTAGGCCTATACGCTGACTAAAGCTCTCCTGAGTAGCCTATAGAGGTCTTGTACAGGCGCTTAAAAATTACGTATTACGTACGTTATAGTAGGCCTACATACTTCAAGATGTGCATTAAGCAGCATGCTAGACCAGGGGCTTCTATCCCTATTCAGGGTGGGCGCAAGTTGAGCCCAATGAAAAACAGGGGGGAAATATTTCTTTTCAATTTTTATCACACTCCCTACAAGTTACAGTCTTACAGAGTCTTTGCTCACAGTTCTATGCAGGGCCTACTACGTAGGGGGGGGGGGGGGGAGGAAGCAGACTGCTTCCAATTTGTGCCAGAGGGAAAGGATGTTTCTGTTCCACTGACAGTACTGACTCGGGCCAGCAAAATGCTTTGTCCTGCAACATCCAAGGACATTTTAGATTAAACATTGCTATTGGCCATTATTGGCTATGTTGTGAAGGCCTTCGAACGGCATTTCAACTTCGTACTTTGATGTATTACTATTATGGGCCATGCAGTATTTGCTTAGGTTACAGCTAGTGTCAAAGCAGTGTTATGGATTGTCGTTATTCTTTGTGTGTCGGTATTATGGGCCATGCAATATTTGCTTAGGTTCAGAGGCATAACTTTGGCCTAAACAGTGGGGTACCAATTTCTTCACTTTCGCTTTGCGCATGGAGACCATTTCGGACATGTAGGCCCTATATTACTCTGCCAGTATTCTCATTAATTTTTGTGTCAGTAAAAACAAGCCATCTTTTAATTGCAGTAATAATAAAATATTGATTGGCATTATTTAAATAGTGGGGTACGTTCCCCCAGTCCAAAAAGTGGGGTACGGGTACCCCTCGTACCTCCCACAAATTACGCCTATGCTTAGTTTACAGTGTCTAAGCAGTGTTATAGTATATCACTATTACTTGTTTTTCTTTAGCTATTGACCATTATGTTCTGCTATTTTTCTTTTGATGTAGGATGCAAAAAAGCTTAAAAAATTGAAAAAAAGCGTTCATAATGCTGTTGATTAAGAAAAACTAGTTGGTCAATGCTACAATTATTGTCGTGTAGTGCAGTGAAAATGGGATTATCAGGTCTTGAATATTCCAGCAAAAAAATTGTCAGCTGGGTAACACTGCAATAGGCATTAGCCTGTTGCCACTGCATTACACAATCCATTACCCTGCCATAATGCAGTCTTTAAAATCCTCATATATTTGCTAAGCAGTGTCCCATATTGCCCAGTATTTTAACATGCGTCCCATATTTTGGAAATTTTGTCCCATATATATTGCAGTCTGTCCCGTTACATTTTTACAGTGCCCCGGGGGCCCTACAGAAATTAATTCAACAGTTCAGTTGAACTAAAATGTATAGTTTTCCAACTTTTCCGAAACCAGTTTTCTTTCTCCAAAAATGCGCTAAAACTCACCTATACGGCAATGTAGAAATCCAAAAAAGTTTCGGAGAGGACCCCGTCCCCTCCGCTTCAAGGGGAGGGAAGGGGAAGGCAGGAGTGGTAGGGCCTAAAGGGAGAGGGGAGGGATAAGGGCTGAGAGATGGGGTGGGGAGGGGTAGGGGAGGAAGGGAAGGGGAGGTATGGAAGGGCTTTACAGTGAGGGGGAATTGCTTCCAGCTTACAGGGGTTCTGTGAAAGAGGGGGAAGGAAAGGGATTGAGCCCGGTTGGTTAGGGGGGATAGAAGCCACTGTGCTAGACCAGCGGTTTTCAAACTTTATTTTTATTGTAGGCCCTACCACCAGGTAAAAAATCGATTGTTGGCGTAGCAGCTAGAATTGAAGGTCAAATCAAAAACAACAGGAGAGCGCAAAGTCCCCTTGCAATTAGCGTAGGACCGGACGTAGGTAGACGAATGTAAAAAGTAATATATAGCCTAAATTAAAGAATTGTAGCATCGTCGAAAATGTTATGGAAGCAGCGGATACTATTAATAGAGCTCACAGTCCGACGAATCACGGGACTCATAATTATTATCTACATGTCAAATACTTTGTGCATAAGTTCAATCAAAATGATTGGTTAATGTTAAACTGACCTTGATAACTGTAAAACGATTGGCTGTTGAAAGCAACAACGCTTTGATATCGCGTGAACCTAAACATAAGAGAATACGATGTGACATGTCCTCAGCAATGTGTTCGTTAGCATTGAATAATTACAACGCTTATAGTTTCACGCATTTAACAGCGCTGTTGATTTTTGCTGATTTTTAAGTAGTTGATAATTACGTATTTTTATTTGTTTCAATCTGGTTTTGAAAAAGATGTCAGCGTCTACATTTTTTCGGAACTTCTTGATGATACCGCACATGGTTAGGCCCACCTGTCTTTCCATTGACTATATCACTATAATAATTAGTGGGTGTAGCAGTATGTTCGGTGCTTGTAACCAGAGCGTCGCAGGTTCGATTCTACCTCAAGCCACTGCGTAACGACTTTGGACAAGTTGCTCACCAAAAATTGTCCAGCGCTCGTCTATAGACTGGTGCACTGCGCTTGCCCTTCGAGTGGCTCTTTAGAAGTTTGGACTTAACGATTACGATTAGTTTAGGATGAATTAAGTGAGAAATCTGGGTAATCTATCGTTTTGGTGTCTGAGTGTCCCCGATTATTTCACCATTAGCCTATAGCCTATCGTTTCAGCACAGGATTACGCACTAAGCTAGCTGCCATTGTGCTCCATCGTGATATCTGTACAATAAAATACAACTGTTATTTTATGATGCCCTCGTTAGAAAGATCAGATGTGCACATTCAAGCTGGGTAACCAATAAGAGCCATGGGTAAACTGGAAGAGGTAAGTTTTCAGCTTAGAGCGAAAGACAGCTAAGAGAATTATGAAGATGAGAAGGTAGAGAGTTCCAGATGGAGGGACCGGCATATGTGAAGGAACGCTGGCCAAAGACAAGACGTGTACCAGGAACAACATACTTTCCAGCAGATGCTGATCAAAGAGAGGAGAAGCCTTTAACAGAGTTGCAAATGTGACTGTGGAAGATAGGTAGGATGGCAGCTGACTGCACATGCTCTGTACATGAGGAGTGCAAGCTTAAAACAGACATACTCATGGACAGGAAGCCAACTGGTGTAGAAAACGAAGAGTCGATGTGATATGGTCTTGGTAAAAGAGCCTTATGCATTATTTCTGGTTAGAGGAAGCAGTGTGCATCCAGGGAGATCATGGAATATAGAGTTGCAGTAGTGAAGTCGTGAAAGAATAAGGCAGTGTAAGTGCTTTCAATGTTGCTGAATCCAGAGTGGAGCGAAGCTGTCAGATTGAGGTTTTAGCCTACTTTTAGGGAGAGTGTTGAGTCAAGAATGACTCCAAGATTCCAAATAGTAGAGTTGGATATCATCAGCATAGCTCTAGATGCATTTGTATTCCAAGACGAGAGGCAATGGCTGACAGTGCAGAGGTATAGAGGATGAACAGCAGAGGCCCTAAGGTAGAACCTAGTGGGACACCAAAGCGCATGGTAGCGATGGATGATATGAGGAATTTGATGTGAACATACTGTGTGCGATCAAGTAGGTAGCAGAATTGAGGATAGTGCCATACATTGCAAAGTGCTGTTGCTCTAGATAAAGCACAGAAGAGCACAAAATGAATATTACCATTGCTGTTGATATAGTTAATATCCAGTTCTGTATTTTGTTTTAGGGAACGAAAGAAAACAGCTGCCATCAAACGCGGTACATATTTTTTTATACATATCAGCATTTTTAGCATACTTCTTGTTTTCATGGTCATTCTGTCATACTTTACATAATAAAGCATTCTGCTGCTCTTTCCAACGACCTACCGAGTAGCCATTTTCATTCAGAATTTCTGATTATGGAATTTTATTTTTGTAACTTGCTTTATGTCAACAATGCTTGCGAAGGTTGACCGCCACACATTTTGACATTTAAAAATCTTATTTTAATGCATTAATTGATATATAATGAACAGTGTGTGTGTGTTGGGAACCATTGCTCAACTTCGTTTTGTTTGGACTATTTCAGAGAAAAAAGGCATGAAAATTCTGATCTGAAAATGGAAAAAACTCCAGGTAGTGTACCTACAATGTTGTATCTACATGTAACTTAGAAACAACATTCTGACCAGTGCGACAACATTTGTAATAATTCTACATTTTTATTCTTTTTTTAATCACATCTGCCTTATTTTAATTTTTTAAATTGCTATGACTTCCACCGAGGCCAAGAACACAAACCTCTCCCACTGTTGTGTGATCATCTGTGGTATTATTTGTTTTTTATATTATTACTACTGCTTTATTATTATTGCTACTGATGTTATTCATGGTCTTCGTGATTGTTATTATTATTGTTATTGTAAGATCTTGTTTCATTGTTGTGGTTTTCTGCAGGCAGTAAACGTCTTTTCGTGCACCAGATGTGAAGTGCAAAAGGGAATTCGAGTTCCCAGTTAGCATCGATCATGTTTATGTAAATCAAATGTTTATGTAATCAAATTTATGTTTTTGTATATGTGTCTGATTTATTGAATTAATGTAAAGAAATTTTGTGGTTCTTTGATACTTTAGTTAGTTCTGCTAATAATATAATTGTTGTAAAGATGTGCTGTTGTGAGTGCTGTGGATATGCTAAAGGTATAATAACCCATGTACCTCAGAAACTGTGCTTTCAAAGAGTTTCTATAGATTAACTTGTTTACAGCTTTAACTTTATTCTGAAAAGGCTTCTATAGAAGGATCTATTTGAAAGTGCTACCATTCTATGAGGAGATTCCATTGAGGTATACAACCAAGTGTTCTGTCTGTAGCTGTATCTCGCTGCTGTGGTCCTTGGTGTCCCACAAGGTTCTCTTTTAAGGCCTCAACTGCTTTTCATTATACCTCTGTACTGCCAACCGTTGCCTCGTCATGGCAAAGTAATCCACCTCTATGCTGATGATATCCCACTGAATTGTGTTGCGTTAACAGACATAGAAACAGTTCTGTTCCCTTCTGTTAGACTTCGGTAGCGTGTTACCTTTACTTTCATAGATAATTTTGTTTTTCAGAATCCCTTAGAGCGGCCTCTGTAAAGGCAGAGCATGAAGAAGAACTTGATGTTCCACTGGTCGTTGTTTCAATACAAGAAACCAGAAAGAAACACCATGACAATCGTGTACCAGAAACGGAAGGTCACAAGAAAGAACGACGATATTTGAGCGAAACTCTGCATGCCACGTTTAGAACAAATAGTGCTGGGCAGTTAAGTCAACCAATTGAAATTGATGATCGTCAACATAAAACGAATTATGAAAATATCGACTCTTCAACCATCGAAACGGACCGAGGTGATGTCAAACCTACAGAATGTCAATCAGAGAAAATGAAGGATGATTCGATGAAGATCGGACATGAGGAGGGTATGAGAAATACTGTTGACATTGTAATCTTTCTTTTGTGCTTTAAAGGCATTTTTAATTGCACCAATACAGGCACTACGTACTTTCGTTATGGAAAAATTTCCTAAATGATAAGGAGGTGCAATTGAAAATCTGCAATGTCTTCTTGACCGTGTTATTTGATGACGTTAGACTTTGAGTCAGTGCTGCCACTCTCCGTTTTCAGAGATCCCAAGTTCTTGCCAGAAAAATTCCAAGATGGTCAAAAAATCCCAAGTAACTGAAAACTTTCGCAA
This sequence comes from Allolobophora icterica, assembly GCA_963556255.1. Taxonomy (NCBI): domain Eukaryota; kingdom Metazoa; phylum Annelida; class Clitellata; order Crassiclitellata; family Lumbricidae; genus Allolobophora; species Allolobophora icterica. The sequence continues at coordinate 55,120,028 of OY744611.1, read as the reverse complement.
CCATACTGGGGTCATTCGTCGTTGAATGGTTGTCTATACCATACTTTTGCTTTCTTACGCGGCTCGGCGCCAGTGTCGCCAGACGCAAGAGTCGGAATCAGACGATGCCATGACAAATTCCGATTTAAAACTGTTTTCATTACGACTTTACGACGATTTGTGTAGATTTGGTCCTTTTCCTTGAATAATTATGTAAAAATCGAAACTTCGGAATTGGAGGTAAAATGAATGGATTACGGAATCTACAGATGAAGAATGACGTCAAGTTATTCACAAGATAAATGTAAGTAAGGTAAAGAAGTAAACTACCAGTAGGTGTAGACAGATGGCCAACGAGTCACTCAACGACAACAAGTCAGCATGTGATTATTGTTACCATTCCATATTAAATATTTATGACTGCTCAGTAAAATATCCAAAGATTTCTGTGAAAAATCCCCAAATCCTAAGTCGATCCGCCAAATCCCAAGATCTTGGGAAAAATCCCAAGGAGTGGCACCACTGCTTTGAGTTCCAAATTTCCCCTCAAAGCTAAATTGGAGGGCCTCAGCCTCGCGTCCTCTGGCATTGGCCTTGTGGATTGAAGTGCTACTTTCGCTATTATGTCTTTTTCTTAATAAGCATCTGTGAAGAGTTTCGCTAAGAGGGTCTTAAATTATAATATGCTAATCATTTATGTTTGATGCCTTTTTTAGTGGCAATATCTGATGATGAATGTATTTCCATTGCATCCTTGTCGAATACGGAAGGTTATGAAGAGGCCGATTTTCAAGATATGGAGATACACGAAGGAGAAAGTCCGGAAGCGGTTATTAAGAAAGATGTCAATAAGTCGTCTGCATCGGCTGATGTTCGTTTCCAGTTTCCAAGTGAAGTGAAATTGAATAAAGACAATAAAACACAAGAGAAGACGACTCAGGAGCATGTCTTGTCTTTAGATACTTGTACTGCTCTTGTTAATCAGTTATCAGACAATTCAGGACATGTCGAAACTAGCAACCGTCCCTTTCAGCTGGAAGACAGTCAAATCGGGGAAGTATTTAGTGTCACAGCGGAGTCAAGTAGATCAGCAATAACTAATCCAGGCTCTCAACTGAGCTTTTCAAATACCGAACTCCAAAGTTTGTCTAATGACTTAAACAATGATGTTCTTTCAAAGAGCAAAATGGCGATCATGGGTGAATCACAGATTTCAAATACTACGAACGCAAAGTCCGACCGAAGTAATGGCTATTCATTAAAACAACCCGTGAATGGAAAGCGGATTTCAGTTGCATCTGGTATCGTATACGAAGACGAAGTTTCATCTCCAAATATCTCGCAATGTTCCTCCATGGCACAACCGTTACTTTCATCTGATCGTTCAGATGTGGCAAAAGAAGCTCCTGCGTCATTTTCTGGTCAAGCAAATATTGACCATGGTAGATCCTCTACATTTTGTCTTCCTATAAAGTCCATGGAAACTTCCAAATTACCACATGGTTCTACTTTAGTTGGCGTGTTTCGCATCAACGACAAAGAAAATCCTTTTGGCTGTGGGTACTGTGGTAAAACCTTCAAGAGTAAGCGAGCTGTTTATGCCCATATCAAACTGCAACATGACCTGAAACTTCACTCTTGCGAGTTTTGTGGCAAAAGTTATGCGCAACAATATGAATTGGTACGGCACATGAGGATTCATACGCAGGAAAAGCCATTCAGCTGTGATCAGTGTGGCAGGCAATTTCAATTACAGAATTCTCTTCGCCGTCATAAATTCACACATTCAGAGAAAGGACCTTTTTCTTGCAAGATTTGCAACAAGTTGTTCAAATCCAAGGACCAATTAGTTAAACACAGTAAATCTCACAACAAAGAGGAGCGACCTAAAGGCATCGCCTGCACCATGCGCAACACTGTTTTAGTTAAACCGTCTCTGTTGAAGCAGCACATGATGATTCATACCGGCGAGAAATCGTTGAAAAACACGTTACTTGAGACTCAGTTTCAACTGAAGACGCCATTGCAGGATCACCTGGTCTCTCAGAGGAAATCTGTGAAGCCTGATCAAACTATAGGCCAAGAGTCTCTGAAGTTAGTAGACAATGCAGACGTGGTGGAAATTTACAGCCATCCCTTTGAGCTACAAGATTGTGAAGTCCTGGGAAAACCTGACCTTTCAATGGCCCCAAGTAAACTAGCAACAACTAACCCTCCGCTGCGCTGTACGAATAACACACTCGTTAGGTCAGATAACTGTTGCAATGAGGATGTATCGGGGTGTGGAGTGGCGATCGTTGGGGAATCACAGAATTTAAATGCTACGAAAACAAAGTCCAATCTAAATGAAAGTACAGCTCGTATTATCCAGCAAGTTGCTGAGAAGCAGCGTTTTTCTTGTCAGTTTTGTGGCAAACGTTTTTGGGACCAGTACCATTTGTCACGGCACTTGAAGAGTCATACGCGGGAAGAGCCATTCCCTTGTGATCAGTGTGGCATACCCTTTAGACATGAGGGTGAGCTTTGCCATCATGAATTAACGCATACAGAGGAGAGGCCTTTTCCTTGCAATATTTGCAACAAGTCTTTCAAGACCAGATACGAGGTGTTCAGCCATAGCAAAGTTCACAAGGAAGAGGAGTGCAGAGAAGGTCTAAACACCTTGGAGATGTTAGAGATGAGTTGTAACATCTGCAAGAAGGTGTTTAGGCTTCCCTCTTTATTGAAGCAGCACATGATGATTCATTCAGGCGAAATATCGTTGAAAAACACGTTACCTGAGAAGCAGCTTTACCAGAAGACGCTGTTGCAGAATCGCCTGCTTCCTCCTAGGAAAATTATGAAGTTTGATCGAACTGAAGACCAGGAATCATTGAAGTTAGTAGACAATGCAGACCTTGTGGATTCCTATAGCCATACCTTTGAGGTAGGAGATGGTGAAGTCCTAGGAAAACTTGACCTTTCAATTGCGCCAAGTAGACTAGCAACAACTAACCCTCCGTTGCGTTGTGCGAGTAGCGCACTCATTAGGTCGGATAACTTTTGCAATGAAGGTAACGTGACTATCGTGGGTGAATCACATATTTCAAATACTACTAAAACAAAGTCCAACCAAAGCAACGGCTATTCATTAAAATCCGTGAATGGAAAGCGGATTTCAGTTGCTGGTACCTTATACGAAGGCGAAGTTTCATCTCCGGACAGTTCGCAATGTTCTTCCATGGCACAAACGATGCTTTTATCTGATCACTCAGAGGCAGCAAAAGAGTCTCCAGCGACATCTTCTCGTCAAGCAAATAATGACCATAGTACATCTACATTTTGTAGTCGCATTAAGGCCACGGTAACTTCAAAACTGCCGCCTGGTTCTACCTTAGTCAGCGACCGAGGCGTCTTTCGCAGCAAAGACAATGAAAAGCCTTTTGCTTGTGGGTACTGTGGTAAGGCATATCAGAACAAGCATTCTGTTCATGGCCATATCAGACTGCAGCATGACGAGAAACGTTACTCTTGTGAGTTTTGTGGCAAACGTTATGCGCTGGAGAGTGATTTGTCAAAGCACGTGACGATTCATACACAGGAAAAGGCATTCACCTGCGATCAGTGTGGCAGGCAATTTCGACTCCCGGGTAGTCTTCACCGTCATAGATTGACACACACAGAGGAGAGACCTTTTTCTTGCAAGATTTGCAACAAGTCGTTCAAGTCCAAGGACCGTTTAGTTAACCACAGCAAATTTCATAACAAAGAGGAGCGAAGAAAAGACCTGGTTTGCAACATCTGCACGATTGTGTTTGTTAAACCGTTTATGTTGAAGGAGCACATGATGGTTCACACAGGCGAGAAACCGTTCAAATGTTCGTTATGCGATAGACATTTTCGCTTGAAGGTACAGGTGCGGAATCACATGAACACTCACAGCGGAAAGAATAGGCTTCCAAATAAACCATGCTCCGTGTGTGGAAAAACCGTTTGGGCCAGTTATATGCCTACGCATATGAGAATGCACACTGGTGAGAAGCCATTTGAATGTAATATCTGTGGAAAGCGGTTTCCGAAGAAGATAAACCTCGAGGGACATATAAGAAGTCACACGGGTGAGAAACCCTTTGCTTGTAGCAGATGCGACAAGCGATTTGCTCTTTACAGTAACATGATGACTCACAAGGCAAAATGCAAGTCGCTTTCAGAGGGGTCGGGCTAGGAAGTATTTGATGCACGCGGATAGCCTGGGATAGGCTTTGAGTTTTGACCAAATATCAACTCTTCGCAATGAACAATACAAGATGAAAACCTAGATGACTTCGTATGTAGGCTATAATTATGGCGACATAGAAAACAAAAATATTTAATTGAACATTGGTGAATGGTCGTTCGTAGAAGCATTAATGCCTAAAGTTAAGCCTAGTGAACGGCGTTGAATGCACAGGGTAAAGCTCGCAGTAACGACGCATTTCAGGTAGTACCGTAGTAAGCCTAATCGGTGAACTTGGAGAGTGCTTCCTTGGCGCTTGCACTCGTGTGTATTCGCATGGCTGTTAGAAAAAGAAACGCACGTTACGAAACCTAGATCAGAAATTGCCAAGCTATTGAACCCGTCAAGACATAACTGACTCCTTTGACTGGTTCCCAACATCCCTAATCCAGTTATCCTATCCCTCGCTCGACCGCCTCAGTTTCCTCCCTTGATCGAGACAAACGATAGAGAGTCAACTTGTAACATGTGCACTTCCCAATCGAATGACAGATGCTTGCCAACTGAAAAATGACTTCCCATCCAACAAGTCATCTTAGGAATAACCTTATCAACTTGCACGCATTCACATTTTGTGTTCTATTTTCTTCTCAGCAGTTTCGTTTTTGTTTATTTTAAGATTCAAATCCGGCTGCAGAGGTCAACCATTTCGGGCATTATGGGAATGTGGGTTTCATGTGAGCCAATTACAGACAAGCTGCCAAGGATAGCCTATAGCTGCTAAAATTGTCCTAACTCTAACCATGGAATTAATCAACGCTCCCTTCTTCACTTCAAGTCCCAAATGAACTGCTCACGTTACTAAGCACAGGAAGTGATTTAGTCCTTTAAGTGATATAGTTAATTAAGTGATTTAACCTATATAAATAAAGCGAGATTTCTGTGTGTGTGTGTGTCTGTCTGTTTGACCGGGCTTAACTTCTACAATTTTGCACCTTTTCACTCGAAACCTTCACTACTGTGTCGGCCTCGGCATCGGACACCCAGTGGAGGGGTTCGCGTACCCCCTTTTACCGCTAACATGGTGAAAATCCCCCAAAACTCTACCCAACCGACCGTCCCTGACGACCCAGCGCGAAGCGCTTCTATTTATGGCGCCGGTATTCCCCAACGTATATTAATAATGCGCATAACGACAAGCGGTTCTATTTATGGCGCGGGTATTCCCCAACGTCATCAATAATGCAAATAACGACGTTGTTTACTTTCGCACAAAATTTAATTACGATCGAATCGAACTATATTCATCGTTTTACAGCAAAATTGTATGTTCAAAGACTCTGCTTTACTAAGGGCAGTGAGGGCTAGATTTCTGGCGTTTTCTTGAACCCGCCAACGCCGGCTTCACCCTCTTCGACTGCGAAGCAGTCAGTCCACGGGAGACTGCGAAGCAGTCGTCGCCAGAGGGCGACTGCGAAGCAGTCGGTCCACGCCTAGACTGCAAAGCAGTCTCCCCCACAGGTCGCCTAAATTTCTTCCTTATTCGCTACACGGATTTAAACTTATACCTAAATTTGTTGCTTATTCGCTACAGGGAATGAACCTTATAACCCCGGGCAACGCCGGGTAAACCAGCTAGTGATTAATAAATTAAAATTGCATTCAGTTTCCTTCCGGTTTTATGGCGTGTGTTCCGAGGCGCCTATAGGCCTAACAACTTTTCTTTCTTGAAGTTTTTGGACGCTAATGAGTGGGTCAGGTCATCAGGTGACCTGAACTATTTCACAGGCTGCAGCATCATAGCCAAATCGATGTTGTTCTTACTTATGATGATGTAGTGCATATACACAGGGCTGTAGTGGTAAAATTAGAGGTGAGTACACGCTGCCTGTTAGTTTTCCGAAACAAATTAGAGGTGAGTATACGCTACAGTATTTTGTGAGTGTTGTGGCGTACCACCGGGGTCTAAAACTATTACCAGGATGACTACCCCGGGGCGACTATCTTCTTCTTCCGGAATCCCGCGTGAATAAGGCTCCCGTTGTATGTCAGGAGACTGTAGGTCGTTTCAATCTTTTATTTATGCAACTTCCAACACAATATTTTCTTCGCAGCAAAGAAAAGAACGCCAACCCGGCGTAAAGTTCAATCGCTTAAAGTTCGCTATCGATGTACAAAAACCGTTTAGAACTAATTGCTAAATATCCGTGGATGCCATAGTTTGTGTTGCTTGATCCAAGTACTCTTTGTCCGACCGAATTCTACTGTCAGCTCTTACGCTGCTTCCTTGTACGTCTTTTCCTTATGTTCGTCCGTTCTTTATCGCCGCAATTCGCAACTCGACGCTTCTACATCGTCATCGCTTCAAAGTAGTCGTCCAACGTCCTTAAATCGCCCGGAAATCGTCCACGGACTGCCGCTTCAAAGTCGTCGCAAGGTACGCAAAATCCGCTCTTGCGCTCTCAGAATTCCGCACGTTGTCTGCACGTTGTCCGCAGATTGTCGTCCGCAAAATCCGCCAGAACCAGAACCCGAACCAGAACCGTCTCTGTTCAATTGCGTGGCCTTTATATACAAAACGACGAAGGCAGCCGCGGCAGAAGAGGCAGCCGAGGCAGAAGAGGCAGCCGCGGCAGCCGCGGCAAACGACGACGATGAGTCACTACGACGATGAGTCAGAGGAAGGCAGCCGCGGCAGACGAGGCAGCCAGCCGCGGCAACGACGAGGAGGAGCAAGCCGAGGCAGCGACGAGAAAGGCAGCCGCGGCAAACGAGGCAGCGACGAGGAAGGCAGCCGCGGCAACAAGGCAGCGACGAGGAAGGCAGCCGAGGCAAGGAGACAGCCGAGGCAGCGACGAGGAGAAGACACGGCAAGGACGAGGGAAGGCAGCCGCGGCAGCCGAGGCAGCGACGAGGAAGGCAGCCGCGGCAAGGACGAGGAGGCAGGAAGGCAGCCGCGGCAAGGACAAGGAGGCAGCGACGAGGAAGAGGGGAGGAGACAGGATTAACCACCAAATAAAAATAAATAAAAAACCAAAGACCCGGGGGCAAAACTGCCACAGTATACGTAACTTATAGTATTTTAATATAAATAAATATAAATATTTTGTGAGGTGAGTATACGGTCTCTAGAGGTGAGTACACGCTGTATACCCGCGTATACCCTCAACTACAGCCCTGCATATACAGCTCTGATGTAGTGTACATGAAGAGGAGTACATTAGCTGTTGTAGGCTACACATTAGTGTAGCCTTCATCAGTTGCGTGGAAGTCTTAGCAATGCTAATAGTTATGACAGATAATAATAATAATAATCTTCGTTAAATATTTTCAAACTGACAATTACGCAGTGTCATTACAAATCAGTATGAACGGAAGATCACAAGTTATAACAGGCGTCAAATTTTAACTGTATACGGCAGCCATGCAAGGCAGCCATCACGTCATACATCCCATTTTAACAACGCGCCATCTCGCGAATGATAGACTGAGTAGACCTTTGGGAGGGTTGCGGGAAGCGATCCCGCTACCTATTGCTCTTCACGCCAGTGATGTTAGCCTACCACTACTCTATGGACCCCCAACTCTATGGACCCCACTCTATGGACCCCGATATGGTTGTGTACAGCTTTTCTGGGTAGCCGATACACACTAGAAGTTGTGTGTATTTGAACTACATGCGGTTGCTGTACGCTAACGGCTCGTTGAATTTTTTAATGAAATAAATTGTTTACTAGTCATTGTTTGTTGGTGTTGAAATTTTTGTAGGCCTAATTGTAATCGAACGTTTATAAAAGCGCCACTCAACGATTTAGCGGTCAATGATTTTTCAAGCGCAGAAAAATCACCGAGGGTTTGGAAACATTTTAGGGCCAATAATGATGCTACATAAACGTTATTTTAATTTTTTCTATATCCACATTCCATTAGTTTTTTTAAAACCACATTTCACTATTTGACAAATATCTGATCCATCCTACGAACTCCCCCAAATAACTTCTGAAACACTGAATATTAGGGAGAATATTAGAATATTAGAAAATCACTTTTAGAAAGTGCTAATGTGGGTTGTGACTATGCATGGTGACTTCAAAAGTCAATAGCTAATCAGAGAAACATGGGCATAAAGTCAGAAATTTTTAATTTTTTTAATTTTTTCACGTACCACTCAACGACACACGTCGTACCACTAGTGGTACGTTGACCACCGTTTGAAAACCGCTGGCTTAGACCTCGGTGTAACGTGCAAAATTATTGCGCTAAAGCATCGTCAAAATATAATGGAAGCAGCGGCTTCTATTAATAGAAATCACAGTCCGACGAATCATGGGACTCGTATTATTTAACAAGTTAAACCACAGATATTAAATTATTGACTTTTGCATAGGTTCAAAGAAAATGATTGGCTAATGTTAAACTGACCTAGATAGCTGTCATACGATTGGCTGTTGGAGGCAGCAACGTTTTGATATCACTTGAACCAAAATAATAATAGAATGTAATGTGACATGAACTCTGTGCGGTGTGGTCGTTAGCATTGAATAATAACCACGTTTATAGTTTAACGCATTTAACAGCACAGTTGATTTTGCTGATTTTTAAGTAGTTGATAATTTTGTATTTTTAATCTTTTCAATCTGGTTTTGAAAAAGATGTCGGCGTCTAATTTTTTTCGGAACTTCTTGATGTTACCGCACATGGTTAGGCCCAGCTGGATTTCCATTGACTGTTTGTATAATAATTAGTGGGTCACGGTGGGTGTAGCGGTATACGTGTTCGGTGCCTTGTAACCAGAGCTTCGTAGGTTCGACTCTACCTCAAGCCACTGCGTAACGAGTTTGGACAAGTTGCTCACCTAATTATTGTCCAGCGCCCGTCTGTAGACTGGTGCCTTGCGTTTAGCCTTCGCATTGCGCTTTAGAAGTTTGGACATTACGATTACCATTAGTTTAGAATGAACTAAGTAAGAAATCTGGGTAATCTATCGTTTTAGCGTCCCCGTTAATTTTACCATTGTAGCTTATTGTTTCAGCATTCAATTGCATCCCAAGTTAGCTGTCATTGTATTCCATCGTGATATCTACAATACAACTATAATTTGATAAGGCCCTCCTTACAAAGTTCAGAAGTGCACATTCAAGCCGGGCAACTATTAAGAGCTATAGGTAGACCGGAAGAGGTAAGATTACAGTTTAGAGCAAAAGACAGTCTTGCTAGAAGAGCTGCAGACATGAGTAGGTACAGAGTGCGCTCAGATGTGTAGGAGACAACCCAGTTGAGGATAGTGCCAGAGATGCCTAAGAACTGTGTCTCTAGATAAACCGCAGAAGAGCACAAAATGAATATTACCAATGTTGTTGTTGATAAAGTTCTGTTTTTTACGTTTTAGGGAGTGACAGACAACAGCTGCCATCAAACTCGGTACATATTGTTTTGATATATATCGACCATCATCTGTATTTTTTAGTTACTTCTTGTTTTCATGGTCATGCTGTCATACTTTGTGTAATGAAGCATTCTGCTATTCTTTCCAATGACCTACCAAGTAGCCATTTTAATTCTGATTGTCTGATTATGGAATTTTCTTTCTGCAACTTGCTTTATGTCAACAATGTTTGCAAAGGTTGACTTCCAAACTGCTGACATTTAGAAATGTTTATTTAATGCATTAATTGATATATAATGTACAGTGTGTGTGTGTGTGTGTGTGTGTGTGTGTGTGTGTGTGTGTGTGTGTGTGTGTGTGTTTATGTGTTGGGAATCATTACCTCTATTAGTTCGTTTTGTTTGGACTATTTCAGAGAAGAAGAGCATCAAAATTCTGATGTGACAATGAAAAAGCCTCAAGGTAGTGTACCTAATATGTTGCATGTAACGTAGAAACAACATTTTGACCAGCGCGACTTAGCATTTGCAAGAATTCTGCATTTTTATTCTTTTTCAATCACATCTGTGTTAGTTTAATTTTTTCCATTGCTAGGACTTACACTGAAGTCAAGAACACTAACCAGTTATTTTTTTTTCTTTCATTACTACTATTCGTTTATTTTTTATAATTATTACTTTAATTATTCATTTTTCATCATCGCCATCAAGATCTTATTTCATTGTTGCTGTTTTTCTGATGACAGTAAATGTCTTTGTTTAAGGCTCATTTCATGCACCAGCTGTAGACCGCAAAAGGGAATTCGAGTTCCCAGTGAGCATCGATCATGTTTGTGTGAATCAAATGTTATTTGTTTCTGATTTATTAAAGAAGTTTTGTAGATCTCTGATACTTTAGTTGTTTCTGCTAATTGTAAAGATGTGCTGTCTTGCATGATGTGCATGTGCTTAGGCATAATGACCAGTGTACCTTAGAAACTGTGATTCTGATGAGTTTCTGTAGATGAACTTGTTACCTTTAACTTTATTATGAAAAGTCTGCTGTTAAGGAATATCAGAAAGTGTTACCATGCTATGAGGTGATTCCATTGAGGGATGCAAACAAGTATTGTAATGTATTCTATATAGACATTTATAAGGCGCATTTCGCAGAATAACTATTCAGAGGCGCTCTCAGCACAGAAGCCCCAGGGAAACAGAAATGCCTTTAGGGAACGCGAGACCGATGAGGAAAAGCCAGTCATTAGTCTGGCCCTGAGCAGAGGGGGAAGGTCATTCCAAATCGTGGGACCAACTACAGCAAACGCCCAGTGCTGGACCAAGGCAGTTTTAGTCCTGGGAACAAAAAGATCAAGCCGATTCACAGAGCACGATGGTCGAGAAGAAGATGCAGATAGCGGCTTTCGCAGATAGTTCGAGAGATATTTTGGGGCAGTACCCTGCTGAGATTTAGAGACAAGGAGGAGGATCTTATAACGGATGCGCGCGGCAATAGGGAGCCAGGGCAGGACATCAAGTATGCAAGTAGAGATATGGGCAAAGAGAGGGAGTCGAACAATGAGCCTAGCAGAAGCACTTCGAACAGATTGAAGGGGAGAGAGACGCTGCCTAGGGAGACCCATGAGGAGCGAGTTACAGTAGTCCAAGCATTCTCTAAAACCTCAGATAGAATATGAGGAATTTCATGACAGGTATAGAAACAGTTCTGTTACCTTTTATGCCTACGAAGAATTTCTATCCAGGCACAGAAACAGACTTTGTACCACCTTTTATGCCTAGGAAGAGTTTCTGGACAGGAATAGAATCAGTTGTGTTACCTTTTCTGCCTATGAGAAGTTTCTAGTCAGGCATAAAAACACACTTTGTGTTACCTTTCTGACAGTCATAAAAACTGTTCTGTTACCTTTTATGTTGTGTTGCCTTTTATGTATACGTGGAGTATCTAGACAGGTATAGAAACAGTTATTTTAACTTTTACGGCTATGATGAGTTTCATGACAAGCAAATAAAGTTATAAACAGTTGTGTTACCTTTCTGTTAGAATTGTGTAACATGTTAGCTTTACTTTTCAAAGTTAGTTTTGTTTTTGCAGAATCCCGTAGAGCCGCCTGTGTAAGTGTGGAACAGGAAGAACAATTGGATGTTCTTCTGGTCATTGTTTACATACAAGAAACCAAAAAGAAACACCGTGAAAATCGTGTACCAGAAACCGAAGGGCAAAACAAGTTTCCTGCTAAAGAACGACAACATTTGAGCAATAATCTGCATGCAACTACAGCTGAGCATTTAAGTCAGCCAACTGAAATTGATGATGGTCAATGTATAACGAATTTTGAAAACATTGACACATCAAAAACTGACGTCAAACCTGAGAAAACAAAAAATGCTTCGATGAAGATCGCACATGAGGCGGGTATGAAATCCTGTTGATATTGCAATCTCTCTTTTGTGATTTTTAGGCATTTCTACTAAGTAAGTTAGTAAGTATATTCTTTATTAAGAAGCGCTAGCAAATGGACAGTGCTGTAGGCCTACAAGGCAGATAATACAGCATATTATTTCATGCTATATATTACAGTCAAACAATGTAACCAGTGTAAGCTATTAGCAATAGCAGTGCAGACTCCCACAGGCACTCCGTACTTGCCTTATGGAAAAAATTCCTAAATGATAAGGAGTTGCAATGTAAAATCTGTGATATCTTCCTAACTGTGTTATTCGATTAGGTTAAGCTTTGAGTTTCAAATTTAGCCTCAACGCTTAATTGGATGGCCTCAACCTCGCGACATCTGGCCCTGGCATTGTGGATTCAAGTGCTTATATAGAGCACACTTTACTATTGTTATTTGTCTTTTTCGTAATATGCATCCTTGAAGGGTTTCATTATAAGCGATCACAACTTCTCATGTGCTAATCATAGATGCATGATTCCTTTTTCAGTGACAATAGCTGATGATGAATGCATTTCCATTGCATCCTCGTCGAATACGGAAACTTACGAAGAAGCTGATTATCAGGTTATGGAGATAGACGAAGAACAAACTGAGAAAGCGACTATTAACAGAGATGTCGATAACTCAAATGCAACGGCTGATGTTCGTTTTCAGTGTCCAAGTGAAACGAAATTGAATAAAAATAACAACACAGAAGAGAAGACAACTAAGGAGCGTGTTTTGTCTTTAGATAATTTTACTGGTCGTATCGAACAGTTTTCAGACAATTCAGGGCATGTCAAAACTAACAACCTTTCGTTTCAGCTGGAAGACAGTCAAATCGAGGAAGTACTTAGCCTCACAACGGAATCAAGTAGATCAGCATCAACAAATCCTGGATCTCAACTGAGCTTTTCAAATAGCGAACTCCAAAGGTCGTCTGATGACTTAGACAATAAAGTTCTTTCTGAGAGCAAAGTGGCGATCGTAAGGGAATCACGCATTTCGAATACTACAAAAACAAAGTCCAATCAAAGTGAAAGTAATGTTTATATCATGCAGCAACATGATGACAAGGAGCGTTTTTCTTGTAAGTTTTGTGGCATAGGTTTTGGGGACCAGTACCATTTGTCACGACACTGGAAGAGTCATAAGCGGGAGGAGCCATTCACCTGCGATCAGTGTGGCATGCGCTTTAGACTTGAGGGGGATCTTTCCCATCATAAACTTACGCATTCAGAGGATAGGCCTTTTTCTTACAATATTTACAACAAGTCGTTCAAGACCAGATACGATGTTTCCAGTCGTAGCAAAGTTCACAAGGAAGGGGACTGCAGAGAAGGCCTAAACACCGTGCAGATGATCTGTAGCATCTGCAAGAAGGTGGTTGGGCTTCCCTCTTTATTGCAGCACGTGATGGCTCATTCAAGCGAGAAATCGTTGAGAATCGCGTTATGTGAGAATCGGTTCTATCTGACGACGTCTTTGGAGAATCACCTGCCTTCTCACAGGAAAATTATGATCCCTGATCAAACTGAAGGCCAAGAGTCTGTGAAGTTACTAAATAATGCAGGCGTTGTGGAAACTTGCAGCCACCCTGACCTTACAACAGCGCCAAGTAAATTAGCAACAAGTATAAACCCTATGCTGCGTTGTACGAATGGCTCGTTAATTAGGTCGGATAGCTTTTGCAATGACGATGTATCGGATTGTGAAGTGGCGATCGTGGGTGAATCACAGATTTCAAATACTACGAAAAGAAAGTCCAAACAAAGTAAAGGCGATTCATTAAAATCCGTGAATACAAAGCGAACTTCACTTGCGTCTGGTATCGTATACGAAAACGAAGTTTCATCTCCCGAGAGTTCCCAATGTTCTTCCACAGCACAAACGTTGCTTTCTTCGAATAATTCAGAGGTGGATGAAGAAGTTCCTGCGCCATCTTCTCGTCAAGCAAATAATGGCCACGGTATATCTACATTTTGTAGTCACATAAAGTCCATAGTATCTTCAAAACTGCCGCCTGGTTCTACTTTAGTTAGCGACCGAGGCGTGTTTCGCATCAAAGACAATGAAAAGCCTTTTGCTTGTGGGTACTGTGGGAAGGCATATAAGAAGAAGCATGCTGTATATGTCCATATCAGACTGCAGCATGACGAGAAATTTTACTCTTGTGAATTTTGTGGTAAACGTTATGCGCAGGAAAGTGATTTGTCAATGCACGTGACGATTCATACGCAGGAAAAGCCATTCACCTGTGATGAGTGTGGCAGGCAATTTCGACTCCCGGGTACTCTTCGACGTCATAAATTGACGCACACAGAGGAGAGACCTTTTTCTTGCAAGGTTTGCAACAAGTCGTTCAAGTCCAACGACCAATTACTTATGCATGGCAAATATCACAACAGAGAAGAGCAAAGAAAAGAGCTCGTTTGCAACATCTGCACGATTGTGTTTATTAGACCGTCTGCGTTGAAGGAGCACATGATGATTCATACAGGCGAGAAACCGTTCAAATGTTCGTTATGTGACAAACATTTTCGCCTGAATGTACAGTTGCGGTATCACATGAACACTCACAGCGGAAAGAAGAGGCTTGCGGATAAACCGTGCTCCGTGTGTGGAAAAACCGTTTGGGCCACTTATATGCCTACGCATATGAGAATGCACACTGGTGAGAAGCCATTTGAATGTAATATCTGTGGAAAGAGGTTTCCAAAGAAGCAAAATCTCGAGGGACATATAAGAAGTCACACGGGTGAGAAACCCTTTGCTTGTAGCAGATGCGACAAGCGATTTGCTCTTTACAGTAACATGATGACTCACAAGGCAAAATGCAAGACACTTTCAGAGAATGTAGCCTAATTGTGTTGATTAGATTCAGGGACGTAACTAGCGTTGGGCTTGGGGGGCTTAAGCCCCCCAAACGAAGTTGAAGCCCCCCAAACAAGTCAGGCCGTTGTATGCTTACGGCTAAAATTCGTATGGACACTGTATAAATGTTGCCATGCTCAAGGCTTAAGCCCCCCAAACGAAAAATCCTAGTTACGTTGCTGATTAGATTAACGGATTTAGTATGAAATTACTTTATATGAAATTATTTTAATCATATGAAATTATAATTATGATTTTGAATAAGACTGAACGCTCACTGCGGAATGAAGAGATTTGCGAGTATATCGTGCTCCTTTTGTGGTAAAACTGTTTGGGACAGTTAGGCATAATACCTGCGGAAACAGGTTTCCGAAGAAGCAAAATCTTGAGGGACATAGTTATACAAGACCAAGAAATTGCAGATCCATCCTACGAACTCACCAAAACTTCACCACTTGCTATATCTCCACAGATCTTTCACTCAAAACTGAAAACACTGCTCTTTCACAAATCCTATCCCGATTCCTCCGCCTCTGTCTACCCCCTTCGCCGTCTAAACCCTAAACACCATCCACCTTAGCCGTCTTAATGTCTTCCTGAATGACTCCTTTGGATCTTGACCTGGAACCGATTTGACCCCCCCCCGCCTAACGATTTTGATTTGTCTAAGCGCCTGTGAATAAGCTGGTTCCCGCGACTTCGCTCTTTTGGGCGCTGTAGAAATCCGGAGATTACGATTACGAAGTAGGCCTAACACGGATGAGAAACCCTTTGCTTGTAGTAGGCCTAGATGCGATATGCTTTTAACTGTTAGATGGTGACTCACAAGGCTAAATGCACGGCTCCTCTAAAACGTAGCCTAAGTGCATTACTGAGATTTACCTTTTTAGTTGTGAAATTATAAAAATTATGTTTCTGAACACAGACGTATTTGCTGTTTTTGTCTGCGGTGTTTGTTTAAAGACTTTGAACTTTTCTTCCCTTATGACTGCGTCTGGTATTAGGCCTACCCTCCTTTTTAGACTGCCCGGTTAACCTTGCAGGGCTAATCGTGCTACAGTGTGCGGTGACTTGATACTGTCGCGTCCGGTGAAAGGACTTTAGATGCAACGCATCACAGTCTGCTGTCTTACTTTGGCTATACTGGTGCTTAAGTAACTGATAGTCTGATACAGGCTACAGTAACTGCAGTGTAAATAAAATTTAGGTGTGTTTAAGCCGTCATTGTACGCATATGGTATGGTATGGTATGGTATGGAATCTGGGAATTTATAAAGCGCCTCTCACAGTGCGAACTAATGAGAGGCGCTCTCAGCGTGTGAGCCTCGCGGAAACAGAAAAGAGTTTAAACGATGAACAACAGAAAGAGAGAAGTCAGAGAACCTAGTAAGTAGGGTCCCACGCAGTACCAAGGGAAGGGAGTTCCATAAGGATGGGCCCACGACGGCGAAAGAGCGAGACTGAGCCATAGCAGACCTCGTCTGGGGAACAAACAGATCAAGCCGATTGATCATATGGACGTTCTTAAAAGAACGATAATTTAAATTGTTGACTCGGTAGTCGGTACATTTACTTTAAAAGTATTCTGCAACAGTGAAAGGCATTAATTTGAATTAAGTTCGAAAGTGCGCACATGACCTTACGTAGGCCTATAGGGCCTAAGACAGAACATCGACAGCGCTGAGCAATTGCTCAAGGTCCTTGTAGAATTCGATCATTCATTCATTCGAAAATTTATATAGCGCCCCTTCAAGGGAACTACTCAGAGGCGCTCCCGACACCAGCACGTTCATATAAGACAGTTTTAAGATTTGCAAGAAATAGGCCAGAGGTGAACCCAGGGCACAGGCGGAGCTCTAAGGGAAGTCTATTCCACCACTGAAAAAGCTCGACTTTGCATAGTCGTGGAACGAGCAAATGGAACTAAAAGTACCGCTTTTCCTCCGGGCAGTCTAAGAAAGGAGGGAACGTCGGCCTTGGGCACCCGAAACTGTGCAGCAAAGCTCTCGAAGGTAAGCAGGGTCAGGGGACTCAGGGCCCTGACAACTTCGCCATACCCAAAAAGCGAAGTCGCTTGATTGTCGTGGAAACCAGCTTATTCACAAGCGCTTTTGGAAGTATGTGCTACAATGTAAAACGTAATTTAGGGCCTATATATATTAATCGCCTTTCCAAAATAGTCTTCTATTCAGAAGCTTCTTACTCAGCCTGGAGGAATCGAATGACGTACCCTTAATGTGAGATCAAGAGGAACTGAAAATTAATCAGGCGAACACAGACACGTACGGTACGGTATGTCGCTCCTGTGATGTCGTTTCGTTCTTTGTCTCTGTCTGTCTGTCTGTCCGTCTGTCTGTCTGTCTGTCTGTCTGTCTCTGTCTCATTCTCTTTACTAGTCAAACCATGGTTTCGAACCGCCACTCATGCGGTAATTCTTCCAAACGGGCTTAATTTTGTGAATAGGCCCCTAAGCTGGTTTCCACGACAATCAATCAAACAACTTCACTTTTTGGGGCGCTGTAGAAATTTCGAGATTACGATTACGCTGCATGCTTAGACTTCAGTGTAATGTGTAAAAATCTTGCGCTAAAGCATCGTCGAAATTTTGATAGAAGCAGCGGATGCTATTAACAGAGATCACCGTCCTCCGAAGAATCATAGGGTTCATTTTATTTTACACTCATGTGCCTAGGTTCAAACAAAATGATTGGCTAATGTTAAAGTTAGAGAGAATGCCAGTTGACAGATTCCCACACAGTGCACTACATGCAAGATTCGAAGGGAAAAGACACAAAGGCAGACCAAGGCTACGCTGGATAGATTATTATTATTATTAATTAAATTTGTAACGCGCGCATGGTCACACCGAAATGTGAATCTGAGGCGCGGATAGTCAGCCGCCAGGAGAAGATGCAGTTAGATATCCAAGTGTTTGAAAGCCAAGGAGAAATAGTGAGTTTTAAGTCTCTTTTTGAAGGTAGAAAGTGAATTTGAGCTACGGAGAGAGATTGGCAGTCGATTCCATTCCTTAGGGGCAGAGACATGGAATGCACGTGAGCCCATAACTGTTCTGCATCTTGGCTCAGCTAAAAGGCCCGTATTTGATAATATAACTGAGGACATAACATCACTTGGACTAACATTAAGGGGGGGGCAATAAACTTGACAAATGCCGAGGACAATGGAGATCATTTATTCGTACCCATCGCCGCCAAATGGCTGGGGTCAGGAACTGATGATGATGATGAATGTTAAAGTGACCTAGATAAATGTAAAACGATTGGCTGATAAGAGGCAGCACTGTTTTGATATCATCTGAAGCATTGAATAATCGTGATATTTTGGTTTCACGGAAATTCATTTAACAGCATTGTTGATTTTGCTGGTTTTTAATTAGTTGATAATTACGTATTTTTTAATCTTTTACTTCTGATTGCATAAAGATGCCAGCGTCAAAGTTTTTCGGAACTTCTTGATGTTACCGCACACGGTGAGACCGCTCTGTCTTTCCACGATGGGACTGTTTGTTTAATAATTGGTGTAGCCTGCAATGTATTAAGTAAGAAATCTGGGTAATATCGATATATTTAGCAGCGAACATGTACTATCGGGTGCCTATGTACTATTTGGGTGGGTGTCTCTTGTCTTTGCATCGTGAGGTTCGGTTAAGGCTTAGGGTTAGTGTAGCGTATGTATTTGTGCGAGTAAAATAACTATACCTGCGAGTGGAAAATGGATTTTAAAATTCAGGGCTATGGTTAGGCACCTCGATTGTACATGCTCGCCGGTTTAGCTTCCCCGATTATTTCACCAAATTGTTATACCATTTCGTTTCATCGCTCTAAATGAAAAATACAGACTCAGAACTGTAAGCCTCACCTGTTCAAGAACTTCTGGCTCATCTGAACCCCGCCAATTCTTCTTGACCTAAACGACACCCACCGTAACAGCTTCTCTAAATCCTCTCTTGATCTGAACCTCTGGAAACTGAACTCGGACTTCATTTGGACCAGTGTTGTGTGCAAGACCAAAAATCCAAGATTGACACTAAGACCGCATGGTCCAAGACTAATAAGTGGTCCAAGACGAAGACCTAAGCCTCAAGACCAATGCCGTAAACACAGTTCTCAATTGAAGTGTTGCATAATCCCATCATTCAAATCCGAAGTTTATTACATTTTATAAGTACGAAATCCACAAGGTTTTCCAAAGTCTTGCCCTGTGAGGTCTCATGAGGAGTCCACTACAGCTAAACACTCTCCCAACAGGTGCAGATGTTGCTGGGATACAAAAAAATTTACAGTAGGGGAAAAGTCCACCAAATCCGTGATCTGCGACGCTTGCCTGATTTTGTGTGATTTTGCCTCGTTGCCTCGAGAAACTGCATCAGTGTAACTAATCACTAAAGCACCAGCAGTCAGGGTTAACTGTGCATCAGTGTTTTCTTTTTGTTTCTGAAAGAGGACGTGCATTAAAGAAGGACCATGAAACCATAAGCAAAATTTACCATACTCTCGAACTGAAACTCGTTCCAGTTCGTTTGGGTTGATGGTGATCATATCAGCTCTGAGTAATGTTGTGGTAATTTATCATTTTGGGTTCCTGAATGGTTTTGGTGGAACTGGTAACAAGAAGTGGTATAGAAATAGAATGCTGCACTCATCTGCAGTACTGATGTGAGAAGTGTATAAGAATTTTTCTTAATTTAGTTTAATGTTGCTTTCCTGTGTAATTCTTTGTGATTTTACTATTTAAGTTTCTGTATTTAATTGTAAACTCACTAACATGCACAAACTGTAATTTAAGAGCTTTTGCACACTTTACTCATGTGTACGTGTGAGTCGTTGCAGTCATAAATTCTTGTATGCTTCCGGTATAGGTATTTTGGTCCTGGGTCGAGTGTTCTATTTCCACCCCAGTGAAGGAGTTCTTGTTACTAAATTAAGTTCAGTTCCAATGTAAACAATTGGAACGTAGGTGAGGTGGTTATTTTCTGCTCTTGTCTGTTATGATGGCAGTGAACTAAACCTACTGCCCTGGACACAGCACCATTGTGGTTTAAGAATTGCTCTTTACTCCCAGTTCCACTGTTCAATTACAGAGGCATTTGTGCGCAAACATCTTTCCTTGGTTCGTTACATAGAGTCTGATGAGCTGGTTTCAATGCGTACTTGTTGATATTACTTACAAAGCTAGCTACCAGTTTGTTGCATCATAATAACTGCTCTAGATAAACCACAGAAGAGCTCAATATTGTTCATTTTATGAAGCAAAAGACAACGTTTGCTATCAAACTCGGTACATATTGTTTGACATATTTAGACCATCATCTGTAATTTTAGTTACTTTTTGTTGTTATGGTCATGCTGTTCTACTTTATGCCATGAAGCATACTGCTGCTCCTTCCAAAGACCTGCTGAGTAGCCATTTTCATTCTGAATTTATGATTATGGGATTTTCTTTCGAAACTTCCTTAATGTCAATTACGCTGCCCTTGTCTGGAAAATATGACTTCCGGACTTCTGATGTAATTTATAATTCTCCATTTAATGCATTAATTCATATAAAATGTACAGCGTTTGTGTTTTGGAAATCATTACCTGTATTTCGTTTTGGTTGGACTATTTCAGAGAAAAAGGGATCAAAATTCTGATCTGAAAATGCAAGAGACTCAAGGTAGTGTACCTACAATGTTGCACATAACTTAGAAAGAACATTTTGACCAGTGCGACTTAACATTTGTAATAATTCTGCATTTTTATTCTTCTTCATTCACATATTCGTTAGCTTAATTTCTTCTATTCTAAGACTTCCACTGAGGCCAAGTACCATGAAACACTGCATTCTAACTACTCCCAAAGTTGTGTGCTTATCTTTGTTTTTATTTGTTGTTATTTTTATTACTAGTATTATTATACTAGTATTATTATTATTATTTTTATTACTTCTACAATTATTCATAATCCTCATGATTGTTGATATTATTATTATTGTAAGATTCTTGTTTCATTGTTGCTGTTTTTCTGATGGCAGTAAATGTCCTTCTTTTAAGGCTCAGCTTTTCCTTCACCAGATGTAAAGTACAAAAGGGAATTCGAGTTCTCAGAGAGCAGCAATCATGGCTCTGACTGTCCATCGAAGGTTTCCAAAGATGTGCCAACAACAGATCTTAATGAAACCGTGACTCAAGAGCATGGCATGCTTCGAGTGGTTCGTGCAGCCATTGATAAGGTCATAGAGAGAAATTTCTGTGGCACAGAGGAAAATGGAAGAGTTAACACAGTAACCAGCAAGAGATCCACTTGTTCGTCAGGAATAGAGACAGAAATTAAGACTGAATCCACAGACGAATATGGCCAGAGCAGTTCACTCAACACTGCGATTCATACAAATTTTGTTTGTCCAGTTGAGTTTACAAGTCTACAAGCGATAGATGATGAAAGTCTGAAGGATCAGAAAGTGGAAGAGGAAGTCGTGTCACCAACTGACCTCTTTGATGAGCTGTTTCAAGATTATGTTAATAAGCTGAACGTCACTGCAGAGGCGAATAATATCGAAGGTATGGAACGATAAGTTTTCGCAGTTTCTCTTCTTTCAATATTTGTTATTCAGTTGTTTTCTACAAAATTTCTATTGTTTATGAATTTTTTAATATACGCTTTGCATTTGTAGCTAAAACTAATTATCTATGTAATCAAGTCTATGTTTTGTTATATGTGGCTGATTTATTCAATAAATGTAATATTTTTTTTTATAAATTATGTGTATCACTGGTACTTTAGTTGTTTTTGCTAATTGCAAAGGTGTGCTGTTGTGAGTGCTGCGTGTATGCTTAGGTATAATGATCCATGTACCTTAGGAACTGTGCTTCCGAAAAGTTTCTGTGGATTAACATGACTTGTTACCTTTAACTTTATTCTGTAAAGGCTTCATAAAAAGGGTTATTAAAAAGTGTTACAATTCCACGAGGAGGTTTTATTGAGGCATACAAACAGGTGTTGCGCCTGTATCTTTAAGCCTGCAAAGAGAGTTTCTATACATGCATATAAACAGGTGTGTTAACTTTACCTTTTATGCCTATGAGGAGTTTCTAGACAGGCATAGAAACACTTGTGTTACATCTGTGAATTTATACACAGGTAGTTAAAGCTTTTGTTGTTACATTTGCTCTTTAAAGTTAGGTTTTTTTTAAAAATCCCATAGAGTGGACTATAAGTTCAGAACAGGAAGACCATATGGATATTCGGCTGAACGTTTTTTCCATACAAGAAACCAGAAAGAAACACGAGGAATGTGGTTTATATGGATTTTTATAGCGCCAGTGCATACTCTCACAGGCACTCCATAGTTGCATGATCAAAAAACTTCCTAAATGAGGAGGTGCAATTGAAAATCTGCAATATCTTCTTAACTGTGTTAATCGATGACCTTAGGCTTTGAGTTCCAAACTTAGCCTCAGCGTTAATTGGATGACCTCAACCTCGCAACATCTGACCTTGGCCTAGTGGGTTCAAGTGCTCATGTAGAGCAAACTGTACTATCGCTAGAAGTCTTTTTCACAATAAGCATCTCTGAAGAGTTTCATTATAAGCGATCTAACCTTATAATGTGCTAATCATTGATACATGGTGCCTTTTTCAGTGGCAATTTCTGATGATGAATGCGGTTCCATTGCATCCTCGTCAACTGCGGAAAGTTATGAAGAGGTCTATTTTCAAGAAATACAGGTACACGAAGAAGAAACTAAGGAAGTAGTTATTAAAACAGATGTCAATAACAAGGGAGAAGAGTGCAGCGAAGGCCTAAACACCATTACCAAACAAAGTAACGGCTATTCATTAAAATCCGTGAATGGAAAGTGGATTTCAGTTGCATCTGGTATCGTATACGAAGACCAAGTTTCATCTCCCGAGAGCTCGCAATGTTCTACCATGACACAAACGATGCTTTCATCGAAAAATTCATTTTGCAGTCACGCGGTGTCCCTGGTTTCTTCGAAACTGCCGCCTGGATCTACTCTGGTTAGTGACAGAGGCGCGTTTCACACAAACGACAGAGAGAAACCTTATGCATGTGGGTACTGTGGTACTAACTACAAGCGGAAGAAAGATGTATACAGGCATATCATGAAGACACACGAAGAGAAGCACGTGACGATTCATACGCAGGAAAAGCCATTCTCCTGCGATCAGTGTGGTATGCGCTTTAGACTTAAGAGCGATCATTGCCGTCATAAATTAATGCACACAGAGGAGAGAGTATTTCCTTGCAAGATTTGCAACAAGTGGTACATGTCCAAATGCGATATATTTGGCCACAGTGAACTTCACAAGGAAGAGGAGTACAGAGAAGGCATCATTTGCAACATCTGCAAGAAGGAGTTTAGACATCACCATCATTTGAAGGAGCACATGATGACACACACTCGTGAAAAACCGTTCAAATGTTCGTTATGTGACAAAAACTTTCGTCTGGAGCTACACTTGCTGCATCACATGATTACTCACAAAGCAATGAGGAATCTTCTGCTAGGAGAAGCTCATGACCCAGAGGAAAATACAATTAAAGTACCTGTCCAGTTAGTCACCAGTCAAGGCATAAAACTTCAAGACGACAATCATTTAGGAGAAAACACAGCGCAAGAGAAAACACAGAATGTTATACCCGAGCATAGACTTTCTACTGCGCTCCAAAAAGACGACTCTGCTGACAGAGGTAAAGGATCCAGTTTAATCATGGGTCATAGATGCAATATTGAACAGAAAGACACAAATTGTAACTCTGATGAGGCGGATAGAGGAGTTCCTCCGTCATCATCCAGTCGTGCAACTGGTGACCATGGTAAATCCTCTTCATTTTACAGTCCTGTAGACTTTTTGTTTACTCCGAAACTGCCGCCTGGTTCTATTTTAGTTAACGTCCGGGGCGTGTTTCACACACAAGACAAGAAGAAACCATTTGCGTGTGGGTACTGTGGTAAGAACTACACGTGGAGGAAAGGTGTATGCGGGCATGTCATGCGGAAACACGAAGAGAAGCACGTGACGAATCATACGCAGGAAAAGCCATTCACCTGCGATCAATGTGGTATGCGGTTTCGACTTAAGACTGATCATTGCCGTCATAAATTAATGCATACAGAGGAGAGAGTATTTCCTTGTAAGATTTGCAGCAAGTCGTACACGTCCAAATGCAATTTATTTGGCCACAGTGAAGTTCACAAAGAAGACGAGTACAGAGAAGACGTCATTTGCAACATCTGCAAGAAGGAGTTTAGACATCACCATCATTTGAAGGAGCACATGATGATACACACTCGTGAAAAACCGTTCAAATGTTCGTTATGCGACAAAAACTTTCGTCTCGAGATACACTTGCTGCGTCACATGATTACTCACGACGAAATGAGGAATCTACTGCTAAGAGAAGCTCATGACTCGGAAAGTGAAATAAACGTACCTGTCCAGTTAATCACCGATCAAGACATAAAAAAATTTAATCAAGACAATAGTAAAACAGAAGAGAAGATAATTCAAGATTGTATCTTATCTTCAGTTAATTGTACTACTCTTGTGGAGCAATTACCAAGCAATACGGGCCTTGTGGAAAGTAACATTCATCACTTTCAGCTGGAAGACAGTCAACTCCAGACGAAACCTAGCCTTCCAACGACGCATAGTGAGTTAGCAGCAACTAATAACTATGGTAAATCCTCTTCAGGTTTTAGTCTTGTAGAGTCCATGGTAACTTCAAGATTACCGCCTGGTTCTACTTTAGTTAGCGACAGAGGTGTGTTTCGCATCAACGACAGAGAAAAACCTTTTGTCTGTGGGTACTGTGGTAAGGCCTACAAGAAAAAGCATGCTGTATATGTCCATATCATATCTCATCATAACGAGAAACGTTACTCTTGTGAGTTTTGTGGCAAAAGTTATTCGCAGCAATGTAGTTTGAATCTACATGTGAGGAATCATACGCAGGAAAAGCAATTCTCCTGTGATCAATGTGGTATGCAGTTTCGATGGCGGTGTGGCCTTCGCCGTCATAAATTCACACATGCAGAGGTGAGACCTTTCTCTTGCAAAAAATGTAACAAGTCGTTCAAGTCCAGCGATGATTTATCAAGGCACAGCAAAGTACATAACAAAGAGCAGCAAAGAAAAGACTTCGTCTGCAACGTCTGCAAAGTGAAGTTTAAAATTCCCTCTATGTTGAAGAAGCACATGATGATTCATACAGGCGAGAAACCGTTCAAATGTTCTTTATGTGACAAACATTTTCGCTTGAAGATAAATTTGAGGTATCACATGAACACTCACAGTGGAAAGAAGAAGTATAAGTCGTGCTCTGTGTGTGGTAAAAGCGTTTCGGCCAATTATATGCTTACGCATATGAGAATGCACACTGGTGAGAAGCCGTTTGAATGTAATATCTGTGGAAAGAGGTTCCCAAAGAAGCAACTTGTCGAGGGACATATAAGAAGTCACACGGGTGAGAAACCCTTTGCTTGTAGCAGATGCGACAGGCGATTTGCTCTTTACAGTAGCATGGCGCATCACAAGGCAAAATGCACAGGGCTTTCAGTGAATGTAGCCGGAGTGCATTCCTGAGATTTACCTTTTTAGTAGTGAAATTATAAAGCGTGTGTTTCTGAATAACACTGAAATGAAAACTTGGAAGTGTTTGCTGTTGACTGCGGTGTTTGGTTAAAGAAAACTCGAGCTCCACTGAGTAGATATCTTGAAAGGGCGCTATAGAAGTTCATTATAGATAGATAGATAGAAAGAGTTGGTTCAGCAAGAACGTCTGCAAAAATTGCCTGCTTTTAAACTTTTATCCTTTTGACTACATTTGGTACTACCCTCCATTTTGCACTGACCTACGTCCTTTCTTCGTTGGATTACCAAGTTCTGAATTAGACTTCTCTGTTGATCTTGCATGGCCCTGCAAGATGTGTGTTGTTATCTGATACCGGTGTGCTGTAATCTGTGTGCTGTAATCTGATACCGGTGAGAGAACTCTATAGAGTCTAGATGCAACGCATCAGTCTGCTATTTTGTTTTGGCTATATTTGGTGTTTAAAGCAAAGCCTTCACTGAAATAATTGCGGTATAAGGGGCCATCCATATATTACGTACACAAAAATCCGGGAAAATTGGACCCCCTCCCCCCTGTTCGCAAGCGTACTTTCTTCCACCACCACCCCTGAGTACGTACGCTTGACGCACCCCCCCCCCCCGAAGACCAGCTGCAGAAAGTTTCTCCAGGCAGCCTGTCTGCACTTTAGGCCAGATTATTGAAGGGCCAATATAGACAAATTATAGGTGTCGTTCACAGCACAGAATAACTGCACATGGCTTTTATGTAAT
Source organism: Allolobophora icterica (assembly GCA_963556255.1). Classification (NCBI taxonomy): domain Eukaryota; kingdom Metazoa; phylum Annelida; class Clitellata; order Crassiclitellata; family Lumbricidae; genus Allolobophora; species Allolobophora icterica. The sequence continues at coordinate 55,093,794 of OY744611.1, read as the reverse complement.
AAAATGCCATGGGACGACTATAGGATAATACAGAGTTATAAATAGGCTAATGTGGACGTTATAATTAGAAATTTATTTTGGGTACGTACACATTTTGTTACCCCCCTCCCCCCCGTTCGCACCCGTACGCAAAATCGCCAAAATCCGACCCCCTCCCCCCTAAGTGCGTACGTAATATGTGGATGGCCCCTAAATCAAATTTGGGTGTGTTTAACCCCTCGCATTCTCCGCATTTTCATGAACCGCCAATCCTCTCTGTGGATGTTCTTAAAAGAACGATCATTTGTTAAGTTTTAGTATGAGGCGTCGGGTTTAGAAGTATATGAAGCACGCTTAGGGTCATCGATAAAGGACGTCTGCAAAGTATGACCTTACTTGGACCCATCCATCCCCCTAGTCCGCATTTGACTTCCCCTTCCCCTTTGCAGATGTCCGCACGCCAAAGCCAATTTTTAATGTCATCACTAGTCTTTTTACAATTATTCCGCAGTTCCTTTGCACGATTAAGTGACAGTTCGGGTTTCATATCATGATGTGCAGCAACAAAAGCCTGTGTAAATTCGCAGTAAATTTCCTAACGTGCATAAGGTTTTAGGCAATCACCTCACTGACCTTTTCGTCTTTCGGGGAAGGTTGAAAAACAAGGCAGTGTTTAAAAAACTATAAATTTAAAAATTTAGATACGGACGTCTGCACTGGTCACAACCCCTTCCCATTGTCCGCATTTGGATGACCCCCTCCTTTCCCTCCTGAATGCGGACGTCCTTTATGGATGACCCCTTAAAATCTTTGTGTTTTGGCCTGGGTGCAGTTTAGGCTGAGGCGGCAAAGATTTCGGTGAAAGTGGAAATGCGGCGTTGAAGGTACGACAGTCCGCAAAATGCCTTAATGAATGGAAGCAAACATCAACTCTTCGCAATGAACAATACAAAATGAAAACCTAAATGTCTTACGTAAGGGGCCATCCATATATTACGTACACAAAATTCCGGGAAAATTGGACCCCTCCCCCAAGCGTACTTTCTTCCACACCCCCTGCATACGTACACTTGACGCTCACCCCCCCCCCCGAAGACCAGCTGCAGAAAGTGTCTCGGGAGCGACTGTCTGCCCTTTAGGCCAGATTGAAGGATGAGTGAGGGCCAATATAGACAAATTATAGGTATCTCGTTCACAGCACAGAATAACTGCACATGGCTTTTATAATTATAATGTAATAAAATGCAATCGAACGACTGACTATAGGACAATAGAGAGTTATAAATAGGCTAATGTGGACGTCATAATTAGATATTTATTTTGCGTACGTACACTTTTGTCCACCCCCCTCCCCCCGTTCGCACCCGTACGCAAAATCGCCAAAATCCTCCCCCCTCCCCCCCTCATTGCGTACGTAATATGTGGACGGCCCCTAATATGTGGACGGTTATGTGAACATTGGTGAATTGGCGTTTGTAGAAGCATCCATCTTTAAAGTTCAGTCGCTAAATTCACAGGGTAAAGCTCGTAGTTAAATAAATAGGCGGGATATATTTGCGAACGGAATGCACATACATGACATTGTATCAAACTGCTGCATTATTACATTATAAATACAATCACGATTACCAATATTAACTGATAAATGAGTGATAATTATCCGATGTACGCGTACAAAATTGGCGTGTACGATCGGTGGCCATGAGATTGAGAAGGAGCTGACCGCTGTTCACGGTTTTTAAACTATAGTTGGATCCATGAACTGTACAACAAACGAAAATAAAGTACCCAATATACTCACAGTTAGCATCAACTTTATATAGACTTTGAAGCAGAAAACGAGGAGGTTCGGGTATTTCAAGCATTTTCGATTCGAAATTAAATAAGATAAGGTAGGCCTAAGTGAATTTTAGAACTCTTCACTAGGGCATAGCCGGGTACTGACCCGGATACCCGGAAATTCCGGGTATTGAACACCCGGAAGACACCCGGACCCGGAGCTGAAAGGTCATCCGGGTCCGGGTGGGTAAATGTCAACTAACAGTAACATAATGTAATGACATCAGGAACAGTAAGTTGCCTTGGCAACGGCCTTTGGCTGTCCATGATCTGCCGGCGTTTTCTTTTGATTATTGAGAGTCCCAGCAAGCCCCTCTCCCCTCCTCATTTCGCCTATGCCCCGACGATTTCCTTTGATGTTGAGAACTTCATCAAGTCCCTCTCCCCTCCTACTTTCGCCTAGACACCACAATTCCCTTTGATGTTGATAACTCCATCAAGTCCCTCTCCCCTCCTCCTTTCGCCTATGCACCGACAATTTCCTTTGATTATAGAGAGCTCCAGCAAGTTCCTCTCCCCTCCTCCTTTCATCTATATGCCGACAATTCTCTTTGCTTATTGAGAACGCCATCTAGTCCCTCTCTCCCACCCTTTTCGATCATTGCAGTTGTTTTCCTTGTTTATTAAAATGTTCTGAAGTTGATTGATAGAGGGTAGAGTGGAGTTATTTTTCGCGACATTTGTTCGGTATTTTTTCGTGACATTGTGTTTGGATTAGAGATTTGAGATTACTGTTAGTTTTTAATACCCGGACCCGGTACCCGGACCCGGCAGATTTTTATTCAAACTACCCGGACCCGGTACCCGTTGAAAAATGGCACCCGGCTATGCCCTACTCTTCACATGTCAGAATCGATCGGTGTGATAGCCGATAAGTTGGGTGAGATCGATATTCGAACGCCGTCCTTCATCATGACGTCAGGGTTGCTGATGGTTTCCGAGTATCCACTCTCTATGCTTGGCCTTGTCGTCTTTCCATCGAGGCTCTTTCCAGCCGTTGGTGGAAGCCGACGCGGAGTCGGCGTGTCGTGTTGGAACTCTTCTTCGTAGTCGGGCAGAGGAGCCGTGTACCCGACCTTTCCCGTCAACCAGAAGGTTGTCATCGCACCCTTGCCCTACACGCAAGAAGACGACAGATCTGGACAATGCGACGGGTTTACGGAGGAGGTTCTTATATTTCTGTTTGCATTGAATTTTCCGAGAAATCTAACCCAATGCAATACTAACTGAAAGACTTCTAAAGCATCGATATTGCAATACACAACGCGTCAGTTAAAAAGAAGGAGGAGGATGAGCAGGAAGGAGAGGAAGAAGAAGAAAGGATGATGAGCAGGAAGGAGAGGAAGAACAAGAAAGGAGTATGAGCAGGAAGGAGAGGAAGAAAAAGAAAGGAGGATGAGCAGGAAGGAGAGGAAGAAGAAGAAAGGAGGAGGAGGAAAAAGGAGGAGGGGAGGAGGAAGAAGGAGGAGGCTGAGAACGAGGAGAACGAGGACGACGAAGAAGTGCAAGAAGATCCTCTTAACCTAATCCGAGAGACAACCATATGTTTATGATATGTTATCGACTTCGTTTTCTTGGCCTCGGCATATGAGGACGAGTGGCCAGTCCTCTGTCTTGTCGCATGATCTTCCAGCCGACAGTGTACGGTCAGTGTATTCATTGTAGTTGAGTTGGCAGAGGGCGGAAGTGGAGCCAAGATCTGGTATCAAATTGTTGCCTGACTGGGATATGAACCTACGTCCTCTCGGTTGACAATCTAGAACGTTAACCACTTGACTACAGCTCCCCCCGATTCCCCCGAATACACAACGCGTTGGTTGAAGTTCTTAAAACACGAGTGATGTAGATAAGGAATTATTCAACCGACAAGACCTAACAATCGGGGCTCAGAGGCTGCTTCCATATGTTACGGCTTTAAATACAGTGACTGTCATCGTTCTGTAGCGTACTCGTCTGTAGTGTTTGTAACGTAATGTATAATGTAATGTAATATGTAATGTACTATAAATCTCTGAACGGGGGTTCACTTGCCTTAATCGTGACGGTTCCTCTCTCCGTCAGGTAGTAACCGGCGAACTTGGAGAGTGCTTCCTTGGCGCTTGGACTCATGTGTATTCGCATGGCTGTGAGAAAAAGAAACACACGTTACGAAACCTAGATCAGAAATGGCGGATCTGTTGAAGCCCGTCAAAACACCACGTGCTGTTTTTACTGGTTCCCAACATCCCAACATAGTGCTTCTGAATCGTTGCATCGATTTCCTTTCGACTGTTTACGAACTATAGCACTTAAATCTCTGCTATTATTATTATCGCTTTTCTTATCCCTCGTTCTACCATCTCATTTTTCTTCCCTTCGAGTCAGACGATAGAGTCCATATAATATAGCCATCAGCGCGAGGCCCAATTACAAGTACAATAAAAAATTAAATGTACTTTAAAAATGCGGGCCCCTCAAAACGGCGGGCCCGGGTGCTGCAGCACCCTTAATGCGGGCCTGGCACTATCGCGCACCACCCAATCCAATATAGTTATCGTCAGTTACCATCCAACAAGTCAATAACCTTATCAACATGCATGCATACACATTGTGTGTTCTTTTTCTCTCCTCAGTAGTTTCGTTTTTGTTTAAGATTCAAATCCAGCTGCAGAAGTTGACCATAGTTGACGGGTGTAATACTTACGTAGACCGTGAGACTCCATTCTCGATGTGGTGTTAATCGTATCACCAAAGAGACAATATCTGGGCATCGTTAGACCAACGACACTGGCTACGATTGGCCCCGTATTGATCCCTGAATTGAGAGAAAATATTCCAACACCAGTTAACACTTGCCAAACATATTGCCAAAATTCATTTGCATAGACTTCATAATAGAACAAACAGTTAGGTTGATGGGCCAATAACCCTGTAAACATGCCAATTATTAGACCTAATTGACGGGACCCTATGGGCCATATTTGGAGTCCCATATGGGAATGTGGGTCTCAGATGAGTCCACTGTACAGTGTTTAATCTAGTCCCCCTTTTCTGTGGGAGGAGAAACAAGGTTTCTGGGGGGAGCTAAGAATTTAAGATTTTAATCATCCATCTTGAAAAAGCTTCAGACTTTTCCTAATTTCATCTTCCAAAAAAGTTGATGACTTTTTTTAGTCCTTCGTCCGATTTTTTACTTTTTCTACAGCAATTACTCTCTCAAAAAAGTTGATGACCTTTTTTTAGGAATTCATCTCGTTGGGGGGGGGGAGAAAACCATGTATCCAAATGTATCGTGGGGGATTTTCCTCCCATAAAGGTATCTACACTGTAATATTGCTGGCCTCTGGGGGAAACATTAATCCTGGGGGCGACATTCCCCCCCCCCCAAAGACGTCTAGATTAAACACTGCCCACTGCAGACACGATGGCAGGGCTATTATAGCCTACAGCTGTTAAAAGCTCATGGCATTCCCTTCTTCACGTCAAGTCCCAAATGACAGAGACAGAAAGAGACACAGAGAGGCAGAGAGAGACATGCAGACAGAGAGACAGACAGACAGACAGACAGACACAGAGAAAACGTAAGAGAACGAAACGACTTGAAGCGTCCATCGACCGAAACACTGTGCATTATGTAAACGGCGCTACAAAAAGTGTCCTTAGATTAGCTTACCTATGCGCATGCGCAGTTTATGTTCTGGTTTGTGTGGTACTCGGAAGTCGAGGGCTCCGCTGATGAGATCGAGAGCACAGTTGGCGATCTCAGCGATGTGTAAGTCTCCGTTCCTCTGTGGTAGACCACTCACCATCACGTACGTATCGCTGATCGTCTCCACCTTCAGAACCACGCAAAGCCAGTCAACGTCAAGGTGTGTGCTTGAGTGTGTCTACCGGCGGAGGCTGTCTCCCATCACTCGCTACTCCACATTGCTGCTTCATCGGCGCATTACAATTCCAATGGGTCAGCCAGTGCGTTTTCAATATAGATAAAGCGTTGTATGTATGTATGTGTGTATTTATTTATTTATTATTTATTACAGTGGTTTTATATAGCGCTCCTTCAAGATTATCTACTCAGGAGCGCTCCCAGCCCAACCACGGTCAAACAGCCAGATGTATGGTGGTATTTATGCAATGTATGGTGGGAAAACGTATGCATGCATGAATATCTAACACTCAGCATATCTTCCTGCTCATATTCAGGAAGCCAAAAGCATTTCAGTGTTAAAAAACAGTTAAAACGTTACCAGTACTTGCTAGGTAAAAACTCCGAGCATTAGCCTCTGCGCTGACTGTAGACGGTGTGCGTGTGTTTGTTTGAAGCATCCTAGCAGTAACTTTGCTACCAACGATGCTATGAATAGTCGTAATTACAATTACAATAGGCCTATCGCCTTGTATAAACTCCACAAAGGTCCTGAAGCAACAATTCCTCATCTAAGGCACACATGAATACGTATAACTTGACGGACCTTATAGACGTCGTGTTTCGGAAGGATGCCATCGAAAAGACCGTAGACTCCGTTCAGAATGTCGACCACCTGCAAGTCAACAACAAAATCTAATGATCTATACATTTCTTTAATTAGTAACTTCTATTGCGCCGGTGTCTACTGCACAATGCATCAATCGATGGCTCACCAAAACCTATCAGCAATCGGTTCAGTCTCCAGAAGGTCAGTCCGTAAGACAGAGAGGCAGCCTATGGTGGATAAGCAATTATAAAAAAGTAAGTCTTAACCCTAGAACGAAATGACAAAAGCGACTGAGCAGAATGGACAGAAACAGGGAGAGAGTTCCGAAAACAAGGTCCAGCAACAGAAAGAGCTCGTTCACCAAGCCCCAAGTATGACCAGAGAAAGCGAATCAGATAATTATATTTTCGTTGAATAATGTAAGTCTGGCAAATCAGGACTGCCCATATTCAGACAAGCGTGTCGAACATTTCGGGCAGCTGTAGCAGGTTCTACAAATTTCTTTGCCATTATCAGACACGAATGCGCGTGTGATAATTATAGCGGATAATGAGATATCCGTGTTCGTAAAAGCTGGGTTAATGAAACAGCAATGTTAGTGGAACGCTCATCAATAATGATTGACAGCTAATGATTGACAGGTGAAAGCTTCTCGTGGTGCGTTACTCGACCTGGAAGGGAGAGCATTCGGCTGCTAGGTCTTGGAATCCGGAGATATCGGAAAAGTAGAGCGTCACGCTGTCGAAGGATTCTGGTTCGACGTCCAGTCCGATCTTGAGCTTATCTGCTATCGTTCTATAGCCAGACAAAAGAACAAGGCCATTGAGAATCAATGTAGAGTAAAATACCATACACGTAATTATTATTACATTTACTAATTAGCAATTTCTATTGCGCCGGTGCACTGGCGTAAACTTGTCCAAAATAATGGTGGGGCAAAATATTGGTGGGGCAAAATATTGGTGGGGCATGGGGTCTGGACCAGAGGTGCGAAAAAGTTTTTTTTAAGATGAAACGTTGTTTCTTGTTGTTTTTTCGGTTTTTTGGTTTTATGGTTTTTGTTGTTTTTAGTTGTTTTTAAGTTTTTCTGATTTCGGATCATAAAAATCATGAAAAATGGCATGAACAAGAGCTCCAACTCAGTAAATTCAGTTGCGATTTCCGAAAATTTAAAATCATTTAATCAATGCTATTAAAATAACTTCTACAAAAATAAGAAATTTATTTTTTTAAACAAAAACAAATTTTGTGGTTTTCTTTTTGTTGTTGTTTAAAGCAAAATCCGAAAAAGCTTTTTTCACCTCTGGTTTGGACAGTCAGCAAAGGCTTCCGGTGTTACGTTAATGCGTATGAAATGGGTGTTTTGTTTACATGTAAATTTGTTTCACATTGAAGATATTGAAGATAAAAATAAATCTTTGTTTCCATTATGGATTTCTGATAGTATTTCAGTTCTGTGTCTCTGTTTTTCTGTTTCTGAAGAAATTTGTCTGTATTGAAACATAAAATTTTAATATTTGACGAAATTCTCCTCTCGATTTTGGGGGGGGGGCATTGCCCCGGCTCCTCAATTATTGGGGGGGGGGCACGTGCCCCGGCTGACCCCCCAGAGTCTACGCCTATGCGCCGGTGTCTAATGCACAAGGCATCAACCGATGGCCCACTAAAACCAAGCCGTAATCAGGTCTACGAGACAGATCGATAAGCAATTTGAAAAAGATAAGGACAAAATGAAAGACGGGATTGAGCGAATGAATAGATGTCATTAATTCTATATCTCCATTACATCGTCTATATCTCTTTCTCACGTTCTTCATCCTGTTTCTCTGCCTCAACCTTTTCGCTGCGTTCTTCAATTTCGTCCTTCTCTTAAGGCAAAAGTGAAGGTTCAGGCAAAAGTTAAGGTAAAAGTGACGGTAAAGGCGAAGTTAAAGGTAGAGGTTAAAGTGAAGGTAACGGTGAAGGTGAAGGTGAAGGAAAAGGTTAAAGTAAAGGTGAAGGTTAAAGTGAATGCACAGGTTAAAATTAAGGTAAATAGATAAAGGTAAAAGTTACGATATTAGTGAAAGCAAAGGTAACTGGCCTCTCTGTGACCGACCACGTTTTGCAACTGTAAACTTCCCTCTAGCTTCCCTTGCCTTGTTAAACCTGAAATAGACTACGTCTTTCCCAGTCCTCTGGGATCATTTCTGCCTGTCCTGCCTCTGTACCACCTGCCATACGAGCCACGTAAGCCCACACACTCTTCTCTCCCTTGAACACCTCTGTCGTAAAGGTGAAGACATGACGTGACCTACCTCGGAAGCATCCTATAGAGAAGCTGTTCTGTATTCTTTCTTTCCTCTTCCAGTTGGCTCGTTCTTGCGTCCACTACTTCTTCCAGATGATTCGAATATTTCTCCAGCAGTCGAATCATGTTATCCACAACATTCGAGCTCCTAGATCAGTTCCAGAAAGTCCAGTCTCAGCAACCAGTTACAACAAGCAGAGGTAACAAGTACTTAATTTCGAACTAATCGTAAACTCCAAATTTATAAGCGCTACTGTAAAGCTAGGGTTCGTGAGCGCTGCGTCGTATCGGAGGGGTTGTCCAGAGATCAATGTCAAGTGGAGGCCGACATTTTATCCAACCGAAAAATACGACAATGTTATGGTTATTACAAGCATTAAGGTTAGTATGGCACTGCTTTTACTTGGAAAAATGCTACTGGTAATGGTAATTGTAAATTTATATAGCGCAAGTTCGAGAAAGATTCATCCGAGGCGCTGCCGACCTAACACGATGAAACGACGATCGAACAAAATGGTCTTCAGGCGCTCGGGAAAAGAGAAAAAGAGAGAATGAGAAGGCGTTTTCTGTTGATTAATCTTGAAATGCCAGGAACAATCGGTTAGGAACTGAAAAAATCAACTGAAAGTAATAATTAAAAATGACAAAGGGTCAATGTTGTTTCAATACTGGCAGAAATAATCTTATTCAATTCTTTAGCTCCGCCATCATGACACAGAGTATATATTACAGAAGACAGCTGAACGATATAAAGCTTCTTCGTCGCTTGGATCTGATGACATACTTGAACGGATTGATCTTTATGATTGCGGAAAGCGCAGCCTGAGACCCTGGTCTTATCTTCGGATCCTCCGCCCAGAGTTCTTCGATGAAAGCCATCAGATGATGTGACACGTGGTCCCCGGACTCCATGCTCTGTGGAAGTTCGACGAGCAGGGGCCGGAAGAAGCCGCTTCCTTCCTCTGGAACAGCTCGGACCTTGGCGATCACCTCTGTAGAAGACAGGGCAGAACACGATGAAGTCAGAATGTTGGGCTTAAGAGCAGATCTATCAGGGTAGATGAAGTTTTGCAAAGATTGATTAAGTCTGATCGAAAATGTACATCTGAGTGAAGAAGATTAGGCTTAGGTCCAAGAGGTATGGTATAGATGTGACCAGCTTTGATAATAGGTAAGGGTTAGATATTACCAGTGATAAGACGTTTACCTTCATTTTATACTTCACCTTCACCTTCACTTTTACCTTTACCTTTGTCGTTTTTCTGTTAACTTTACCTTTAATATCACAAGAGATAAGTCGTGGATAGGGATAGAGACGAGGCGTTTACTTATGTCTTATTTCTTATAGGACAGGTGATATATGTCTTATCTGTGATGGTGTCTATGATAGATATCAACGAATATAAGGCATATATAATCTTATTATAACAAGAGAGTAGTCACAGATACCCTTAGAGATAGGGCACAGATAACACAAAAGATAAAGCATACAGTAGATGTCCCAAGAGATAAGACTTTGATAACACATAATATGAGGCACAGATATAACAAGAGATACGGCGTTGATAACACGATAGATGAGACATAAATATTACAATAGATAAGTCATAGATATTACAAGAGATAAAGCATAGATGTCTCAAGAGATAAGACTTTGATAGCACAAAATATAAGGCATAGGTAATTATCACAAGGATACGGCATAGATATCAAAAGAGATAAGGCACGGATACGACCAGAGATAAGACATAGATATCACAAGGGATAAGGCATAGATAAGACATAGAGATAAGGCATAGATATCACAAGAGATAAGGTATAGATACCGTCTGGGGTGAGTGTTTCGTGTTCGGAGTAGGGTCCGTTTCGACAGAAGACTTCCTTGACAATCACTCCGGCCGAGTAGATATCACCAGAGGGAGCCTGGCACTTCAACTGACTCAGTCGACATCGATTCAACGACCGCAGGGCAGGACGAAGTTCCTCCGGAGCCGTCCAGTACAACTCTGAAACACCCGATCTAATTAATTTACATAATGCCTCTGGTGAGTCTCTCTTTTAGTGGCGCTATATAAATTTGCAATTGTCATTACCATTCCAGTGATACTGTGCACGAAGTTGACATACCGCGGTCATATTAAAAGGAAGCATGCAAAGAAGGAAGAAGGAAATAAGGTAGATAACAAAATCAAGATCACGACAACATGGAAGACCAAGAACAGCCTGGATTGAGAAGACAAGGACTTGGATGGGATGTGTCACTTGTACTGAGGACAGCCGACCTATGCACGAAGAAGCCTCGATCTATACGCGAGAAACAGGAAGCCTAGACCTATACACGGGAAACAAGAAGCCTCGATCTATACACGAGAAACAAGAGGCCTCGACCTATACACGGGAAACAATAGGCCTCGACCTATACACGAGAAACAGGAAGCCTAGACCTATACACGGGAAACAAGAGGCCTCGACCTATACACTAAAACCAAGAAGCATCGACCTATACACGAGAAATAAGAAGCCTCGACCTATACACGAGAAACAAGAAGCAGCGACTCACGTGAATACAAGTTGTGTTCGGTGAGGTTTGGATCCTCGTCCTGACCATCCAGTAGAAAGTCAAGTCCGTAATCGGTCAGCTTACAGACCCATCTGCCATCGACGACCACGTTGTTGCTCTTCAGTCGACCGTGAACTTTCAGGTGGCTGTCGTGCAAGTAATTAAGCCCCTGCGTAAAACCAGTCACAACCAAACAGGTTGTCATCAATTCCGGTGACTATACGGACTATTTAGAAAACGGCGTTCAAATGAATTTAGAAGGTACAAATAGACAGACTGATCTTCGGGATTACGGCTTAGTTTTGGTGCTCCGATGGTTGATACCTTGTGCATTAGAGATGATATAATTTACATATAGAAATTACAATTACAATTCTAGACAGGCAGGCAGGCAGGCAGGCAGACAGACAGACAGACAGACAGACAGACAGACAGACAGACAGACAGACAGACAGACAGACAGACAGACAGACAGACAGACAGACAGACAGACAGACAGACAGACCCTGAACATGTCGATGCAGATGGAGAACTTGAAGACGTCGTCGAGTGTGATGGAGTCGTTGTAGATGATGTCTTGAAGGCTGCCCTTCGAACAATACTCCCAGACGCAGCAGATGTTCGGCGCTTCCGTACAGGCGCCCATGAAAGTGTTCAGATTGCTATGCTTCAGTTTCATCATCTAAATTACACAGTTACACTGGCTGAGTGTATAGTCGGTTGACTGACTAGACTGATTGACTGGCTAGCTGGCTGATTGACGAACTAGCTAGTTGACTGGTTTACAGCAACGTAACTAGGATTTTTCGTTTGGGGGGGGGGGGCTTAAGCCTTGAACATGGCAACATTTACACAGTATTCATACGAATTTTAGCTGTAAGCATACAACGGCTTGACTTGTTTGGGGGGCTTCAACTTCGTTTGGGGGGGGGGCTTAAGCCCCCAAGCCCAACGCTAGATACGTCCCTGCTGGTTTAATGGCTGACCTGGATAGACAGCCTAAATCCATGGCTTAACTGAGTGGCTTATTTGATTGACTGACTGGCTGGTTGGGTGATTGACTGACTGACTGGCTGATTGACTGACTGACTGCTTAGCTGACTGGCTGATTGACTGATTATTTGACTGACTGACAGGCTGAATGGCTGGCTCGCTGATTGACTGACTGCCTAGCTAATTGCCTGATTAGAATTCTATTGTTTTTTTGTGGTTGAACTAGTGATCAAAGAATTCTTCTGAGCTTAGGAATGAGAGAAAGAACAGAGGAAATGATCGTATTAGTTGCTGTTCGATTGATCGATTGATTTGCAATGACTGATCGATACCTTTCTCATTTCTTCCATGAGAAATCGATCCAGTTTGACTTTGGACTTGCGAACGAACTTCAGGGCGACCAGAGTCCCGTGATATCTGCCAACGTTGATGAAAGCCTGACCTTCGATCGACTCCGCCCCCACAGATGTCTTCGACCTCCGAAGCATCATGCTACCAGCGCGGAAGTTCATCTACCATCAAAGCATACACGTTTGTACGTTATACATGTGTTACTGTTTATATTATTGACATTAACTATGACTCCGGTATTATTACACTACACCAGTCGATGGTCGCCTTGATTGAAATCACAGTCATAAGAATAATCCATTGGAAAGCCAGTTCGAAACCCAAAAGATGAGAGAAAGCAGAAGCCTGGCAACGATGGACATGCCGGTCGAAAATGATTCATCTATTTTAGGTACCTCGCAGAAGAACTGCCTGCGACAATCAAATGTTATTAAGACAGAAATGTTACAACCAAGCAAACTAATGCACAGAAAACTACGAGAGTCACCAATGGCACGTACACGCACTTACGTGAAACCAATCCGTCGGATTCCCACCCATACTTGACAATAATATATGTTCGGAGTCTCTCGACCAAGCTGCCTGGATAGTTTGGAGCGACGACATCATCATTATCATAATCATCATCATCGTCATCATATTCTTAGTTGACATAATAACCGAGGTATTGATCATGATCAGCATCATCAAAAGCATCATCATCAGCATCGTCGTTTGAAACAGCTGAAAATCTAGGACTACTTACTATATATAACTTTTAACATTTGAACCGACAGTTGACATTGTAAAACATCCTAGAAGTAGCGTCGTAGTTACAATTGCAATTACAAGCATCATCATCATCTTTATCATTGTAACGGTGAGCTCGAAAGTACTTCAACAACATTTCTTGGTCACCTCATCTTTCGAATTAGAAACTATCGTTGTGCCAGGTTATGTAGAAACTTTTCCGATCGTTTCCTAATCTGTTTGACTTTGGACTAACGTTGAAAACGGTTGAATTGGAGCGAGCACCTGGCCCCCCGCCTCGCATGAATCTATTACCTGACTGTGTCCCATTCCAGCGTGCACCTGTTTCTGAATGTCGTTGAAGTTCAGACGCCAAGCCATGTCCAACAGATCCTTCTCATAGCGAAGCTTCCTGCAAATCATTAAAATCGATATTTCATAATTTAAAACGTAACGCTAAGAGAGGAAAAAGGTTGGTTCCAGGTTGTTTGCTAAAATTAATAGAATTCTAAAAACCTGCAAAATTAAAAACCTAAAGTAGAATAGCTAAAACTACTGAACGATTGATGAAGTCAGCCAGTCATACAGTAAAGTCAGTCATGGAATCATCCATCCATCCATCCATCCATCCATCCATCCATCCATCCATCCATCCATCCATCCATCCATCCATCCATCCATCCATCCATCCATCCATCCATCCATCCATCCATCCATCCATCCATCCATCCATCCATCCATCCATCCATCCATCCATCCATCCATCCATCCATCCATCCATCCACCCACCCACCCACCCACCCACCCACCCACCCACCCACCCACCCACCCACCCACCCACCCACCCACCCACCCACCCACCCACCCACCCACCCACCCACCCACCCACCCACCCATCCATCCATCCATCCATCCATCCATCCATCCATCCATCCATCCATCCATTTCAATTCATAAGTTTTGTTGATGACCAAAATACAAGATCATGTTACAATTTTTATATAATAGTAATAATGTTGTCATAGTAGCACATGCATGGGTGTTAACAGTGTTAGATAGTTACTGTTCAAAAGTAACGACCTACAATAACCAGTTACCGGAAAGCAAAACGTAAGCAATTACCTATAAACTGTCACCTTAGAAAAAGTAATTAGTAACTGATTACAGTCACTTTGAAGAAGTAAGCTTAACTAAGTATTTTTAATTATTGTATGTGAGTAATGTTAACTTGAATTTTCAGCTCCCTCCAGAGTGAAATCAGACTTTGAAATTGACGAATAAAAGGAAGCGTTCAGGTACATGAAAACAAACGGAAATGTTCAGGTCACTTTAACGCACGTGAAACAAAGAATTTTCAGGTTGACGATAAAACACATTTAAATTTATAGCACCACAATTAAACCAGACAACGCGAACATACATGTAGGTTGATTTAAAGTAACTCAAAGTAACTAAATTTTTTGGATTACCGTAACTTCATAAAAGTAATCAGTTAGTGACGTGCGTTAGCTTTGGTAAAAAGTAACTAGTTACTCTCAAAGTTACCGCAAAATAGTAACTAGTTACAGTAACGCGGTAACGCAACAATACTGGGTGGCAACGGATAAACCAAACAGGAACAAGATTGTTCCGCTGGAAACAAGATTGTTCCGCTTGTAGGGTCTCCCCTTTCTCATTTCTTTTTCCATAAACAACAACACTGACCATGAAAGCATGAATCGAAACCAGCAATGAAATGTGCCAGGGTGCTGAGATGTAAAGTTGATGTTTGTGCAGTAGTGAACACAGATTAATAAATTATACATTTATTAACCATTTATCATATGTTGCATACACACAGTGATTCCATCAAATACAGTTTAAACGTTGTTTTGAAAACGAGTACACCAGGCAGAGAAAATTATGAACTCAGTGGGAAAGGAATTACACAGAGTTGGCCCGCGAACGAAAGCAGAAAACTGTCATAAGTTTGTGCGAGCGAAGCGTGTGCGATATTTGCTTCAAGAGCCAGTGTAAGTAATAATCGTGTATTTCCAGGTTCAGATTAAAATACCTATGAAAATTTGCAGGTAACAGTATCCTTTCAAATCTAAACATAAATATACAAATCTGCAGTTTATTATTCAACTGGGGTAGCATTCCTAGACTGGCAAACAAGGGTTAAGTCTACTATCTTTACATGGAAGTCTGCAGACTCTGCGAATAGCACGTTCTTGTAGAATTACGAGTCGAATTGGGATTGATAATTAATCTGAGGCCCAGGTGACACTGCAATGAGATAGTATAGAAAGATTAAAGAGTAAAATAAGGTAACCTGTATATAGTATGCCCACCTTTCGCGGTGGGTAAGAACTACTGCGAGATATTATGCCAATTGTTTTTACAATTTTTACCACTGGCATAAACTTGTCCAAAATATTGGGGGGGGGATTTGGTTATTCATTCTAAACCTTTTGCATTTTGTATACAGTCCATCTCAATTATTGGGCGGGGGCACGTGTCCCGGCTGCCCCCGAGTCTACGCCTATGATTTTTACTCACAATATCTTTGTGTCCTTTACATGCTAGATGTTTAATTGTTTATTAACATCAAAGCTCGAGGGTACGTACCATACGTATTCTATTTTTTGAAAGGTACGTACGTTTTTTAACGTACCCTATTTTAGGGTACGTAAACAATGCAAAAATATGTTAACCACGTCATTGCTCATTATAAGAATTTTCAATTTAATTTAAGCAACCAAACACAACCCAGTATACAGCGTAGTAAATTGCTGCAATGCTATACTGTAGGTCTATGTATATCCAGCATGCATTGCACTTAATGCACTAATGTCAGTCAGTCGGCTCAATTCTGCTGCAGCACTTCAGAGTCCAACTCCAAGCAAAAGGTTGAACAGTTGAACAACTGCTACTTGACTTAATGTACACTTCTCTGAACTTCTACTCCCAGAATCTGACTCGGAATCTTCAGTCTCACCGTCAGTGTCATCGGGCAATTTTTAACGTATTCTTTTTTAGGGTACGGGTCGCCAAGTAAACCATAAATAAAATTTTCGTGTATGATACGTACCATACGCGTATTGTATTTTTTGAAAGGTACGTACGTATTTTAACGTATTCTATTTTAGGGTACGCGTACCCTCGAGCTTTGATTAACATAAACTTCTTATAATTTCGCGCAAGACCCATGCGCAGTAGTAATATTATCAATGCTAATGTTCAGGTTAGAATTTAAGATCCATTCATCCATCCATCCACCCTTCCATCCATCCATTCATTTATCCATCCACCCGTCCGTCATCTACCTTTGAATGAAGTAGATTCCGATTCCAATGAGAATAGCAGCGACGATGGCCACAGGAGTTGCGATGTAGAGAGCCAACTCTGAAAGACACAGAGAAACATCAAGACCACAAATTCTGAGAGAGAGTAGCCAACCCTTCTCAGTCTCTGATTCTTGGACTTGCGGTTAACTCGACAGTTACCTCTTTCAACTTGCACATCCATCGCTTCTGGTTTCCTGATCTATTCGATTTCAGTAAGAGATGCAGCATAGATATCTCTAGAAATATATCTCAAGAGATAAGGCATAGATATCTCTAGAAATATATCTCAAGATATAAGGCATAGTTATCTCAAGAGATAACGCATAGATATCTCCACAGATACAGCATAGATAACACGACGTATTTCTAACCTCTCCAATACATTACGATATTTGATAGCAATTTCAATCGAAGCTACTATCGTTCGATGCTTCGGGCAATATGACCACGACGCTATGGAACAGGGGCGCCGCCAGGCTTAACAAAATTGGACGCACACCCCTCCCGTCTACTCCCATCCACACCCGTCCAATGTCTGCCACTCGTAGTCACACACTGAAAATGACTCAGAATGACTCATAAAAGTACAGTATAACACAAGTATATGATATCATAAGATATTATTTATACTTATTTATACATACTGTATGGTAAACCAAAATTACACAGTAAATTGTCAAAAATATCGATGCGATGCCTAATCCTTGTGTGGATTTGATTTGGTGGGTGGACGCACGTGCGTCCAGTGCGTCACGCTGCGGGCGTCCCTGCTATAGAAGTCACAAGATTAGGATTAGATGAATCGCAAGTAATGCCTTGCATTGTGTCGAGGAAGTCATTGTTAGCGCGTGTAAAACAGGAAACATAAAGAATGTGAATCTATCGACAGCAATGAATAACAATAGCAGCGACCAGAAAGGTGAGCAGGACTTCAAAGCTTAAGCCGAAACACAAAGGGATAACTAATCGATTAGGTGTAACAACAACGAATGCTAGTGACAGTGGTTATGATTATGATGATGATGATGATGATGATGATGATGATGATGATGATGATGATGATGATGATGATGATGATGATGATAGCAGGGATATGATGCCAGTAGCGACGATAGTAGCTGATGGATGGGTTTATTGACCTGACTGCGGCTTGACTTGGGTACTCCATGCCTTTTGCATTAGACGCCAGCACTTTAGTAGGTGCACATTAATAATAAATTGTATTGGCGCTATGGTGAGCTAATGGTGTTGGTGATAACAGTGATAATGATAGTCGTGGAAGTGTCTTGATGATCGTGACGTTTACGATGGGAATGATGACGATGATGATGATGGTATTGACCACAATGAAGATGTTGGTGACGGTGATGGTGCTAGTGATCCATAATTATGACATACGACAGTTTTCGTTATCGAATCCGCAGCGTGGTGTGTCAGGCGGGGCGTTTTCGATCCCCGTCTCTCCGTTTCCCCAAATGAAAGGTCTCAGCTCCTCAATCACCTGGCGTTTCGAAGGACGAGAAACAGAAGCATACGGTAATTAACGAACTAGGTAATTAACGAAGTAGGTGATAAACCAAGTAGGTAATTAATCAGGTAGGTATTTAATCAAGTAGGTAATTAACCAAGTAGATAAATGTTTAAAAGAGGGACACAGTAGTGATTCATGGGTGAGAGCAGTTGGTCAATCACTCATTGCGCTAAGCATTTATGAGCGTTCACTTTTAGTAGCTTTGCAGCGCTGACCGCATAATTTCTTAGCCAGGCAGACAGACAGAAAAGCCAGAGATTATACATGACATTGTACATGCAAAGGGGCAAGGAAACAAATAGACAGACAAACAAAAGGACGAACGTCTGAATGTCTGGATTGGAAGGTATAGAAAGTTAGTTAGATAGATAGATAGATAGATAGATAGATAGATAGATAGATAGATAGATAGATAGATAGATAGACAGATAGACAGATAGACAGATAGACAGATGGATGGATGGATGGATGGATGGATGGATGGATGGATGGATGGATGGATGGATGGATGGATGGATGGATGGATGGATGGATGGATGGATGGATAGATAGATAGATAGATAGATATATAGACAAACAGACAGACACACAGGCAGATAGATAGCTCGATAGAGAGCTGGATAGCTGTATGGATAGATAGACAGTCAGATAGATAGATAGCTAGATATATAGTCCCACGTATGAAGACACTTGATAGATCGATATATTATTATTACCCAGTTGATTCCTCCATTTGGCAGAATGTTGGCCTTCGTCTGGGCAACGGCGTCAAACGCTTTGTTGTATCCCATCTTAAAGAAGTAATAGTTCGGCATCCGATCACCCGCACTGTCCAGGACGATGTCACCCGTCGCGCCACCTATCAACAACAACGCGAAGACTCTATGGCGCTTTAGAAGCTGCGAAGAACCAAAACAATAAATACCAACAAAGACACAAGATCGAGAGCAATTAATTAGTAATTTATGTAGCTCCGGTTTACAATGCACAAAGCCAAAGACAAGGGCGTTGTACATGACTTAAAACAATTAACTACACCAGACTCAGCTAAGCTGGCGAAGATGGGTTTCTGTGCGGCGCTATATGATTGTGAACCTATGGTCGAGGAAAGATCAGAGGTTACCTTGGGTGACACTGTTACGAGCGGCGTCGAAGATCATGGTACCGTTGTTGATTGAATTGGTGAGGTTTGCGAATCGGGAGTAGACGAGAACAGCATCGTACATGAAGAGCGAATAGAAGTCAGGCTGTTACCACGAAAGAAGTCAGACAATGATAATATATATAGCTGACTTACCAGAGACTTAAAGACTCACTGACTGATTGACTGGATAAAGGACCGAATGCCTGGCTGACTGGCTGACAGACTGACTGACTGGCTGGCAGACTGACTGAATATAAGAGACTGTCTGCTTGATTGGCTGGCAGACTGACTGATTGGCTGCCAGTCTGACTGAATGACTGACTGTCTGGCAGACTGACTGGCAGACTGACTGAATGACTGACTGGCTGGCAGACTGACTGAATGACTGACTGCCCACTACCACCACAACCGCAAGCTCGCCACCACCGCTCCCACTGCTACCACCACTATTCCTCATTCACCTAATTCTCCTCCATCTCCTCCTCAATTCCTCCTCCAGTTCCACTTCCTAAATTCCTCCTCCATTTCTATTCCCCGTACTTCAGGCCTCCTCCTTCTATCCTCTCATTCCATTCCACGGGGATGTCTAGACTCACCGGAGCAGGAGGTACACCGAGTTCGACTGAGAGGTTGGAGTTGTGCGCAGCGTAGTCGAAGTTGCGTAGGAATCGATTGGTTTCGTTGTACGACGTAGTCTTAGCCAGAACCTCATCAACAGAACAAAGGACAGAAATTTCGAATGAAAATGGTCGTCACTCATTATCAACTCAATACGACGAAGAAGAAGATTGCAAAAACGAACGCGAAGAAAAAAGAGAAGAAGAAAAAGCAGAAAAAGAAAAAGAAGAAAAAGAAGAGTAATAAAGAGTGAAAAGAAGAAGAAAAGATATGCAGAAAGAAGAATCAGAAGAAAAATAGAAAAAGTGGAGTAGCAGAAGTAGACGAAAAGGAAAAAGAAGAAAAAGAAGAAGATGAAAAGAAGAAAATGGAGATTGTTAGAAACGACGATAAAGAAGAAGGAAGAAGAGCTGATGATGGTGTTGATGTTCACGAAGATGACGACACCGAAGAAGGTGATGTCAAGTAGGAAGAGCAGAAATATGAAGAGGCTGAAGAATCAGATGGTGACGAAGAAGGTGAGGAAGAACATGATCACACAATTGTAATCCTTTTCATTTACTTCCTCCTCCTAGCGCAACCTCACTCATTCCTTCTTTTTCTTCATTCTTCCTAACCTTATTCCATTCATCCATCTGCCTCATTATCAGTTTACTCTGATAACGATCTCACTCCAGAATTGTACACTCACCCTCACACTGCGGCCATTGTAAATGCCTTAATTGAAACAGAAACTATTTCAGATTGCCCAATCATTTGTGTGGATAAGGCGTCGATTTTCGGCCAGTAAATGGCTCTGATTCAAATTAGAATTCAAATTTAAGTTCAACGTTAAAAATCAAATTCAAATTCAAAATTCAAATCCGAATTCAAATCCCCAAAATCAAACTCTAAATTAAATTCATATTCAACTTCAAACTAAATTCAAATTTCCCCCCGAAGTCAACTTCAAATTCAAACCCAAAATCGAAATCAAAATAAACATTTTAATTAAAAATCAAAAACCAATCAAAAATTCAAATTCGAATATGAATTCAAATTCAAAATCGGAATAAAATGTAAGTTCAAATTAGAAAAAATCGAATTCACAAACTGCCGCCTGAACTGACAATGAAGAAGTTCTGTAGGGACTGCTGGACATTCCCGTCGTTCCCGTCTCCGATGGAGTAGAACGAGACGTTGGTGATCTTCGTGTAGATCTCTTCTGTGGCTGTTTGTTGGTTGACGTAGATGAAAGCGTAGTCACCGTCGTGCATCTTTTGGTTGTAGGCGGCCAGAGACCAATTCCGCAACTCAGCAATCGGAATACTCAGGATCACGACTTAAGAAGAAACAATACACACCACAACTCTTGGGGGAGGGGGTTACTTGAAAGGAGCTTTATAAATATTTATGTAATTGCAATTGTATTTCAGCTATACAGCGCCACTCAAGAGCAAATTTATTAGACTTTTAACTAGTCTAATATGGTATTAAATGTTATTAAGACCTATAATAGGGCCTATTACATCAATTACCAGTATCTAGAAGGGTCACACATTTCTTACATTGCAACATGTATTCGTATGAATGTTTACGTTACTAATTTCCTTTTGGAGAAGGTAACGATAGATTGTTAACTGAAGAGTATGAGCAGAAAATGAGACGGATGAAGAGGAAGTCAGAAGGAATCAATCAGTGACCTGGATATTCATTTTTTTCATGCAGCTGATAAAGTGGGATTAGGTTCAATGTTTGGCTTAACTCGGGACTGATGAAGTAATCTCAGGTTTGTCTTTGATACAGAAGCTGGGACGAAGGTCGTTGAAACGCAGACCGACCAATCGTTAACTATGCTCCTCTCAATATGTCTGCATATCTCTGTCTGTCTGTCTGCATGTTTGGGTCTATCATTCTCCGTTTACCGTTCTGCCTCTCTGTGTCACTCGGTCTACCTATCTCCCTCTATCTCTGTCTGTCTGTCTGTGTCTCTCCTTCTCTTTGTTACCTGTCTGTCTGAGTGTCTGGACGTGTCTCTTACTTTCTATCTACCTGTCTCTCTCGCTGTCTGTCTGTGTCTGCCTCTTTATCTCTCCGTCGGCGTTCATAATAAGCCCTGCGCTTAGCTTTCGAGTGGTGCTTTAGAAATTTGGAGTTTGCATGCGTCGCTATCCACGTTCACTTTCTCTTTACCTGTCTGTCTCTCTTTCACACTCTACCTATCTCTCTCGCTCTCTCTGTGTGTACCTGTCCCTCTGCCTGTATGTCACAGTCTACCTGTCTGTTGTCCCCTAACGTTCTCTCTCGTCACCAGCCGATTTCCTTTTCATCAGCATCTATAAAAAGCGTCCCGACCATAAACTCGAGCGGCGGGCTACCGGAGTAAGATGTATGATCGTCAACGTACTTCTCGCTTCCTTTTTAACCTTTGTGAAGATATCTTCGATGGCAGCGATCGATGGCGACAGGTCGACCTTATTGACGTATCTCGTCACAGTGAAGTAAGCGTTCGATTCGATCGTACTATAAACAGCGGCTCCCAACGTGTCCTCGTCCAGATTGTTGGACGATATGATGAAGACGCGGCGCCAGTGCAGCAACTGAGACAGCTGAACGACTCCGTTGGCTGAACGTATAGAACCAAAGACAGCGGATGTTTGCAAGATTAATCGAAGACAGTGTATATACAAGATCAAAGACTGCTGAAGACGGTGAGAAGACGAAGAATATCTTATGCAAGATAATAGACGATTGATTGGAGAATCAGAGAAAGAAACAGGAGGCAAGGTGATGCGGAGATCATGTGAAAAATGTAGGAAGGTGGTTGATTGGAGATCATGTGAAAAATGTAAGAAGGTGGTTGATTGGAGATCATGTGAAAAATGTAAGAAGGCAGTTGATTGGAGATCATGTGAAAATGTAAGAAGGTGGTTGATTGGAGAACATGTGAAAAATGTAAGAAGGCAATTGGTTGCAGATCATGTGAAAGATGTAAGAAGGTGGTTGATTGGAGATCATATGAAAAATGTAAGAAGGAAGTTGATTGGAGATCATGTGAAAGATGTAAGAAGGCGGTTGATTGGAGATCATGTGAAAAATGTAAGAAGGCAGTTGATTGGAGATTATGTGAAAAATGTAAGAAGGCGGTTGATTGGAGATCATGTGAAAAATGTAAGAAGGAAGTTGATTGGAGATCATGTGAAAGATGTAAGAAGGCGGTTGATTGGAGATCATGTGAAAAATGTAAGAAGGCGGTTGATTGGAGATCATGTGAAAAATGTAAGAAGGAAGTTGATTGGAGATCATGTGAAAGATGTAAGAAGGCGGTTGATTGGAGATCATGTGAAAAATGTAAGAAGGCAGTTGATTGGAGATTATGTGAAAAATGTAAGAAGGCGGTTGATTGGAGATCATGTGAAAAATGTAAGAAGGCAGGTGATTGGTGACCAGTGAAACAGATAAGAAGGCAGTTTAAGAATAGAAGAAGAGCAGTCCCTTAAGCTAACCCTGAGGCAGCCATGGGTATGAAATGTTTACGACTTTATTTTCTAAGCCTCGGCACATGAGAGCGAGTGGCCAATCCTCTCCCTCGCCGTTGCAAGAAGGCAGTTGATATGAGGACAAAGGACGAATATTAGAAGATATTTTTTATGAGACTATTTGGTAAAGATAAAAGAGACGGTTGATGAATATGAAATATACTTATACACAAGATAAGAGTCGTCGTCGTCATAAAACCGTATTATACAAAACGCTTTATGCAAGGTATGAGACGGAAAACATTGGTATAGCACCATTAGAAAAGGAAGAACAGATAATTGTAATACATAAAATATAGAAATAAATAAAGAAACGAAGAGTTCATCTAACACGACCGGAAAATGCTCCACCCCACGATCACCTTCACCAACGATTCCGCCGTAGCACCATGCTGTCGACTCGACTTGACCTCCCCGGATCCTAACCTGGCACGGAAACATGCCAAACTCTTGCGGACTTGATTTGATATATCGCCAGAGTTTAGTTGATCTCCCTGACGTGGCTTTTATGTGGCACTGAGAAATTTCAGAGATTTACATTACATTACTTTGCACGTATCCGTTTTAGCTAAATGTTTCCGGACTGAATCGAATAAGATCAGCTGGTCCTCTGATCGCTTACCGAGGTTGACAATTGGCCAGAGGGTCCTGACGAGCGTCGTGAACGTTGATTTGTCGCTGAGGTTCGGATCACTGCTAATCCAACCGAGTATAGGACGATTGAGGTAGGACGCCAGCAGTGCCACCGGTTCCATGGCTACAGCAGTCAAAACAATGACGCTGATGTTGCTGATGGTGACAATGGAGACAATGCTCTGGATGATGTTGACGTCGAAGGTGATGCTGATGATTTGACGATGGTGATGATGATGATGATGATGATGATGATGATGATGTGATGATGATGATGATGATGATGATAGTGGTGAAGTAGAAAAAGACCGAGGTTGATGATGATGATGATGATAATGTTGTTGATGATGACAATTAAGATGACAGTTATCATTATCAGAAAAATTTGCAAGTGTATTGCAAGTAATAATATGGCAAACATATTTTAAGTTAAAAAGTTGAAATGCAAACAGAATTAATTAATTAGGCCTATCTTTTAACCAAGACGCGAAAGCATCGTAAATTGATGAATTTACAGTCAGTTAAAAAATTTAGCATCTAATTGAAGCATTTTACTGTAGTTGATACAGTAATTAGAAAAGGTTGTAATCTATTTCATTGTAGTCAATGTTGTGATTTGTATTTCAATTTAAATAGCGCAGAAATACAGAAGTTTGAGTAGACAGACGTTGAGATGTGAGCCTACCGTCAGAACAGATTGGTCCCAGAATGAGGTCAGGGATAAACGTTGACTGTTGGTAGACATCAAAGATCTCTCCGATTGAGTTCCTACTTGTGCAGTTCGAATCTCGGTAGTGAATCCTTTTCCATTTAGGGGAAGGAAAAAGAATTATCAGATAAGGAAATCAATAAACGTGAAAATACATGAACTACGGTTGTATTGTGTTTGTTCCTCTCTGCACCACTACTACCACACTACAACTGTTGCTACTACACCACCACTACCAGTGTGCTATTACTACCACCATTACTTCTACTACTCTTTTGTATGCATGCATGTATGTACGTAGAAACTTACGTAGGTAAGTATTACGTCGGACGCGGAAGCCGAATGGTTAGAGCGTTCGCCTTGCAACGCGGAGGGTACGGGTTCGATCCTCCTCCTCCTGAGAAGGTTAGTGTATAGGCACGTTGAGCAAGTCCTTCACTCACAGTTGCTCAGCGCCATCGATTGATGCTTGGTCATTAGATAGTGGCGCTTAATAAATTCCTAATGATAATATATATGTATGTGCTCATTTAAGTAGATGAGAGTGTTATACGACATGCGCTCATATTAAGTGTGCGTGCTTGTGTCTATAATTGTGCGGGTTGTTTGCACGTGTCTCTGTCCGCCTACGTGTGCTTATGTCTTAGGGATGTTGGCGTGTATGTCTGCATGCTGTACTTATGCCAATGTTTATGTCTGTTTAATGTGCAAGGTCCCTGTAATGAATGGCACCATCAGCGATGCTATAACAGCTCAGGTACTGCAGCAGAATGACCGGATGGGCTGCTGATGTTGACAAGGATATGATGGAATATGAACAGGTATGAACACATTGTGAGTCATTAGCGATGCCTCCAGACACAATGGTCACTGCGCAGTAGTCGCGGGATGTCTTTTCCGTTTTAGAACAAAACTACTCAACTCGTTATCGCGAGATTTCTACAGCGCATAAAAGCGAAGTCGTGGGAACCACCTTTTCACACGCGCTTGGTCAAAACTAAAACGCTGGAAAGGCAAAGTGAAAATCAGTTCCAGGTCAAAATCGGTTCCAGGTCAAAATCCAAGGGTCGGACAGACGACTAAGGTGGGTGGTGTTGAGAGTTGAAACCGTGAGAGAGGTAAGGGGAAGAGGAGGAATCAGGATAGGATTTGTTGAAAAGGAGTGTTTTCAGTTTTGAGTGAAAGCTACGTGGAGAGATGGCAAAAGCTGCATCTGCCATCTATGGTCGAATTCTGATAATAGCTAATGAACCTGCTGCAACAGACACTAGAAGAGAAGAGCGGTTCCTTGAGCTAAACTCAAAGACAACCAAGGGTATACTCTGCACGTTGGCTCGATTCTGATTTCTCTTTGAAGAGTATGCTACTGCGAATAGAATTAATTAGTTGAGAAAAAGGAGCGACCCTCCCAGCGGAAAGATTTGTTCCTTTTCGGTTTATCCTTTAACGTCCATGAAGCACTATAAGAAGAAATGTGATTTGAACTCCTGCTTTGGTGATCAGTAAAGCAAATGAAAATTGAAATTGTACGGAAAATATTGAACAAAATTGTCTTCTACCAGTTTTCTTAGCCTCGGCATACCAGTGCGGATGGTCAGTGCTTTTCATCGCCGTCAGATCTATCCCCAGCCATTTTAATAGCTGGTCCAAATGTGCTAATGGAATGACTTAAAAGGTGATTGGGAGACCTGTTATCAGACGATGGTTAACATTTCACACATCTCTAAAACGAACCACGAAAAGCTTTGCTACTGAACAACACAGCATAAATTGTATCGTATGTGTATCATAGGTCGTCTCTTAGCGCTGTCACCTGTCACCTGTCGTCTCTCCATTCGATCGACGCAACGTGGCTCAGAGACTCTGAACATCCACGCCATCTGTCGACGGGAATCCGTTCGTTGGTTCTACGTGTGTGCGTGTGCCCACCACCGAAGACTCTTCCAGCATACTGTGCAGCGCTTTTGTGAGGTACCTAAAAGGCGCTATACTAAGATACTAGATACTTGCATTATTGGTTGTTTATGTAGCGCCCTTTCAAGGGCACTAAACATGGAAAGAAGTCTAGAAAAGAGTGACGTATACGGTAGACCAGATATCCTACATTACATTACACGTACATGTGAGGGTGAAGTTTCAAACTTAGACCTTGATAAGCCTCTGATCTACTTACGACAGTTCAATGTCGAGCTCCGTCAGCTTCCCCTCCGAATAGGCAAGTGCTCCAAGATTTGTCGATGCATTGAACAGTCCAAAAGCCAGCCTTCGCGATGCCATCCACAGCAGCTTCACCGGAGTGTCATGACAAAGACCGAAGGAACTTGTAAGGACCAGCACCAACAAAGCGACGTCCATAGACGACGCGAAGCAACCTCTTCTCTTCACTGAAGAAGGCATCTTAGTCACAAAATTTATGGAATTTCATCTAATCCACAAAAGCTGCTTTATATTGATTTCTGAAATATCAGCGAATTAAACAAATCCAGAATGCAGCATTTTGTTCTTTTCTTTCTGAATTTTTGAAACTTATGACCGCTCCTCGACTTCTCCGATCAAAAGACATCGGAAATTGTGAAACGTTTCTGATTCTTTTCAGCAGCGATTCCTGTCAGGTTCTTGAAGATATTCCAATCGTTTCAAATCAAATCAAATCAGAGCGCTTCTACAGCTATAACTAAGTTAATTTTATGTAAAAACAATGCGATTCACATATGGAGTCTTCATTCATTCCAAAAAATCCTTTCGTCCAGGGAAAACGCCTGACCGCCAACTCCCAGAAGGACGGTTGAGTCTGCTGTTTTAGATAGTTGTGCGACTGTGGAAAACGAAATTCAACGGTGATTAAGTCTTAACTAAGCACCAGGTTGAAAAAATGCGTGCGAGTCCTGAACGATCTCTGTCTCCTTTTGAAAGGCATTGCCTTTCGCTTTCCCGTTCAGCTCTGTCGCAAATCACGCTCACACGCAAGCATTGTCGATAGAGTCGCCTTTGACAATCATTGGCCGACGGTCGACCAACCATGGAAACAGCGCAACACAAATGGAGCCTCATTCATTCATTCGTTCATTCGTTCGTCCGTTCGTTCGTTCGCTCGTTCATCCGTTCGTTTGTTCGTTCACTCGTTCGTTCGTTCGTTCGTTCTTCCATTCGTCCGTCCGTTCATTCGTCCTTTCGTTCATTCGTGCATTCGTTCATTCCTTCTTTCGTCCGTTCGTTCGTTCTTTCGTTCTTTTGTGTCTTCGTTCGTACGTTCATCCGTTCGTTCGTTCGTTCGTTCATTCGCCATATTCACTGAGATTTCGTGGTTTCTTGAGAAATTGGAGGATAAGATGAGCACTTATTAACAAGGAGTCTAACGACTGTCCTGCATGTCTAGCAGTCTGTCTGTATGTCTGCCTGTCTGTCTCTGTGTGAGTGTCTATCTGTCAATTTCTTATGGTCAGTCTGTCTGTATCTCTGTATCTCTGTCTTTCTGTCCGTCCGTCTGTCTGTATGTATGTCTGTCTGTCTGTCTAAGTCGCCGACACGGGTCGTTGCTTCGTGTGTCTGTCTGTCTGGCTGGCTGTTCTCTGTCGTTGCTTCGCGTGTGATGTGGTCGATCGTTGAGTTTCCGTTGTTGAAAACACGTTCTACGAGAATCAGATAAAGACATTAGCGTCGTCAAGTCTGAAGGACAGAATGCTCTTTAGCTCAAATGATGATGGTTATGACGAAGATGATGATGACAAGATGACCGCCAAGATGGCCACCAAGATGGCTATTAAGATGACCACAAGATGACCACAAGATGGCCACCAAGCTGGCCACCAAGCTGGTCACAAGATGGCCACCAAGATGGCCACAAGATAGTATAAGAATCACTTGATAGCACCGGTCTGCTCCTACCTTCACTCCCTTTTCTCCATATGTTCTCGTCACTACTGCCCCTCGCTTTCCCCAACGAACTTCCATCCATACAACGTACTCGGGTTCACTCATTCTTTGTGAGCATTGTCACTCTATAAACATGCACATCTGATCGATCATTGTTTACCTGTTAGGCCTTCGCCATTCAGCCCAAGCGCCGAACATATTCGCCAAGTATGCGTGAAAGCCGTCTGCAGCACATGCAATGTATGACTAGTGTCCAGTGTCACCGGTTCAAAAATAGAACTGCTTTGTTTTGAAAAGGTCCCGGTTAATATTGACGTACGGTGCCTGAGACTTAAAATCACTAGCAGACGGACAAACGGAATGCGGCATTGTAGGGCAGTGATTGGAGGAGGGGCGTTGTATCCCCCCTGGGAGGGGTAGGGTGGATGGCAGAGGACACGAGGACACAACGGGTCATTTAATTGTTGATTTTTGACTGGTGCTAGAGCACCAACGTCGATTCAAAGTGCGAGTGTTCAGTAAACAAGAGATCTTTGTCGATCATAACTTGTCGTTTTGTAACCGTATTGTAAATAGACCAGTAACGTAACAAACTAGGTAAGGCGTCTCTCGATATTCACATGCAACCTCTATTTATTTCTCTCGCGCTACACATAGCTATCAGACATATCTAAACTTTTCGGTAGTTTGTAAATGTAAACGTAGACCAAAAATCTCCAAAATATCTCAGCTCCACAGGGTGGCCACCCCTCCGTTCCTTCTAAGTGGTCGGCCCGGCGGTCTGTAATGCGCTATATCAGGAGTTGTGCCTGGTTTCCAGAACCCTCTCTGATATTTTCTATGTTAGCTTAAAACAGTCCTGTTTCGTTTTGATGGAGTCAGGAGCACTCTGAGTAGGCCTAGACCCCTTGAAAAGGTGCTATACAAATGCTAAATGAATGAATGCATAATGATGCGTCAGAAGAGACCACCCTAAGGTGATTCGTTCTTGTCCCGTGCCCCTCTTTGAATCTGAATTCGGTTAGCCTCGCGCTGGTAGCTTATTTAAGGTATTTAAATCTTGGGCTCATGCTAGCCGGTAAACGGGGCTCTAAAATGGCTAGCGGTGGTGAAGGATCACACCCGATCAATTCATTGAAAATAAGCAGGGTCGTGGCATAAGGTCGCTCTAGATTCCAGAACAGTACGCGGGGAATTTAAATGGCTTGTCACAAATTTTAATAGGCAGCGGTGGTGAAGGATTTCACCCGATCAAACCATTGAAAATGAACAGGTATAAAACGTGTAAATTTACATTTATATAGACCCTATACAAAATGCATACATATATGTGAATATATATATATATATATATATATATATATATATATATATATATATATATATATAAGTACAAAAACGAAATAATGCGGTTATGCATAACATCCTTGTATTATGAATTACTTGTCCCTGTTCTCTTGTTTCTTGAATATTCCCAATCACGTTCGCTTCGACGAATCTTCCTTCACTGAGTGAACAGTCGACACCTGGCGATTGTAACGAACACCAATCGATGGCTTCTGTGAAAGTGCCGCCATCTGTCGAATGAAAGACGATCCATCGATTCGTTCCACAGAGGAAAGGATGGTGTCCAGAATAATTCCGATCCATTCCGAACGAACGTTGAAGAGGATGCACCACTTCCCTCTTAGACACACACTACAAACGTAGAATTAATGAATCTCAGACAGACATACAGACGGACACACAGACAGACATACATACAGACAGACAGACAGACAGACAGACAGACAGACGGACGAACAGACGAGCAAACTGATAGACAAAAATACAGACAAACAGACAGGCAGAGAGAGACGGCCAATAAGCAGACAAACAGACGGACAGACAGAGAGAGATACAGATACACAAACAGACAGACAGCCAAACAGACAGACAGACAGATGTAACGAATTAGGCTTACTACTCATAGCGCAAATTTATATAGCAACACATTTTTGTCGACGGAATAGTTGTATTTTTTAACTTACAGGTAACTGTTCACTTCCTGTTTGCGCCAGAGCCACTTGCGGTGGCGTCCCAGCCAATCAGAGCCCGAGGCGAGCATACCGGAAGTGCATCGAAATCCAATCAGAACATAAGTGCGCTGCTGGCACCGGATGTACAGATCTGCGCATGTCGGCGCTGGCGAGAGAGGGATGGGAGGGTGAGGGTGAGGAAGAAATGATTACGAGATTAAGAAGATGGGTTCTTAGCGACGAATCCTAAGTGGATTAACGCACGGAATTAAATCCTTTGGAGATTCCCTTTTCTTCCTGTGATGATGCGAAGGCAAAGGAGGCAGGTGTAGACGCTAGGAAGCCATCAGACTCTTCCTCTACAGTCAGGTCTTAATAATTCTATTTTCGGAGCTTAATAGGTTTACACAGAGGCGGCGATCTTATTTGACAGATGAGGGGGACACTTCAGAACTGGGTCAGCATCGCGAAGAAAATCTTGACCTCTCTTTTGTGTACGAAAAATACGTTATGAAAGCAAGGGGCAGGCACTTGTAACGGCATGTAGATATATTTTTTTTAATCAAATTATAAAATCACATGCAAACTAATTCAAATCTAAAATTAATTGATTTTTATTAGTTAGTAACATAGTGAGAAATAATATAAACAGAACAATAATAAACAAAACTCGTTAATTTTTTTTAGTTTTTGGTGGCAACGTGTTGACGTGTTAGCTGCCTGGTCTCAGTGGTTAAGTTTCCACTTGGCAAATATTTAACAAAAATAACAATCGAAAAGTTTCATTAAAAATCGGGGTGGGGGACAACTGCATACTGTGTCCCCATCACTGTTAAAAGCTTAGGGGCCTTGTCTAACTCGTTCCCCCCGGGATCGCGGCGTTTCTGAGTTAATAATAATTCCAAGTCAGATTTTTAATAATTCAACAGATTAACGGATTTTAATTAGTCTACATTCAGATCGTAATAATTGTAAATCGGATTTGAATGATACTCCAGTCAGAAGTTGTATACATTAGTTTGCAGTCGTACAACATAGGAAATGTGATCGTCTCACAAAATAAACAGTAACATGTTTCGCTTCTCTTTTGCCAAACAAACGGCTTCATCTGCCGCTCTTAGACAGACAGACAGACAGGCAGACAGACAGACAGACAGACAGACAGACAGACAGACAGACAGACACACACACACACACACACACACAGACACACAGACAGGCACACAGACGTACGGACAGAAAGACAGGTAGATAGACAGATAGACAGGTAGTTAGGCAGGCGGACGGACGGACAGATAAACGGAAGGACAGACAGACAGACAGACAGACACATACACATAAGTAGACACACAGACACACACAGACAGACACACATAGACACACATACACATAAACAGACACATGGACGGACGATCCCACTCACGGCCGGATATTCATACAGACGTACACACAGACATACAGACGGAGGGAGAGACGGCCAGACAGACAAGAAAGCGTTGGTCGTGTATGGTAAACGTGAGGTTGTTTGATCAACGTCAATAGTAATCGACGATTCTGTTGATGAGGTCCTGGTTGGGTCTCGTCTTTCGATGGCTTCTCCTGTCAATCATATCCGGTCATTGGTCGTCACAACAAGTCGTCAGAGGGCGCTCTCCATCATTCGCTTCCGTTTCCGCATAAAACGCACCTGGGTCCTTGCTGGAACGGGCGGCCTCGGCAGAGCGACCCGCATCCACGAGACTGTGCAGCATCGAATTTAAGCAGCATCGAGCTCGGTTAGTATTAGGATGATATTAGATGAGCCAATTGGGCGCAATCAGCCGTCCATCCTAGAGGGATCGGTGATTGAGTTGCAATGCAAGTCGTGATGTCTAAAACTGTGATCTCTTGTTGGATCGTTGATGTCGTCTTAGCGCCTCAGAAGAAGAATCCAGGCTTAACATAACATAATATACCATAAGATAACATAACATAAGATACCAGGACATAACATAACATAATATGACATTATAAAATATTATACAACATGACAAAACATAACTTAACATAACTTAACATGAATTAACATAACATAACAAGGGTTTAAATGGTTCAGAAGACGTGTAGTCTGTGCTAGAACCACTGCAAATTAACCTCGAACGCTTAATAGCTTCTTCTTAAAAGCTGTGATGGTGTCCACTGAGACGGTACTATCATCTAAACTATTCCACAAGTCCACAACTCCTCTTGCACTGAAGAATTTAAATGCCGTAGTGATTTTGACTCTGCAGTTTCTATCGAGGTGCAGTCTGTCTGACTCTTTGTCTCTTTGTCTCCTCTAACTGTGTATGATTCTGCCTGTGTGTGTGTTTCTGTCTGTTTGTCTGTCTGTTTGTCTGTCTGTTTAAAGTGTTTATGTGACTGTGTATCTGTCTGTCTGCATGTCTGTCTCTTTATCTCTCAGTCTGTTTGTCTGTCTCTGTCTGCCTGTCTCTCTTGCAACGTGCAATAGAGTGTTATCTAAAAGTAGCCCACATCTGAGTCGTTGGCGTGGGATGTCCACCCAATCGCTCTCCCTTCTTTACAGATTCCGACACAGATACATCAGCGTCTGGCGATTCATCGGACTCACATGTTCGTACGTGTGTGTGGGTGTTGGATTCAGATCGCTTCTGGTCTTCGTCTGAGATGAAAGAGGTTTTAATTTTCGTTGATGGAGTCTCGTTGTCTCTCTTCTGCGCTACATAAACTAATCTCCGTCCTGTCGACGGCTGAGGGAAAAATCTCTTTCGCTTCGCAACGCAATTGGTCGGTGGATGCGATCGACCTTCTCAATGCGACGCCACAACCGAGGAATTAAGGAATGATGTCTGTGGCGGAGTTATGGGAGGAAGGGACCGAGGGACACACAGGTAGAGAGAGAGGCAGCGACAGGGACATAGGGATATATTAGGAAATAGAACGGTATGGGGACAGGGAGGGAGAGAAGCGAGAAACAGAGACAGATAGATAGAGTGAGAGGAAAACTGAGGAAAATTAGAAAAAGAAAGAGGACAGAAGCAAGAAAGAAGGAAGCTGGAGAAGAATCAACTTAGCTGAAGTGATTTAGAGAGGAAAAAAGATGTAGGGGATAGAAAAATGCGCATACAACAGAGGACAAGGGAGGGAAGCGAGAAACAGAGACAGATAGTCAGAGTGAGAGGAAAACTGAGGAAAACTAGAAAAATAAAGAGGAAAGAAGCAAGAAAGAAGGAAGCTGGAGAAGAATCAACTTAGCTGAAGTGATTTAGAGAGGAAAAAAGATGTAGGGGATAGAAAAATGCGCATACAACAGAGGACAAGGGAGGGAAGCGAGAAACAGAGACAGATAGTCAGAGTGAGAGGAAAACTGAGGAAAACTAGAAAAATAAAGAGGAAAGAAGCAAGAAAGAAGGAAGCTGGAGAAGAATCAACTTAGCTGAAGTGATTTAGAGAGGAAAAAAGATGTAGGGGATAGAAAAATGCGCATACAACAGAGGACAAGAGAGCTCGCCAGAGAAAGAGAGAGAGAGAGAGAGAGAGAGAGAGAGAGAGAGAGAGAGAGAGAGAGAGAGAGAGAGAGAGAGAGAGAGAGAGAGAGAGAGAGAGAGAGAGAGAGAGAGAGAGGAGAGAGAGAGAGAGAGAGAGAGAGAGAGAGAGAGAGAGAGAGAGGGAGAGGGACGGAGACAGAGAGACCGAGAGAGAGAGAAAGAGAAAGATAGACAGAGAGACCGAAAGAGACAGAGGCAGACAAATAGATAGACAGAGATATAGACAGAGACAGAGAGAAATTCAGAGAGAAGGAAAAGAAGTTAGAAACTAAAGAGAGGAAGATCGAAAAAATGAAAAAAGGAAGGCTGAAGAGACAAAAAGAAACGCACAGAAGAAAGAAAGAGAGGAGAAGAGACATTCATAGCACAAGTGCATCAGCTTTCAACAAGCGAGCGAAAAAGACAGGAAACGAAACGTGGGCAGAACGGAGAACAAGAACGCCGATAACCGGATAAAGAACCAAGCATAAGAACAGCCAACATATCAAAGAACACGAACAAGAACAAGAAGCGACGCAAACGCGATTTCTGCGTCTCCTGAGTAGCGCCGGACTATGTGACGTCGCGGCGTAATCCCTTTAGGGACGACGCACGCTGCCGGACTACTTTCTATTCGCCGGCGTCTAACCGTATCAATTTCCACGCAAAATCAGGAAACGTTTGTCAAACGTACTTAATCGAATTTCTTGTCGGTCTAGCGTCCACCCTTCGAAACCTGTCCACCGGCCTTAATTATTTATTTCGGAGTCGGAATTATCCCATGCCAAGGCGGAATGCGATTAATGCTATTAATGGCAATGCGATGCGTAGAGCACGACATTGTCGCTAGGTGTCGCTAGGCTTCTTCTATTTCGTGATTTTCTTTTCGGCTGCGACTCTGTTGCTAACGGCGTTCAATTTTCTCGCCGAAATATCGCCGCCCAAAAGCCGTTATAATCGGGCTCCCCATCGGTTGGGTTTGGCGCGGTTTCTCCTGTGCTTCGTACAAAGGAAGAGGGAAATAAGCCGTCAAGTTGAGCCGAGCTGCGACGTTGGGCTATTCTTATTTGTGTTGTTGCTATCGGCGCTTCTGTGCGTTGCCACGGCTGCGATTGGGCTTTCTTCTTGAGAGATGAGAAATAGTCGGTTCAATTTGGAATTGATCCGGGCAGAATTGGACCGACCAGAATGGTTCGACCCAGTGACCGATTGACGCCGCGCGGAGGAATATTGGCGGAGTGATCCGTTGAGAGTAATTCGGCGCTGCTGTAGTTGATTCATCGTCGCAAGAACGAATGCGAAATCCCTTCAGCGTCGACTTATTCTTAGAGTCCGCCAAGAATCTCTCTCTGTCTCTCTGTCTCTTTCTGTCCCTGTCTCTGTCTCTCTCTGTCTCTGTCTTTGCCGCTCTTGCTCTCTCTGTCTGTCCCTGTCTTTGTCTCTTTCTGTCCCTGTCTCTGTCTCTCTCTCTGTCCCTGTCTTTGCCGCTCTGTCTTTCTGTCTTTGCCTGTCTCTGTCTGTCATTTCCTCTGTCATTCTCTCTGTGTATCTCTGGCCCTGTCTCTGTCTGTCTCTTTTTTTCTCTGTCTCTATCACTCTCTCTGACTCTGTCTCCTCTAAATCCGCCTCTCTGTCAATCCTGCTCTATGGCTGCCTGTGTATTTATCTCTTTCGGTGTGTCAGTTTGTCTGTCTGTCTGTCTGTATGTCGGTCTCTCTGTTTTTCTAACTGCCTCTTTGTCTGTTTTCACTATTCATCTGTGTGCCTGTCTGCCCGTGTGTTTGTATATCTATGTCAGTCCGTCTCTCTGTCTGCCTGTTAACCTTCTTCCTGCAAATTCCTTGAAGTTCATCAATTCGCGTCGTCTCGTGACTTTGATCGTCTTCGAAAAGGCGCTAAAAAATCACCGATGTTCCACGGAAAAGACTTGCCAGACTTTAACTAGAGCCCCACAGGTTCGAATCCACTCACCACACGAGTCGTATAAATCTTCACCTGTGCCTCCCTCTACCGTCTCCCGATCTGTTTACCCAGGGGCAGCACTTCCCCCTGCCCCCTATGAATCTTAGTCGGCTTAGCCCTGCGCGATTGAGACGGCGTGCCATGAATATTAAAGGCCGCGATTTAGAAAACCCATTTGATTTATAGCGAAGACATTGCCACCGGCGCTTACCCCCTCTCATCCACACACCCCACCAGAGCAGTTTAGGGGTTCCGAGAAAGCCCTATATAAACGGTATGGCATAAGTATATGCATCGAATTGAATTAAACTGAATGCATGCATACCCTATATGCATGCATACAAGCAAACATGCACAGATAAATACAGAAATACATCGACATATATATATATATATATACAGCATACATATATACATACATACATAAACACTACCATACTTAATTACCTATGTACAGCATGAATACATACATACATACATACATACATGAATAATAGCATACATGCATACATAAATAGTAGCATACATATGTACAACATACATACACGCATACATACATACATACACACATACATACGTGTCATACATACATACATACATACATACATACATACATACATACATACATACATGCATACATACATACATACATACATATACATACTTAAATGCATATTTACATACGTATACCTACATAAATATATATACATACACATACATACACACATGCATGCTTACATGCGTTCACACATGTCTTTGATTTTGCTGGGTCTAATTAATAGCAGTCAGTTCATCTCAGGGTTCGACTTAAAGCTGTCTAGTGTCTACACGCACGAATCTACCAGCGACAGTTGAAGCTAACACTATCAAATTAGAACAAGACAAATCTTTCTCGCGCTCTCCTAACAATACATTTGGGACTTCCTTTTATAGGCACTCTCCAGCCCAGACATCAAAACGTCAGCGTTTTGGTTCCCTCGCAGGCGCCCACGTGAGAAATTGTGTGGCAGCCCACATCATACTACCTCACACAGACGTTTGATATGCGCGATAGCCAGACACGTCCTGCCAGTCGAGGCACGTGATCACTGCGTGTCAGTTAGGCGCACCCAGCGCGAGAATAACGGATGCACAACCCTATCACTGTGGAATTTATCAATAGTAAACCGCTCTTAAAGATTGTTGACTAATTAACGTTAATATAACCTGAACACATACATCATACATGCAAGCGCACGTGCATACATTAATAAATATATAACATTCATACATAAATATATACATAACACAAAAAACATACATATACAAATTATACATACATACATTTCACACAAGTACATAAATTATTTGCTTATTTACTTATTTTTTCATTTGATTATTTATTTTAAGCGCTTACTATAGATCACAGGATGTGCAGCTTTTGGACCATCGATCAGAATCCTGCTTTTGAGTGTCATTCGGTCATTGCGCATGCGTATCAGGAACGACCCTCTGACGCATTTCCTTCATCGCTGAGGATCAGCGCTTAAGCAGCAGACACTGGCGCTTAAGCGATCGGCGCTTAGAGCCGACCGATCAAAATGCGCTTATATTCTCAATATTAGATAAGTGAATTACCGACACACACACATACGCACACAAATACATCGTATATATATATATATATACATATATATATATATATATATATATATATTTGATGTATACAAGTACATTATATATAGGCCCCTATATGATGTATTTGTGTGACATGTGTGTCGGCAATATATATATATAAATGAATTTCCAGCATTTATATATATATATATATATATATATATATATTATACTGGAAATTCGTGCAAACTCGAATATCCTACTTTAAGGGAATGAAAAGAAAGACAGGGGAGAGAAGGCAAGAAAGTATGAATAGGGGAAATGAGGAAAGGGTGGAGGTACTGAAGGGGTGAAGTGAGGGAGACGGGAACGAAGGAAAGAAGGAAGGAAGGAAGAATGGAGGAAATAAAGCAGGGAAAGATGGAAAGAATGTGGGAGAGGGAACCACATAAAGAAGGAAGCAAGAAAGACATCGAGGAAGAAATGATGAAAGGAAGGAAGGATCGAAGGAGAGGGAAACAGACTGGGAAATGCAACGTGCATATAGGGAAAAACTTAGACTAAACGATTGACTGATTGATTGGTTGAATGATAAATTGATTGGTTAAGTGCTGGATTGACGAATGAATATTAAAATAGAAACAACTCCAGTGGGCTGATATTCTGAACGATTTCTTACGGTCAAAACGAAAGGCGTTGACACTGACGCTATCATACAGAAAAGTCAAGGATTTATAATCGTCGAAACCATTTCGTTTAAATTCAATTTAACGTAGAAATATTTAAATGTTGGCAGTGCCGTAGCGAGGGGGTGTTCCAGCGGTGTCATGGAACAGGGCGCAACTCAAGAGAGGGGGCGCAAATGTTGAGACGGAATGATTTAATTATTAAACTACTTACTCCATCTTGAAATATAATATCCATTTAAAATGAAATATATGTAATAGAATTAAGTTTAAACAAATAAAGTGTATCTATAAAATATTAATAGATAGATACCTGCCATTGCAGGCTTATCTAAAACTTGTCGTATGCACATATTTTATAGTACTTAACAGTGGCGTAGAAAGGTTTTGGGGGGCCCTTGTGCAGAGCTTTGATGATGGGCCCCTTGAACCCCTTCGATCTGAAAAAAAACCGCTGTGCGAGAAACGCTTGGCGCTTTTGCGATATTTGCTTATTTCGCACCGTGAAAAATATGCAAATATCACAAATCGCACCCCAATGAAATAATAATTAAATAATTACACTTCAATTATTTTCTCCGATTTATTTTTATAGGCCTAGAGCATAATTAATCTAAAACATTGTTCCATCTGCCTTGACTGCTAAAATATGAATTATCCACTCTTCAATTCTGTTAAATTGTGAAACAGTTGGGTTGGTTGGTAAAAATAACGAAATCGTTTCCGCGCCTTCTCTTACACAAAAATATCTACCGCTTTTGAAGTGTCAAGCTTTCTGGCATGTTCATTTCTATTGACAAGATTGCCAAGTCGCTCAGCCCCTGTTCTGACATTGTACTTCGTATAGGCCCTATAGTTTTTGATTAGCTTCAATTTTGAAAATGATCGTTCACATGGCGCAACAGTCACAGACAAAGTCAACAGGAACATGTTGAATGGCAGTGAATGTAGATGAGAGTCAACGAGTAACAGTTGTACAATTTCGAAGATGGTTGATCATTTGAGTGTTTATTACTGTGCACGTTGTTGCTAACTTGCTGTACATGTAGATTCACTTCTAGGCTAAAATTGATACTCGCTGCCAGAGGCCCTTCTGACCGCCGGGGGCCCTTGTGCTTTGCACAACCTGCACAACCCATTGCTACGCCCCTGGTACTTAAATATTATACTGGAGATAACAAAGTTAGTCGTCATTGGTTAAGTCGATCTTGGAGGGGAGCGTATACAGCACAGAGCGCAATTATGGCTTGTTACGTTCCTGAATGTTGGGAAGTAGAGATCATTGTGGTCGTGTTAGCATTTCAGGAGACTGATCTTCTGATATTGTTTGTGTTTCGATCAGAGGCGTAGCGACCGCCCTCCGTACCCTCCGACTGGAGGGGGCCCCTCCCTGGAAGGGGGCCCCTAGAAGTGGCAAAAAATAACAATTATAACGCATTGATTAACCAATTTGCGGAGAACAAGGCTCGAAAAAAGCTGTTTGCGTAAATACGGAAATGGAATACATGTACAGTGTACACTGTCGGGCGTAGGCCTGTGTATACATTATGAACCCTGTATATCGTATATTACCGCATTTCCAGTTTCCGCATTGTAAGGGGCCCAGGACGTATGTTCGGAGGGGGCCACGTTCTTTGTTGCTACGGCTCTGGTTTCGATACACAGCTTTAGAACACTTTTCATCTTAACGTTTATGCTTTTGCAGTGGGTTCTAGTCTACTTCTAGATGAACACAGGAAACATATGGAAATCAGGCTTATAAAAAACATGCGCCTTAACGCATTGTTTCCCAATCAATCGATATACGTTTATTCATTTTGGGGCTACGGCATCCTATTAAGGGTGCCGTGAAGTGGAAATTCATATACGCACTCATTTACTAGGGGTACCGCTACTATCGCGGCTGGATGGTATTCATGCAACTTTTCTGTCAAAAAACGTGAAAAACTATTGATTATCACCACGACTGACGTAGGCCTATGACTATTTTTTAAATTAGTCTCAACACTGCGGTTGAATACAAGGAATGTTGCTCGTCATTAAGATAAAGAACTAACTGGAAGAAAAATAGATGAAGTTAAGGTCAGTTGCCGTTGACTGAATGACTTTTAGTAAGAGCAGCGTCCCCTTACTAAAAGGTCCTCTGAAGAACGTTGAGAAACGCTGTCTATATAATATGCGTCTAATGTGTTCTGCAGGTGCGTTTAACGAAATCCTAACACTACCTTATCATCAAATGTACGTGATACATATAGGCATATGTATATATGTATGTATGTATATATATATTATATGAGGCTGCTCATTTGTTGGGCGTCTTGTGTATTTCATGTAGCGCTATGAATATTGGGAGAGAGAAGGAGAGAAGGAGAGAATTGTGGTTCATTTCTTCAGATCAGTTGATTGGAAGCATAGATCGCTCATTCGCTTCGGACATTAAATTAGAACGATCGATTGCAACAGATTATATTTGCACCAACGATGAAAACGATGAAGCCGAAGAAAATGATGATGGTTGTGATGAATGATGACGGTGATTCTGATGGTGATAATTATGGTGATGTTGATGCTGATGATGATGGTGGAGATGATGTTGAAGTGACGGCGGAGATGATGCTGATAATGATGCCGTTGCTGTGGCCAGATTGGAAATCAAAG
Organism: Allolobophora icterica; assembly: GCA_963556255.1. Taxonomy (NCBI): domain Eukaryota; kingdom Metazoa; phylum Annelida; class Clitellata; order Crassiclitellata; family Lumbricidae; genus Allolobophora; species Allolobophora icterica. The sequence goes on along the minus strand of OY744611.1, from coordinate 55,052,797 downwards.
CCAAGGTCTCTGCTACTGTTGCTGATGGTGGTTATGATGTCGCGTGATCTGGATCAGAACAGGTGCGTTTGAGATGCGAGGCAACCTCGTCTGAGATGCGCTTACAGCCTCAGCACCATCTCTGTCTGTCTGTCTGTCTGTCTGTCTGTCCGTCTTTGTCTTTGTCGTTACCTCTGTCTTTCTGTGTCTGTCTGTCTGCATGTTTCTGCCTGTCTGCGTTTATGTCTGTGTGCATGTATGCATGTACGGAAATATTTGTTTTTTAGGTAAATTTATATAGCGCTACTCATGAACTAATCATATTACATCAGTTATCAAACGATATTATGCGTTGATGTGTATACGTGTATTCAGTGGTTGATGACCTTTTTTTTAGTCATTGACCTCAGTTCTCCTACTTTCAAACATTTTTCCGTAAACTTCAAGAAATTTTCTAGGATCTCATCTTCCAGAAACCCCCCAAAAATCCACATCTCATCTTCGAAAAAAGTTGATGACCTTTTTTTTAGTCCTCAACCTTACTTTCGTCACTTTTTCCTTAATCACCCTTCCTTATGTCAACAACCTTATTTTTTCCGAATTCATCAAAAACATTTTTCTTATTCTCTTCCTTTTTTCCTTCTTTTCTTCTCTTACACAAGTTTTTCTCTTTTATTCTTTCCATTTTTTTTGGGGGGACACTTCTGCTAAAAGAATTCCTTTCTGGTCGAAATGGCACTGAAAACCCGTTTTCGCCCTCACACACAGTTGCATTTGTTGACCTTTTTCGTGTATCTTCAAAATTTGGGGGGTCCGATGCATGGCGTGTCCCCCCACTCCTAAAGGTGGGGGGTTT